>VXBN01017112.1:64191-98750 GCA_013397395.1 Sinosuthora webbiana
GGAAAATAGCTAGAATGAAATAAAGCAGACTTCATCTCTTAAATTTTTGCCTGCTGGCATTGGGAGTAATTTTTTTTTGTGTTATTATTCCACAGGCATTTGGTTTTATTCAGGGGGACACATTCTGCAAAATAGAAAATCCCTCTTAGAAAAGGTGGAATTTGAAGTTTTTAATGTGGTGGTGGAAAAGGGAGGAAGATAAAAGGACTTAACGTCATAAAGCGGTGCTTTACATTGAAAGTACAGTTATTTTAAATGATAATACATGTCAAATAGAACCCAGGGAAATGACTTCCATAAGTAAGAAAGATAATAATATTACTTTAAGAAGAATAATTACTTTCTTTAACTACATTTATCACATAGTAATTCAGTCTCCCTTCTGGAATATGATGCAATGCCAAACTTTTGACTGATTTATTTAAAACCAGCCTTAAGAAAAGATTCACCAAGATATGAGATTTCTTCTGGTTCTTTATTCCAAACTGTGACGTTATCAAAATGCAAATACTATGACTAACTGCATGTTTAGATGTGCAGTCCTGTACAGCTGCATTGCATCGCTTCATTGTGCAAAGACACTGGGAAGAAAAAAAAACATCTATAAGAGTTTTCCAATAACAATGGTCAGACACATAAACAATTTAAGTATAGCTGTGTATTTCCAGAAATCTGTGGGGAGTACAAATCCAATCCAATGAACTCTCTAAAGAAAAATCTTTCCTACCAGAAATTTCACTGAGATCAATTTTTATCAGCTGATTTTCTCCATTTTCCAATGGCCAATTAACATTTATTATCTCTTTTGGACTGGCACTTTGAGTTCCAGCCTGGGCACACATTGTGCTAGATTCTGTACACAGATTAAAGAAGAAAAGGTACACATTGTCCAAGAATCTTTCTGTGCAAGTACATGATGAGAGAAAACAGATGAATGCAAGAAGAAGGGTGATCATGATTTAACAGTAAAGCAAGGCAAGTAAATTAATCCATTTGTACAGAGCCCAGAACAATGCAGTTGGACCACATTGCTTGAAAAGTTAGCAGCTAATAAAAATAATTACCAGATCTTTAAAATTAATGTATTAATATCAGTTAGAGCTCAAAAGTTGCATAGCCAGTGAATGAAAAATGCTATAAATCTTTTAAGGAAAGGCGAATTTCAAGTCAGCATTATCTTCCCTCCTACACAAGGTTTCTGCCAGTTTGTCCTCAACTAGAATTGTGCTTCTCCTGAATCACCTTTTTCCTTATGATTACGGTGATTATTTCTTTGTAATCATACCTTCACTGATTTTTTGATAAGCTGCTTCATGTCTGCCTCTGCTTTAAAGCTGTCCTTTTCCCATGCCCTTTCTCCTTATATACATACTGATTCATTTCCTTCCTGCTTTGCTCTCCATTGTTCACTTGCATCTGCATATAGTGTTGTCTGTGCTATCAGTAGGACTCAGGGGAGTTAAGGGATGGGTCTTTCATGGAATGAAAAGGGTTCTAATTTGGAGGAAATGCACAAAGATTAACCGATAGTTGAAAAATAAGGTCAGAATCAGGCCAAAGTATACATCGTAGAATCCTAGAACAGTTTGGATTAGAAGGGACCTTAAATACCATCTTGTTTCAACCCTCCTGCAATGGTCAGAGACACCTTCCACTATCCCATGTTTTTCCAAGGCCCATCCAACCTGACCTTGGACACTTCCAGGGATCCAGGGGCAGCCACAGTTTCTCTGGGCAACCTGTGCCAGGACCTCACCATCCTCACAGGGAATAATTCCTTTGTAATATCTAAAACTCCTTTCTTGGAATTTAAATCAGTTCCGCTTTGTCCTATCACCATCTGGCTGTGCAAAAAAGTCACTCCTCAGATTTTTCCTCAAGCTCCCTTCAAGTACTGGAAGGGGCTATATGGTCTCTCCAGAGCCTTCTCTTCTCCCATCTGAATAGCTCTCATCTCTTCTCAGTCTATCTCCATAGCCAAGGTGCTCCAACCCCCACAGAATCTTCTCTCTTTCCAGGGCTGTGCCAAAGGATAAAATATACTGGTTTAGTGAATGAGTGTGTGAATTTTAATCTCCTACTTCCCTGTGAGAGTGTTGCAAATTATTTATTTTCACCTGATTCATGGATGGGTTGAACTAGGACCTTCTCTTAACTAAGGCCTTCTGAACTGAGTACTCCAAAAGAGAAGAAAACGTCGAATGAGAGGTGATGACACTATGCCAGCAGGTCTATCCACTGAAGGACAGATGTTCCACTAGTGCAGCATGCAGCAAAGTCTTGTGAGCAAATTCCTGCACCTCTGTGTGTTTCCAACAATGCCTTTGAATCTCTGTTTGCATTCTGGTATCCATGAAAGAAAACTGATGGTTCTCTCTTATTGACTGCTCCAGATCCATAAATTACTCTTCTTTCTCAATATAGATGAGGGTTTCAGTGAGGTGAGGGAGCCAGGCTGAAGAAACCAAGCTCCTAAAACAAGAGACAGATGTCTGAACCCATGATTCACCAGTGATGAGCTGCAATTGGGCCACGTAGACTTTGAAGTAATTCACTACATTTGTATCTCTTCTGTATGGGGAAGACTTTCCTCAATGATTTGTATGACCTTGCTAAACCCAGATAGGTGGTAATTGAGCAGCAACTACTTCTTTAGAAGAATCAGAATAAAAATATTGAAAATATTGACTCACCCCAAAGGCAGTGAGCAGCACTTTGGTCTTTGACCTTTAAGCATCCTAGGGTAGTCAATAACCTGGCTGTTAGATGCTATGCCTGCCACTGATTTTGATTTGGGAGTAGTTTAACCTTGAACCAAGATCTAAGTAACCACGGCAACAGGAAGTTGGCCTCTCCATCCAAGGAGTGGGGATCCATAAATCAAGGTCCCTAATGCAAACACTGTGTGCAGGTAGAGACTTGAGAGGATAAGTGGTTTGTGGGGGATTACCTTTGAAAAAATGAATGATTGTCCCTTGATATGTTAAAACACAGCTTCACAGACTTTCTTCTTTTTTTATCAATAGAGGTCAACAGGTTACAGCTGCACATTTTCATCGGTTTTTATATAGGCCCTTCAGTTTCATTAGAACCAGATGTTGAATTTATGAGGTTGTTAGCGTTGTTATGTACCATATGCACATGCATATATGTGTGTGTGCATTGATACATGCACCCACATGTGCACATTTCTTGTGCACCCAGTACACTCATGAATAAATATTGTTAAGGCACAAACCCAAGCTCTGTGTAGTGGTGAAAACTCAGGGGTGCATACACACAGTTCCAAAGGGTGATTGCCTAGTCAAATATCTCACTTATTCTATGGGACACTGCTTTATTCAATGTATAGAGCTCACCTAATAAACAGCTATTTGGGAGCTGGATTTTCCTTTGCTATTCAGTGCATGACATCATGTCTCATTTATTCCAAATTTCTAAGGTTTGGTATGAATAGATGAATGTTTCATGAATGTTGATAATTTTATTTTCACAGGACTGCTCTTGAGATGAGGGGTATATTATTGTTCTCATTTGCACTAGAGAAGCTGAGCAGAGAGAGATTGAAGTTTATTGGATACCATTTGAGATGCTAAATACTAGATTTCAAGCTCTGGAAAGATGTGTGGTCTAATGGGCAATGACTGCTCTGTTTATCTCCACCAAGCTGTGACCTGTGACACAGTGTCACTTATGACTATTTCTGCCCTTTCTTGCCTCCCTTAAATCCACCAGCTGATGTCAGGTCATGGTTTCATCAGTTTTATCCCAAACTGGCCCATTCTCTAGCCCCATCTTTCAGACTCCTCACTGTAACATTTGATATGCCTGAATCTGATAGGGCTCTCTTCCACAATTTCTGAGACAACCCACAGATCTGCTGATATTTCTCATTTTATGTGCAAGAAAAATAAGTTCATAGGGACTGTTCATGGGAGCTCCAAATAGCAAATATAAGGAATTTTTGGTTGGCGTATGGAGAAGCTGAGCACAGTGAAGAGACACAAAAGAGAAAAGGGTCTGGAGCACCAGAAGCAGCTGAGAGAGCTGAGGGGGGCTCTCAGTCTGGAGAAAAAGAGGCTTGGGGAAACCTTCTGACTCTCTACAACTCCCTGATCAGAGTGTGCAGCCAGCTTGAGGGCCAGACCCTCCTCCTGGGGAACAAGGGACAGACCAAGAGAAAAGCTGTGCCAGGGGAGGTTTAAATTTGTATACTGACAAAACTTTCTTCATAGGAAGGGTTGTCCAGTTCTGAGGCAGGCTTCCAAGGGCTGTGTTGGAGTTCCCATCCCCTGGAGGGATTTAAAAGCCATGTGGATGTGGCACTTGGGGACATGGGTTAGTGGTGGCCTTGGCAGTGGTGGGGGAACAGTCGGACTTGATCTTAGGGAGCTTTCCCAGGCTTGATGATTCTGTGATCGTAGGTGTCAGAGCACCTGTGGAAAGTATTGAGGAACCACCAGGTGCTATCCAGGTGCAGCCAGGGGTAGCAGAGGGGGTTCAGTGCTGCAGGGGATAAAGGCCCCCACCTGCTGACTTGACCTGCTGTGCCAGGAGGTTCGCTGCTGGCCTGGATCAGGAATATTGTGGAGATATACAAAACCAGATCAGAGTGGCAAATCAAACTCAGCAAAGATGTCAGGAGACTTTCAGGATTGACCAAGAAGCTCCTGAGTAATGTCAGGTACAAAAAGGAAGCAAAAGAAACAGGGAAGCAGCTGACCCAGAGAACTAGAGCTACATTGTTAAAGCATGGCAGGGTGGGCTTAGGAAGCCAAAGTGCATCTGGAGTTGAATCTAGGGCAGGAGATCAACAAATGTTTTGACAGGTACAAAAATAGCCTATAGAAAATAGGGCCCCTTGCTGAATGAAACTGGGACCCTGGCTGAAAAAGATCAGCATAAGACTGATTTTCCTCTTTTCCTTGATCTCTGCTGGTAAGACTGGCCTTCAAGGATCCCAGGCCTGTAAGACTGATGTGGAAAGAAAACCTACTCTTGGAGGAAGATCTGATTAGGGAAAAGTTAAATAAACTGCACATGCATAAATCCAAGGGATTTGGCAGGATGTACCCAAAGGTGCTGAGGGATCTGGCTGGCATCACTGTGAGGCTACTCTTGGTTGTTTTTGAAAGGTTGTGCTCATCAGGAGAGGTTTCTGAGGTCTAGAATAGAGGAAATATCAGTCCATTAAGGTCAAGAAGAAAAAACAAGGAAGCAGTAAGGCTGTTCAGTCTCACCTCAATCCCTAGAAGTTGATGAAGTAATTGTGAAGCACATTTCCAAACATATGAAGGAGGAAAAGATGACCAGGAGTAGTTATCACAAATCTGTGAAGGGAAAATCATGCCTCACCAATCTCATGTTTCTTATCTTGACTTTAGCAAGAGTTCTGCCACTGAGTTCTATCAGCTTTTTATAGACAAAATGATGAAACACAGGCAGGATAAATGTATTCTGTGGTGGACTGAAAGCTTGCTGGTCTCAGGTTGTGATGAGTAACACAGAATCACTTAGAGACCAGTCAGTAGAGGTCCACCCCATGTTTTGGGGACTAAAAACTTTTAATATGTCAATTAATGAGCAGGGAGACAGGGTAGAGAACACCCTCAACAAATCTGGAAAATTTCAGAACTCAGAGAAGTGGCTGATATGCCAGAGGAACATGGACATATGGGAGAAAATCCAGTTGGAGGCCTCAAAGATTAGTAAGAATCTGGGATATCTATCTTGTGAGGAAAGGCTCAGAGAGATGGGATGTTCCACCTGGAGAAGAGAAGGCTCAGAGGGGTTTTTCCACATATGCAAATGTTTAATGGGAAAGATTAGAGAGGAAGGAGCCAGATTATATTCAGTGCTGCCCAGTGACAGGTCAGGAGTCAATGGGAACAAGTTTAACCATGTAGATTTACTGAAAGGATGAACAGGTTGTAGAGAGAAGTTGTGGACTCTCCCTCCTCGGAGATATTATTTGGCCAGATGTGGTCCAGGGCAGCCTTTTCCGGATGACCCTGCTTGAGCAGGGTGAAGTGGACAAGGTGGTTTCAAGAGGAACTTTTCAGCCCCAGCTGCTCTGTGATTTTTTTAATCGCTGTATAATTTAGTTGCCAAAATCCAGTGCATTTTATCTGAGGCTCATGTGCAGGTTAATATGTGAAAAAAGAAGGAATTTATGAAGGATTATCTCTGATAAATTAATATCTGCCCTAATCATGTTGAAGCACAACATAACAGAGACTCGGAGAGGTTTTCAAATTTCCATGCCAGCAGTTTAAATTTCACATATTTACAAGCACACAAAATGGTTACACACTATAAGAGAGTTTGAGAAATACTGTTAGTGGAGGAATTTGCCAGCCGTAAGTGCATAATTTTATTTTTCTGAACTATTTATTCTCTGGGATTTTTTAACCACTTATTTATTCTGCATTGTAAACTGTAGGTAGAAAGATCCATGACAAAGAACTCTTTCTTTTTTTACCTCACTTCCCTTTGATGAGCTGCAAGGCAAATTTAATTAGGAAGGGAATTCCTGAAAAATAAATGTAATGTGATTTGGATGGGAATTGCATATTGAGGTTGTTTCTGATGCCTGCTCCTTACTCAGATGAAACACCTACTAAGTCAGGTGTTTATAGCAGAGAAGTATGTAACAATGTGTGGAGAATGAACTACACAGGAAATGATATGTCAGCATTCCCAGTAAACAGAGTTATGAAGGATATCTGTCTTTATATAGGTATCAGAGCGTATGTGTTTTTTTAGAAGAAAAATTACTAATGTGGAATGTTTTGTTGATTTACCATTGTTTATAGAGACCAGTGATGGTACATCCTTCAGCAAAATTATCAAAAGATAATCACAATTATGACCCTTGCTAGTATCAAGACTCTATTACAGATACATCTACAAGGAAATATGGAAATATATCGATGTAATGAGGACAGCAACTAACTTCTCTTTTTTCAGATATATCCCCAGACACGTTACAGTACTTATCCAAATTTTGTTTCTCCAGGAATTGCAGGTCCCCACTTAAAAGCAGACCAGACTTCACTTCATGGTAAAATGGAAAGTTCTGCCTGTACTGTGATGACCAGAAGGAAACCAGCAGCTGTTGACAGTGTTGCAATGCCAAGTCCAGTATTATCTCTCCTACCTTCATCATCAGCAACATCTGAAGCAGGTAATGCTGTTTTCACTCCACCCCCTCTGTTTCTTCCCCATCTTCTTCCTTCTGGAGCTGTAAAATATGTTCACCTATTTCTCTTTCTGATTGGAGAAGTACCTAATTTGCAAATGGGAATATTTAATGTGATAATCACACTCTAGCATTTCCAATGCTTTCTTACCATGGTAGTGTATCTTGGCACATGAAATCTACTTCATTCACATACCACCACTGGTGCAATAATGAGGACAAAAGCAGCACCAGCCTGTACGGGCTAGCAGGACACCCTGAAGCAAGACTCCTGGGTTCCTTCCTCAGCCCCATTCTTCATTTCTTTTAAATGCTCCCATCCCTGTAGCATGAACAAACTGAATACACAGTGAATAGCTGAGGAGCAGATGAGATTCCTTACAGCAGCCTTCAGCAGTTTTAGCGCAATTTTCTGTCTTGCAAAATTGTCTGGGGCAATGATCAGCGATTTAGAATACCAGAATAAATGTCAGAACAGCATCCTTTTCTATCAACTTATATTTTATGCTTCTATTCTGAATCAGATCAGAAAGATGATACCTTTATACTTTTGGAAATTGAGCCAAGTCATACAGGCATCATCATGCCTTTTCTTGGGCATGGACAGAGAAGTTAATCTTGCATTTTTTCTTAGTTTCCAGCCAATGCGGAATCCACAGTTCATTACCCTACATGCAGCCATTAGGAGTTTCATAGTCTTGTCAAACTTTTGATGTCACATTCACAAAAAACGTTAGTATCACTGATTTACAGAATTATTGTATATTTAATAATTCAACTGAAAGTGCTGTTTAATGCACTTATTTTTATTTCCCTCTCACTTCCTGAATAAATAGGGAAAACAAGTTTCATGCTGCAAATTAATTTCTGTATGGATAAATGTTTATATTAAAAATATTAGGATTGTCTCTTTAGTCTTTAATACTTTCCTACATATAAACCAAGGACAGATTTTTAAAGCAGCAGAGAAGAAAAGCACACAAATATTTTATGATCAATTTCAAGATGAAAGTGTATGCTTGACTGCAGAGTTCATTCTTTCCATTTTCAGAAGTCTAATTAAATTGTTGGTTTATCTGTAACCCAGATGTTGAAGTAATTTAGCTGAAAACTGAAAGAAACTGTGTTAATGGGAAAACAGGACAGTGCTATAGGTTTCCTGTAATTAATAGGAAGCTCTTTGAAAATTCTTCCATTCAAATCAAGCCAACAAACTGACCCCAGCTTTGAGCAGTCTCCTCTGTGCCATGTTCATGCAAGTGGCCTCAGGCACCTCCAAAGGGATGGAGAAATGACAGGCAGCAAGAAGGATTTTAGAGCTTCAGACATAACAGAGCCATCCAGAATAAAACTTATGGGGACAATGAAGAACATCCAAGGAGTCTGATCTACCTGGGCTCACCTCCTTGTTCGTAATCACTCTGCTGGAGTGGCTCTTTCAGCCTCCTCTAAGCTACCCTTGGAAATACATATTTTTCATAGGAATGGCTCTCTTTGCTTCAGAAGCTGTTTCCAGCACCATATCATTCCTGCATGGCCTCCCAGCATGGCCTGCAGCCATTTCAGTTTGTGAGACTGAGCCTCACTGCACCTGTGTACCCTGGGGAGGGGAGAAACACCAGACCTCTGTGTGTTTCATTTGAAATATGTAAAGCTGTGGTTTAAGGCTAACATTGGTTCTTGCTTGTTTTGGGGCATCAAGGTGAGGTTGGTTGCAGAGTGGGGAAAGGATGAAGCAAAAGTATAAAAGCTTGTGCTGCATTGTGCATTTCTAGTTTCTCTTCATTTTGGGCTGGATTTTGCCTTTGTGGAGGCAGGACATGGGGAGGTGGAGGGAGATCAATATGCCCAAGTAAAAATTGTCCCCCTGTGCATCTCTGGTACCTGGAGGCTGCCACATGTTCCATCACCTCCATGGGAGCATACTAACTTTTTCATATGCATGCATGCAGATATGAAGTTACTGTTATCCATCTCCTCTTCAACCCCTTCTAAAGGAATTCCACCAAATAGATCAAGACAGAAGTCTTCCTCCCAAAGCAAGATTCCCATGTGCAAAAAGAAAAATATGGGCAGGAAGAGGAAAAAAAAGTCTAAGACCAACACAGACCAACTTGGGTCGAGGGTTGGGCAGGGTCTGTCTGGATAAAATGGAAAAAAATTAATACTTAGCTTTGGCTTTCAGCAGAGCAGTATATCACATGGCAATATACAAAAATTTTTTATATCAAAGATTGCTCACCAAAAACTTCCAGATGAGTTGATAACACATAATGGCTCTCACTTCAATAGTAGTTTACTTTGGCAGGTCTTCCTGATATTTTATCATAGGCACACCTCATCAAAGCTTTCCCCTGCAGACCCATCAGACTGTTTCTGCATAGTCTTCCTCCACCAAATGTAGAATCAGATGTCCCTGAAGTTCAATAATCAAAATAATGTTGGGTTTCCTAATATCTCATTTTAAAAGCCTGACCTGAAAGCATATGTACTTACTCAGTACATGCATTCTGACTACTGGCAGGCTGTAACAACTGAAATGATTTCTAGAGCCTGCAAGTTCAGAGGCTTGCTAGGAAGAAAGCAAAAAAATTATTAGTAACTTCTGACAAGCTCCCTGAGAAAGCCATAAACACCCCAAAGCATTTACAAAGGAAAAATTAGTGCAGTAAGCCAGCACAGAACAGCACAGGGATTTTTTTCTAAATGTGAAAATGCATTTCAGCACAAAAATGAACAGACTTAGGAGCTTGCAAAGTTTTATAAGGGCAAAAAAATGTATCTAAACATGAAGGGAGACACTGAAAGTGGTGTTCAGCTCATACATTTACATGCAGGAGAAGCAGCCTACCCATAATTGCCTGCATATCAGTTAACTTTGGGGAATTGGGCAGTTTGGCAGAAGATGGGTGGCAACCTTTGCTCCACTCAGGCAGTGTCTACTCAGAATCAGGCTCCACACAGGACTCTTAGCCTGAGTGGCCTCTTGAGGGCCTAAGACACTCACTGGGTTTCAGGATGAACAGGAGCATTGTATTGTTCTTATCTAGTATCAGGACATCAAAACAATGTGCAAGGTCATCTTGAATTCCATCAAGTTCCCATTTTAGACTTTAGAAGCTGAGATTGTCCCCTACCAATTGTGTAGACCAGGTCTCCACTGACCACATGCAGGTGGTAACACCAATCTGCAGAAACAACTGGCTACAGATAAAGCTCAAAAGAGATATAAAAGCTTTGCAGGTACTTGTCTAACGTTTTATTTCAATTTTTTCCCCAGTTCCTTGGCTTACTTTCTTTCCAAGGAAAATTGAGAGTAAAGCCAAATCATCTGGTATCATCATGATACTTTTGCAAGCTTTCCTGTATTTCTGCTATATTTTCCATTGTCAACCACCAACTGAAATATTTCTGTTTTACTGTCAGGANAAATATTAGGATTTTGGAAAAAATATGGGACTTTAAAATGTGCCCTGACAATAGAAATAAAAGGCAAAAGGTGGACAATGAATTTGAAGAGTGTGCCAAATGTTTGATTTTTTAGATCTTCTGACCTGAAGCTACTCTCAGGATATGGGAGGAACTCAAAGGATTTGAACGCTTAATGCTGAAGTTATTGGGACTGCTTATGTCAATCACCACTGAGAACAGATAAGAACAATCATTTTCTGTGACAGGGACTTAACCTTTTTTGATCAAATTTCTGGGAAATAGCTTGCTGCCACTTGCCTTTAGGGATCTTGAATCCACAGTTTTTAGGGGGGACCTACTTGGGAGGAATTTTGTGCAATTAATTCGCTTCTCTTGAGCAACTTGGATATTTCATTTCCTTTCTCTTTTCCTTTGGTACAAAAATGACTGCATTCCTCTTTTCTTTTGTCCTTTGTGAACCACAAACTGCAAATGGGTTTTATTTTTCTTTTTGGTGTGGGGAGTGGGTTACATATGGAAAACGTATTTTGTTTTGTAATTAATGAAAACCAGACTTTGGGAAGTTGGCCATCTCAGGTCTTTATTTATAAGAGAGCATATGTCTGTGTTTTGTTTATGACTCACTCCTACTTCTTACATTGTAACTTGGTTTTGTTTACGCAAGCTCGTCGCTGAATCCAAGCAACATGGTGGTGTAAGAGCCAATAATTTGTGTTCTCCAAGAGGGGAGGCCAGTGAATGAAGTTTATATGCTGAATCTGTCACAGCCCATAGGGAGTAAGAGGAGATCCTACACCTTGACAGCTCCTGGTTATCTACAGAAAATGCTACAATAGCAACTTTATTTAAACTACTGCGGGAAGATTAGCCTGTTAGCCATGAAGGCACAGATAACCCCCAATGAACCTTTCTCAAAATCTTGCCTGCTCGGGAAATTTTAATGATTTCAAAACTAAATGACTGCTTGACAGTCAGGTGTTAATTAAGTTTGCAAGTAGATGTGGGCTGAGGTTAATTTAGTGGGATGTTTTATTCTTTACCAGAAAAGAAATTCTGAGCTCCATCATTTCTTTCCCAGCAGTGCAGAACGGATATGTTAGGAGTGAAAGGGAGCACCAGTTACTGCAATAGCAGAATTAATACATTCTGTTTCCCTCACAAAGGGGTAGTTACTTCTAATCTGCGTGCAAATCCTGAACTCTGAACAGATGCCATGTTCAGGAAAGGACAATGAGACAATTTAGGCAAAACAAGCAAGGTCTCGTGTCCTAAGCAAAGGACGAGAAGCCAAGAAATTCTGGGTACTCTTCCCAGCTCTGACAATGACTCACAACGTGACCTTGGCAAGAGACTTAACTACTTTGGACTTAATTCAGATCTAAAGTAAGTGATCTGAACCAGGAGTAAGCTTACTTTGGGGGCCATTAAAGTCAATTATACGACTGAGTAATTTCAGCTAGTATCTGAAGAGATGATAGTACAGAAACCCAGGCAGGCTAATGAATTTTCCACAGATGAAGTGACCCACACATCTTGTCTCTGCCCACTAGTTTCAGCAACAAACACTTCATACTAACTGGCATTCATGACAAGAATTAAAGGCTGAATTGAAGATATCAGGATTATATCTTTGGGGAACAGAAGGTTTAATAGTTAAGTTGGGCCAATATGACAGCTATACTAAGCTTCCTTCTCACATATTAAAGGTTGAAAAATGAGAATGAAGCAAACTCATGCTTAAATGTTGCTGTAGCAAAAGATTTGTTGCTTTAGAAGAGGGATCAGGCAGAGAGAAATCTCTGGAGACTACTTATATCAAAGTTGTATGTTGTTTGACATACCTGTTTTTCTCCTTGTCTCCCAACAGCCAGCTCACCATTGAAGAAAAGGTTCAAGCGCCGTGAAATTGAAGCAATCCAGTGCGAGGTGCGCAAGATGTGCAACTACACCAAGATCCTGTCCACAAAGAAGAACCTGGATCATGTGAACAAGATCCTGAAAGCCAAGCGGCTGCAGAGACAATCAAAGACAGGCAATAACTTCGTGAAGAAGAGGAGGGGGCGTCCTCGGAAGCAACCCCTTTCCTTTGACGAAGACTCCAGAGACCAAATGCCCGTTCTGGAAAAATGTGTTGACCTTCCGAGCAAAAGAGGTCAGAGACCAACACTCAACCCTTTAATATTGGAGCAAGTAGCCACTCAAGATACAATCATGGCCACCATCGAGGCTGTCATACACATGGCTCGAGAGACACCACCACTGCCACCTCCTCTGCCTCCTCCACCCCCTCCACTCCCTCTCCCTCTACCCCGGGCACCCCGGGTTGGAAAAAGGAAAAACAAGTCCCCGCAGGAGGAAGAGGAGGACGTGAAAGTGAAGCGGCACCGGAAAGGCAGAGGGAGCGAAAGCGAAGGCCTTGCCTAAGGCCAGTGCACCTCATCAGATGTTGGGTGCCTACAGAGGAGCACTCCAGGACTGGGGGACAGGAGGTGCACCGTCCGCCTCACCCCTTTGGCAGCACCAGACTGACTTGTCCCTTCAGAAGCCAGAACTCATTGCAGAGCGCTGTGCCAGCTGGGGCTCGCATCTTTCCTCTTCATCGCTTTGACCCAAGCTCCCCCACCCAGGAAAAGAGGGGGGAAAGGCATGGGAAAAGTGGGGGATACAGGGGAGGAGGATGTGTGTCAAAGTTGGAAAAAGCATGAACTCTGCCAAGTATCAAAAACTAATCTGAATCTCAGCATTGCTGTTCTCATACCATACCCAGAGGCGGGAAGTCATCCTCGCAGAGAGCTGAACATTGTCACTAAGGGTGCATGCTCGACTCTGATTCTGTTTGGTGGGCCAGGTGAAACTAAGAGTAACTTTACCATAGTATAAATCACTGTAAAAAAGAAAAAAAAAGAAAAAAAAAAAAAAAAAAAAAAAAAAAAAAAAAAAAAAAAAAAAAAAAAAAAAAAAAAAAAAAAAAGAAAGAAAGAAACAAAGAAGAAAAAAAAACCAACACAAATAACATAACTTTCTCAACTGTGATATCAGTTATTATCTATTAATTTTTTTTTTTCCAGTTTTATATACCTACCAGGATTTGGGACATGACAAGCCAAAATGCCTGGCTCCTGATAGAACTATATATTTCTTTCTCATTTACTTGCCTAGTTACAACAAGCTGCAATATAGGCAATAGAAAATTAGAGCCTTACACGCGTGCACACTCATTCTGAGTGCTATCCCAAGAAACAATGGAATATCACAGCATTTAAAATAAGGTATACACGGATATTCTGTTACAATAGCGCGTTTGTATGAAGCAACTTGGCAATGGCATGTGAAAAAGGGGTCATCCATCAGCCAAGTTGTTTTGATGCTCGGTACATATGAGTAGAGAACAGCAAGACACTTCTGGGGAATAGTTACAGTAAACACAGAAAAAAAATCACCAAAAAAAGAATATAAAAAGATAAAAGAAAAAAAATAGGACATTAAAAAAATAGAATTAAAAACAGGGCCCAAACCTACCAAGTTTTTACCATCCGAAATTCCCAGTGAAATTAACGGGAAAACCAGAATATGAATAATTTGCATTGGGTAGCAATGCCTTGATATTATCTTTTAAAGAAAATAGATAAAGTAGGTTGTTTTAAAAAACTATAGAACAAACCCTATGGATAGTAGATCCTTTCTTGGCAATTATTTCTGGAAAAAAAAAAAAAAAAAGAAAAGAAAAGGAATAAGTGTTCTTATCTGAAAATAGAAATAAAAATGTTCAAAGGGTATCACCACTGCAATTGTATTAATGCCACTTTGGACATGTTCTCCAAGTTGTGGTTGCCTTAATAAACTAAAAAATAATTTTTTTTTTTTGTACATAATGTAATTATAAAGCTCTCAGTCTGCATGGATGCAAACTGTGTGTGACAAATCGTCTCTTTAAATGGTCAGTTCAAATTGTACATTACTCATTCGAGTTGTCCGTTAGCCATTGATTAAACTTGGGTAAAATACCCAAGCTCCATTTCCACAGCCCAATTAAAATGTTTAGCTAAAACAAAGACTGAACAAAAAGCTGTTCCATTGCAGTGTCAATGCTTTTAAAAAAGAAAGTCTATTGTTGAAATTTGAAATAGGTAATTTCAACATTATTTTCTTTCTTTGTAAATCCTGCGGTGCACTCAACACCTAGCATGGCAAGATGGATAATAAAATGGGAACAGGGAGGGAAGATTCCACCAAGGGAGGCGGAATTGGAATTGCTTAATGGTTCACAAGCCAAATGCTATTCCCTTTCTCGAGAAATCTTGAATTGGTTTATTGCCAAGGAAGCTTCATATAGCACGACACTAAAAAAATACAAAAAAAATAATAAAAAATATTAAAAAAAAAATAAAAAAAGAGAACCACAAGAAAACCCCACCAAAAAAACAAAACAACAAACCCAACAAAAAGTCCCCACAAAAAACTATTGTGTTTCTATTCTGTTATTTATTTACAAAAATCATATCAAGACTATGGTGTTAGAGGAACACTGTAAACATACAACTCGTTGTTTTTTAGAGACTGATTTTTCTTCTGTGATAGCACCTTAGCTTATTAAAACTGAACGCATATGGGGATAGGATTGCGTCGGGGAGCTGGAAGAGGGGATGTATTTTTTTTTTTTTTTTAAGACTGGAACAAATTTTGAGGTCCTAACTCCTTAAAACTGATAAGAGGGATCGCAGAATTTTGTTTCCAATTTGTTTTGCATCATTCATCATACCTATTTGTGCTTTTTTTTCCAATTAATGCAGCTTAGAAACAAATTGGCTGGTTGCTTGTTCTGTTAAAACCGATTTTGCTTTTCAGCTCTCTTGAATTAGCACAGTGTTATTGACTGAACTTGTAGGCCTGCAGAAAAAAAAAACTCTAAACCTCATTGAACTCCTCTCTTCTTCCTTAAAAAGCATTGGATTGAGGCTTATTTAATTTACAAATTTTTTTTCCAACCTCCATTGGGCTTGAAAGTAAGTGACAGTCACTTAAAATGACAGATAAAAATTGTAACATAATTGGTGTTCCAAGTAGATGAAATTAAGCCAGACAACAATTTATCCTCAGTTTTATCTCCAGTGATGTCTTTCCTAGCACTGAAGAACATTTCAGTGTGTAGTGAGTGAAAAAAAGGTCTGAAGACAACAAAATCTGTCATCAAATGCCCATTGTAGCTTCAAGAGGGTCAGAGTCCCCGTAAGGGCCGGTTTGGGCTAGACCTTTCTGGACAGAGTGGGATAAAACTGCCCCAGGGAAGGATAATTGAGTGGCTGCTGCCTCCCATGCTCCTGAGCTTTGGGAAAAGAATGTTGTTATTCTTCCAAAACGTGCTATCCAAAAAGCTGCTAGAGGCACAGTATTTAAGGAGAGCATCCACTTGAAGGGAACAACCCCACAGACCCTACATTGAACAAAACCATGAAGAGGTCCTATTTGTCCTAGAGAAACTAAGTTCAGGACTTGGTAGCTAAAAGCTCTCAGAATGGGATAGGCTCTATCCAGAAGCTCAAGGTTTGGTTTTTTAATGGCAAGAAGGTGCTGCCAGGTGGAGCATGGTACTGTGGTACAGCTTTGGCCGTTTGTCCACACAACACCCTCGTGCAGCTGGTCCTGGGCTGAGAGGAAGGTAGCTTGTGCCATAAAAAGCAGACTGAAAATACTGTTAGATGGCACTCAGAATTTGTGTTCTGCATGTCGCAAAGTCTATAAAGATGATAAGCAAGTTGCTGACAAAATAATATTTTAAGACGATGTACTACATGCAGATCATAAAGGATTTAGTTTTAGGGCTTAAGGCTAAAATCCCACTCCTGCTGTTTATTACCCAACAATATTCCAGTAATGAGATTTTTGATTTTTTACCCTTACCACAAGGAAGATTTACTGAGGAACTCTCTAGATTCTATCCACACATTTCCAAATACTTTACAAAACTGGGGTGAAAGCCCTTTTGCTTACTAAGACCAAAAAAACCTTTCAAACACCTCCACTGTGTCACAGATTAGCACACATCTGACTATGCTTCAACAAAAACACAAAACAGTATCACGTGGCTGTGAGCCATATGAAATGAGGCCACGGGTTTGCATCCACTCTGTGGGTCTTTTATTCCTCAATCCAGTGTAAAACCAGAAATGGGGATAAATATTCAGGGAGAGAGGGGAAAAAAAAAACAAAAAAAAAACAAAAAAACAAACAAAACAAAAAAAAAAAAAAAAAAAAAAAAAAAAAAAAAAAAAAAAAAAAAAAAAAAAAAAAAAAAAAAAAAAAAAAAGAAAAAAGAAAGAAAGAAAAAAAAAACCACCAACAACAAAAAAACCACACATTACCACTTGTGTCTCCAAGACTTCATGCTGCCAGTATCTTGAGCCCTTCAATATTAAATTTTCTGTGAAGCACCTTGCATGTTTTTGGATAACTGTAAAAAAATGGAAAAAATAAATTAAAAAGAGGTGAAAATACTCATCAGCTACCCAAGTATCCTACAGCACGGCCCATTTGGCAGAAATGTTGTGGAACATAGAATATTCTAATTGGGAACATTAGGGTAGCATCTGGTGCAATGGAGTGCTGGTTCATCATGAGGGCTTCTGAGCACTACAATAATGCACCAAATAAACAGAAATCACTGTTCCAAACACAAAGATTTCCCTAACTCTCATTTCCATGGTCCCTGATTCAGGACTGCACTTAAGCACATCTTAAGGAGCATCCTGAAGATTTTGAAGAACAGCTAAAGAATACAGGGAAAAGGGAAACAAAACAATAACAAAAAGGGAAAAAATCTCGAAAACAAAACCGGGATGGTTTTCTGAATTGAAAAAATAAATAAAAATCTTGCCCTTATAAAGCCTCTTCTTTCCATATCATCCAAAAACTGTGGTGCAGCAGTTTGATAATTAGAAGCACATTTCAACAAAGGACATATATTGGAGATCTCTTTAAGATGCCTGCCTAGGTTGCATAAAACACTACATAGAAAAAAAAAGAAAAAGAAAAAAAATATGAAAACATGAAAAGAGCTGCCAATTGGACAACATGGGGAAGCAGTTCAATCCCATGTTGGTTTGTTTTACTTTTCTTTTTCTTTATTTTTTTAAGCTATTTCTTAAATAATAAATGCACATGAAGTGTTAAATATGTATATACTGTATTTCAAAAAAATTAAAAAATCAAACGAATGGGGCACAAGATTGTTCTATAAGTCGTGCTGGCTAATTTTTAGTTTGTATTCATAAGTGGTTTTTAAAAGCCTTTTTTAAAGTGTAATTTGCATGTTCTACTTTGATTGTATGTAAACATATTTTAGAGCAAAAAAATGTATTTGTATTTTATTGAATATAGAGGCAAGAAAAAAACTTGTACATTGTTTGAAATGTTCTTTTTGTAACAGTTTTTATTCATGAAGCATTTTTGTACATTTAAAAATGGATATGGACTTGATGTTCTTTGAGGCTTAGATACATCTGGCATGCTTTAATGTCATGCTCCTTCATGATCTTAGATGTTGGTTTTTAAACATTTTTTTCTAAAACAAAGCTCAGTCTTTTCGCTACCAAATCAGGTTAGCACAGTATAGAGCACTTAACTAAAAAAAAAAAAAGAAAAAAAAAAGTTAATCCTATTCATATGTTATTCATTGTGTGAAATTAAAGGAATTCAATTCAGTCTAACATGAGTTGTGAATTCTTTTGTCTTATTTTCCATCTGTTTCCCATCACTAAGAAGTTTAATAGCTTTTGGGGTTACTAATACCATGCATTCACAAACCCTCTCTATGGTAATGGAGAAAAAACAAGCTTTGGTTCTGTTCTTTTTTCTTCTCTCTCTGTTTTTTTGGTTGGCTTTTTGTTGTTGTTGGTTTTGGGTTTTTAGTTTTTCCCAGAATATCCTTAAAAGTTAAAAATGGACTGTGTCATGGGCCCCATGGGCAGAAGGGGATTCACACTTTAGTGATGTGCCTATCACTAAATGGACAGAAATGTTTCTGGTCGAAATTGTGTCCTCAGGCACCAGTAGAGTAGAACTTGCCACCCAGGTGGGATTTCCACTCCAGAAGCAGATGGTGCATCCCTCTCCAGATCCCTGCAGGGAAG
This sequence comes from Sinosuthora webbiana, assembly GCA_013397395.1. Lineage (NCBI taxonomy): Eukaryota > Metazoa > Chordata > Aves > Passeriformes > Sylviidae > Sinosuthora > Sinosuthora webbiana. The sequence continues at coordinate 82,951 of VXBN01017112.1, forward strand.
GCAGTCCCAGGGGCTGGGCTGTCGACAAGGGGGTGATGGGAGCCAACTCTCTCCTCACTGTGCATCAGAGAGGAAGGGCTGTAGGCCAAGGGGTATTTTCCGTTTAGTGGAGCCTCATACTGTGACAATGGCACAGGGCACTGCTTGTTGTATGGTTTTAAGTTTCCTTTCCAAGTTGCTGCTGAGAGCAGTCTTGCTGCCATTGTAGGCAATCAGCCTCAACATCCACAAGTTCCTCCACAGCAATGCCAGATTTCATCTTTTTCCTTCTCAGAGAGTTCACCACCTTTGCCAATGGCTCAGCAACCTTGTGGAAATTTATTCTCAGTTCCTGAAGAAGTCAGTGATGCCCAGGCAGGATAGATAATTTAGTGTCCTCTCTCATTCTTCCCTTCTGAAGCTTTGTGGGATGGACTCCCTTGGTAGAACCAACTCATCCTGCAAACACAACTCCTTTGGCTGCTGTGTTGACAGCTGTTGCTTCGTGTTACTGTAGTAGATGTGCTCCAAAGATCTCAAATGCTTATTTTCTTTCTCCTCTCTCTCTCTCTCTCTTTTCAAGATATGCATAGCCCCAGCATTTGACAACTGGTTGCAAAAGTGCTGACATTTTCACTCAGTTTTTTATCAGGATCTGTGATGTATAAGCTACTGGTCTCCAACTCTAACTGCATTTTAGTAAAAGGCCTGTGGTAAAACTCCTTAGGAAGCATCTGTGAACTGTCAAGATTTGTGTTTGCTGGTGCAGTATCTCAGGACCATTCTCTCCTCTCACCAGCTCTTTCTTGAGGTTTACCTCCCATCCCCACAACTCTGCTGTGCTTTGGTGGTATCACCTCATGGCCATGGGGTAGCGAGGCGTTGTGGAACAAAGATGATGGGTTTCTGTCACTGGATGAGGCAAGGGCATGAGGTGCTTCACCTCTGAGGTGCTCACGCTTTCCTGCCTCTGGGTTCTTTTTTCTCCACCGGCTGGCACCATGTCGTGTCAGAAGACCACACTCCTCAGCCAGTCTCCTCCTGGGCAGGGAGGATCCTCTGGGTATCACCCCAGACTGCTGACTAAGGGTCACACTTTTTCTAGGATCCCTTTGTCACTGTTTCATCTGTAAGTGCTCCAGCTCTGTCTGCTCCTATGGATTACAGCATGTCTGAGAAAAAACTTAGGAAATCTTAGAAACACAGTATAGGAAATTCACAAACTCACAGGTGTACAAGTTACACCTGGTAGGGTGTAACATTTTTTAGGCACTTTTTTTTAATGATATTGGAGTCTTCTTCCCTGGACACAATGCTTAGTAGAACGCTCTAGGGAATCCTGCTTGAGAAGGGGTTTGGACCAGATGTCCTCCAGTGGTCCCTTCCAACCTTACCCATTTGGTGACATATTGTTATCTTGTCTAGTTTGCAGGAGTTCAATGTTTTCCAAATTAGAATATTTTCACTATTAATCTCTGCCCTCAAATAATTGCAAATAATGAAAACATCAAGTGTGATGGAGAAATAGTGTTGTTTTCTGATTGTCTGATTATATCTTTCTTCAAAACTTCCTTTTCTCATAAAAGTTGTGAAGATCTGCTCAAACCTTCTTTGGCCATCCTCCATATAACAGGAGTTTGAATTTATGAGGGAATTTGGCACTCCACCCTCAAGGCATGAATGAGATGAGTGTTACCCCTTGGGGCAAAGTATGATCTTAATTCACTTTTGATAGTGGAGAATGTTTGTGTGGCCTGAGATATGAAGCCTTTCCAAGGTGGAAACTCGTCCTGCTCTGGCAAAAACAAGAAAAACCTCAACCTTCGCCCCACTCATTCTCATGGTTCCATTCCCCACCAAGCTCCTGAGCTATCTCACACATTGAATTTATTTTGTGTTTGATTGGGAAGTTTGATTGGTGAAGATGCCTGCAGATTGTGTGCAAGCTGTGTGAGCTCATGACAGCATTATTTGGTGTTTTGTAACACAATGCATGCACATAATTTTAGAACAATGCTACTGTTACTGACTAAGTAGAAAAAATGTTTCAGTGACCTTGAGGGGATCAGTGGCAGGACCCTACTCAAAGCCCTTCAGCACACACCATCTGGCACACTCCAGAAAGCAAAGGGAAGCATAGATGTCAACACAAAAAATTTATGTTTGGTCTTTTTTGAACAATTCATGAACCACATCACTGGTGCACTAACATAGCGGGTTAAGAGCTAATAGCAAGCATTGAAATTACAATGAAGAGTGGCATATCAAACAGTCTGTGCCTTTTTTTTTTTTTTACCGCGAGCTGCAGGAAAAAACTGGTGTGAGAACACCACAGGAGTTGTAGGAGGTCTTTGACAAAATGTTAGTGTAAACATAAGTAATTTCATTATGACATTTCACTATTCTACTTTCTTTGCAACACAGAGCAAGGAACACTGGTTCACATTCTCAGCTTATGCAGAGCAGAGATATCGGTTTCAAATGTATTAAATCAGTTTATAGGAGCAAAAGACCTGCTTTCGTTTTCTTTGTGGAAACTATTCATCCCAAAGTGGCTTTAGAGTGCTCCTAGTAGAAGGATGTAATATAAACTCCTGTTGTTTGTTGCCTGTAAGAAGTGTCATATTGAGAAAATGGGCCTTTGTTAAAGATTCAAGTGTTTGGACACTGGTTCAGCAGCTCGAGTAGCCAACTCATTACAGTTTCATTAGAGCTGTGGTGGAAGAAAGAGGGTAAAAGAAGTGGAGAGTCCTTGGGAAAAGGATGAAAGAGTGTTCTATGCACCAGGAAGTTAAATTAAGTTTCAATATCTACCTCTCATGACTCTGTTATGCTACAAAACTAATCAGAAAAAAAATCTTCCATGTGCTAAAAATCATGGAGTGCCTCAGTCCTGCATGAGTCAGGCATATAGGAAGCCCAGTTTTTCTTCTACAGTGCTTGAAACAGGTGCAGCTTGTAGGGCACCTGTTTTCCTCACAGGATTTATCCCCTTGTGGACATCCCCCAGTCAGTGATGGAAAGCACAGAGCAGGGACCCTATTCTCTCTGTACTTTTTGGGGTGACTTGCTCCAGAAAAAAATTATTTGTTACTTTTTTTTTACAAAAAAAAAGGTATAATTTGTTGTCCCTGAACATCTTTCATAAGGCAGGAAAATTTTTTACCTCTCTCCATTCTACTCCCACACATTATCACATCTGCTAGTTCTCAAACTCTCCCAAAAATATTTTTGGAAAATAAGGCTCCAATCAGATTAATATAATTTTTTGTCATTGACTCAAAGGGAGCAAATTTCCCACCACCTCTCCCTGATTTGGCATGCCACAATACTGTGTGTGGACCCTAAGAGCCCTTGGTGTCTTCTACTTGCCTTGCCTGACATCCTGTTTATAGTCTGAGAGAGCAAGCATATCAAGCACAAAATTAGTTTAAAGGGAAAAACTGTGAAAACCTTTGCAAGGCAAAGGCAAGGAAGAGAGCACATGAAAAGCATCCGTGCTGAGTATTTTCAGAGCATGGCATGAACACAATTAGAGAAGGGATGAAAAGTCAGAGATCTCTTAAGGAAGCTAATGATAATGTGGCAGAGCAGTAAGTAATGAAGCCAGTGGCAAAGGAGGGCACTGCTTAGTTTTCTTGAAGCCAGGAAAAAATAAAACAGCCCCACTTGAACAGGAAGAAATGCATTCAGAAACACAAAAGGGCATTCACTGAAAGGAGGGAGAGGCTGGAGGATATAAAGATCTAGGTCATGGAGAGAGTATAAAAATGGATCTTGAGACAGGAGATGGAAGAGGCAGCCTGCTTGCTTACTGGGACTTTACTGCCAGTGTCTAAGCTGACACAGCACTTCTCATTTAGCCTCATTAAACAGCCACCATCAGGGCATAGTCAGTGACCATTAGGCCTCAATTCTCTCTCTAAACTGCAGATAAATAGATAGCTACTGCAAGAAGTAAAATTGTCCTTGCTTGAATTATTGATAGTTGCAGTTTCCCAAAATTCTGGTTGGGGATCAGCAAAAGACAGCAAAGTTCTGACGTAAAGACAGCAGTTGTACAGAGACCTGCCCGCAAAGATAAGAACTCAAGGAGATGCCCTCTCTGATTAAATGGACTGAGCCTCATTTACTGCAGAGACTATATGATAATGTTTAGGTTGATCCTATAATTTCTGGTTTAGTGAAAGGTGTCCCTATCCAGGGCAGGGAGGTTGGAATGAAATTATCTTTATTGTCTCTTTGAACCCAAACCATTCCATGATTCTCATGGACAGATTGAAGACCTGCCCCCAATAACCTGAGGATCAAACCCCTGCACCTGTGAGGTGTCTTGTTATCTTACCTTCCCATGGGGATGGAAAGAATTTTGTGCCCAAGAACAACCACTACAGCATCCCATTTGTTAGAAAAGGCAAAAGAAACATTGTCCATATCATCCAGATTGTACAATGCTCTTGGATGCTTCCATTTTAAAGTCCCACACATGCCTCCACGTTTTCTACATATCCCAAAAAAGTACCCATGGTTTTAGTGGAGCAGCTTATTGGATCCAAACGTCCCAGAATTTGTATCTTGGTGATTTTTTGTAAAAGTCTGAATAAAATAAAAATGGAAGAATTTTTCTGTGAGCCAGTCATTATGTTTTTTGCTCAGGACACCATGAGAAGATTTTCTGTTTTGCTTTGCTTTCAAATGGTGTTTCACCAGAATGTCATCTCCAGAATGGCCATGGTGACCCTGAGGGTCCAGATTCCATCAGCCAAGAATGATTTTGCCTTTCTTAATGAAAAAAGGGGGAGGAGGGGCACAAATTCTCTGGAACCTGAACCACTGCCATCATAATTTGGAAAAACCCATTATAATGTTTGTGGAAATTCAGGACATAATATAAACAAGAATATATGTTTAAGCTTTGGTTTAATCCCACAGATGTCAATATGATTTAAACATTTTGAAATTAAGCAGATGATTAATTGCTCTTACAAGAATGAACCTGGCTTCCAGTTCCAACACCTAGTCCCATCAGTCAAGCTGAAATTTAATTATTTTATTGAGTGGAAACAGGAATAAATAGACTTCTGTTTTAAACAATTTCACAAAGTGAGAGTCCTAGCCCCAGGCCTCAGTTTACCATGAATAGTGTTTGCATCCATTGAAGGACTATTTGCTAACATTACCAAAATTCTTTGAGTTCCTTGCTGGAGATGTGCAATTTGTATGAGAGAACATCCTTATCAAGATTTTAATGACAGGCCATTGTCTCCAAGTCAGCTTCTTTCCTTATTTCTTTTAACCATGTAAAATCAGTCCACGTCACTTACACAGCAAAGTAAAAATGAATCTTTAAAACCAGGTTTTTCCTCGCAGCCATATCTTTCTGTCCATCCTTCATTAACTTAAAAAAAAAAAAAAAAAAAAAAAAAAAAAAAAAAAAAAAAAAAACTAAAACCCCCATGAAATAATTTCTTTTCTATAAAGAGTCCTCAAGACATGTCTGTTCACACTGGGTGGGTTTCTGAAGATGCAAGCTGTGCACTTTTGGATCAGTCATCTCTTTATGTCTTCGCTGATGAGGGTGTCCCAGAAATTGTATCTGTCTGCTCCTGCTGCTCTGATGCTCAGGTCATAAACTGGGCAAGAACATTGAGTCTGAATCACAGGAGGTAAAGCATAAATGTTGTTCCATATGTCTTGGATTCAAACACTGAAGGTGAAAAAGGGTATAAAATCCCTGACATGGCTAGAGAATTCTGAATTCCATCTCTCTAGGTTTCTAGAGAGGTATGTGTGGGACCTTTGAGAACTGTTTCATGCATATCAACCCAAAGGCCTTTTGCAGGCTTAGCCAACCTGTGTTTCTGCCTCTGTTTCAGGAAGTGGTGGCTTTGAAAGACCATATCAAGCTAGTACATTGTGTTTCCTGCACATCCTGATTTATTGGAGGTTAATTCCTTCTGACGCATGCAGTCTGCTGCTGCCAATTAAGTCAAATGTATTTTACGCTTTACTTTTCTGTTGCCTTACAGGCTTTTGTTGAAAAAAAATTAATAAATAGAACTTGCCAAACACTGTTAAATGACACAGTCTGATGATTTGGAATTAACACCCAGATTTTAATACATCAGAAGGATTGAGAGAGGGGAGGAGGAAACTCCTGAGCAGCACCCAGCTGGATGCCAACTGCACAGCACCCAGCCACCAACCACAGCATTAATCTCTGACTTTTGTGAAAGCAGGAAAAGGGACCCCAGGTCAAGCAAGCAGTATAGAGTTGTTTCTCATGCAGTGATATTGCAATGTATGATTCTTTGGTAGAGGAGGATAAAAAGCAACTGCACTGGAAGAGTATTAGAAGTACAGGACCAAGTAAACTCTTCCTTTGCAGTTCCATCTCTGCCGCTCCACATTGTGGTGGTTTCTGGGTTTATTCCCATTTTCTGCTTCTGTCTGTGATCTCCACCTCATGTCATTCAGGCTTTGCAGAAACAGCTGGGATTTCTCATGCTCAAGTTATAAGAGAAACTGTATTTTCTATATAAAGAATAAGATTTATGATAAGAGAAACTATATTTGTCAGCTGAGACAAAAATATGTAAAAAAACTCATCAGATCTTCTGACTAAAACAGATTTATTTATTTATTTATTTATTATTCTGTTATCCATCTCAGCATTGAGGTAGTGCTGTGACAGGAGACACTCAGTGGAGCTTCTGGGTGACATTATATTCTAATTTGGAGAAGAGAGGCAGCAGCAGATCAGAAGCACCAGAAATACAACCAAGGTGAAGAAGAGTCCCAGGAGAGTTGTCACTGTATATCAGTGACATTGTATATCAGCTGAGATTCCAGGTTCCCGAATGGGTCCATGGTCCTTAATTCTATTACATTACTTTACTGGAAAATTTTAGAGCAACTTTCAGAAACAAAATCAAGCCCAAGGGGGGAGTTTATATTCCTTTTCTTTGGTAATAACAGAAAAACCTACCATAGAAAGATTCCTGTAAAGAAATTGCAGTGTACTTTACCCAAAATGACACTTTTCATGTCTCCTCTGAGATAGATCATGAGTGCCAGAGACACTAAACCCAACACTCAAAGCAGTTTCTGTGAGAAAACAATGGTTAACAGCACTCTGCTTGCAAATCCATACAAAGATCCAAGAGATGTTCAAGGCATCTTCTTGAGGAAAGACTTGTCACTGATGAGAAAGGGATATGCAATTATGGGAAAATACCAGATGCAAGAAAAGAAAAATTCCTTATTTGTAGTCAGAGACAGGGTTGATTCTCAACTAGAACATGGTTTGGAGGAAGACAGTACAAAGGCAACATATATCATACTTGGATGATGGAGTGGCAGCATCAAAACAGTTCATCAGCATCAGCTTTGGATCTCAACATCATAGCTAAAATTTAATTTTGAATTTAAACAAATTCCCTGGCAGGGAAGTGCCTTCAGCTCTGATCATTACAGACTGACAGCTAACGATGAGAGAAGAGAAAATCAGCATTTCTTTCATCCAAAAAAATTATTTTAAAATCTTTGCAAAAGTGCGTAAGATTGGGCTGAAATAATGCTTCAGAAAACACATCTATCCTGTGCTTCCAAGAAGATGAGATGATAGCACCGAGCGCATTATTGCTGGCAGTACTGGATTGCACAGCTGTGATTAAAACAGGAGCGGGAATATGTTTTAGATAACAGTAAGGTTCTGCTCAGTAATTTTTATTCTTTTTATCTACAGAAGTTTGCTGATCTTCCTCACACATTCAGATTTCCTGTGATTCTCAAATATATTCCATTTGGAAAATAATTGGAGGGAAAATGGGCATGCTCTTTAGCAAAAGCAGCAATTCAGATTGTAGAAGAGGAGGGTGAGGAAAAACCTCATCACAGTCTGCAGTTTCCTCATGAGGGGAATTGGAGGGACAGACACTGATCTCTCAGGTGACAAGTGACAGGACCCCAGGGAACAGCTGGAGGCGTGTCAGGGGGTTTTCAGTGGGATATCAGGAAAAGGTTCTGCTTCCCCCAGAGCGTGCTGGGCACTGCCCAGCCTCCCCAGGGAATGGCCACAGCCCCGAGGCTGCCAGAGCTCCAGGCATGTTTGGACACTGCTCCCAGGGATGCACAGGGTGGGATTGTTGGGGTGTGTCTGTGCACGGCCAGGAGATGGACATTGATCCTTTTGAGTTCTTTTCAACTCAGGATATTCTATGAACATGAGCTATGACCAGTAGTTACTGCAGATGTTTTTAAATCTGTTGACATTGATCCATTAAAAGAAGGTGTCTTTATTTCTAAATTATTTTATAGTCGGTTCAATTTGCTGAGTAACTAGGAGTGTATGTTGAAATGGAAGCCACACAGCAAAACTGTGCTTGCTCTACACAAACTCCTCGTTTTCATAGGCTGACTGAAAGGTAAATAAATCCCTGTTTTGCCTGGAGCTCTCACAGATATTTGTTAGCCTCTTTTATCATTATAGTAAAGGCTCACTATGGTAGCAAGCTCTGACTGCTAAATTTCTGAACTCTTCATTAACAGGTTCTGATTTTCAATCAGCTCCAAGTAATCCCAGTGAAATGGACAGCAGATATGTCCAACATGATCTAGTTATCTGCATAAAGAGCTTGGTGAAATGACTGCAGGCTATGTATGCATCAGGAGAGCCAGCTCTGAAATCAGAAACTGTGTAATTATGTATTTAATTACTTCACCTAAGGGACAGAATCATGCAGTCTGGTTGTATTGTTGTTATCTAAACTAATATCTCCACACCAAGGGGTATTTAGGTTGGCACTGCCTTGGAGATTTTGTTCAATGAACATACATTTATAAAATTCAAGCAGATTTAGAGTCATATCTTCTCTCAATTTATCTGTAAGATTTAATTGGTCTTGGAAGGAGCGTGACATATGTATACCTTTCTACTGTTTCTTTGTTCTCCAATACTCTTATTTTTACTCCTTACTTCTTGCTTATATTTATTCCACATATCTACTCTTATCAATATTTCTTCTTTTTTCATCTCTTTTACTAGTTCTAGTTTCTTGCTTAAATCAGTTCTCTTTAGTATTGGTGTAACATGATCCAAAGGAAGAGCAATTGGTTGCTCCCTCATTCCATACCATAATTTATGCTCCATTTCCTTTAAAAAAATAAATTATTTGCTATAGTTGATCCCAACTTTCTCTCATTAGGTTCTTATCTTCCATTTCTATGAGCAGGTTAGATTCTTAAAACCATTGTTATAGAAAAAAACTTAATACTCTCAGAGAAGTAATTTATGGTCCTTGGGAATATTTACTTTCTTGGGGGTTTTTTTGAAGGAAAAATTAGGGATGCTTATTGTTTCAAAGGGAAGGAGAAACAAAAATTCATGGCCATTTTCTGAGACACTGGCTGGTTTAGTTGATCGTAGAGATGATAGTGACTCAAGCTTCAATTATCATTGAATAATAATAAAGAAGTTCTTTATAAACATCTATTTGATGTCTAAATTGATAGTAAAGTGTCCTTCAAAAATATGGGGATTGGCTACATGATATAGCTCTAAAATATTTTCTAATTAATCTTTGTTAACTACCTTTATTAACACATTCAGCAGTACATTCATGCCTGTCCTGTGCAGCAGTACTTTGAGTTTCCATACATCAGGTGCCCTCATTGCCTCCTGAAACTGAGCAATGAATCAGCACAGTGGAGGTGTGATAATGGAGGGGGTGGGGGACAGGGATGCTTTGAATGATTGCACTGATAAATCATGAACTGCCTCCTTGTGGGAATAGAGGCTTTGCGGTATTGCCACACCAAGCCCAGCAGACCTGGATGACATCCCAATCAGGCAGATATACCTGGAGACAGTGCAGTAATTGAATCCCTGCAGAACTTGTTTTCTTCTGCTTCTGTGATGATGAACAGAAGCTGCAAGGAAGAATAAGAGGTTGGCAATGACCCTGAAGGTGTAAGGAGGCTGCATGCACAGGGGACACTTTTCCTACAGGTGCAACACACATGTTCAGAGATGTGTCATATAGGTCAAAGGAAAAAACCTTTCTTTAGTTAAATGAAATTTGAGACTACACAGCACAACTGAACCAGGAGCCAGTTCATGAGCCTCATGTGTATCCCTTCAGGAGATCTGACAATACTCGTCAAATCCTGAAATTAAATAATGGTGCTGAATCTGCAATTATATTGAAAACTGTAAATTCAATTAAGGGCAAGTAGTATACTTTATCTGAATGGCTCACTTGGTGGCTTTTTGGTACATGTAAGTAAGAATATAAAGAGAAAATGCTTTTTATTTCTTTTTTCAGATTATGCTGTGTCAAATGAAGACCATACTGAGAACCTTGCACAGAATCACAGAGTACAGTACACAGTACAGCAGAGCTCATAAAGAAGGAACAAGCACTCAAGAGAGAAGCAGGGTTTTTTGCTCCAGATTCATTGCTTTTTCCATTTCTCATGTTATTACTCACACTATTTGTATTAATCCTTCCCAAAACACTTAGTGACACTGTCGTTATAATGGACAATGTATAAATACACAGTCATACAAAGACCAGTGGTTAACTCACAAATAGTAAGTAGTTGCATATTAGAGCAGAAAGAATGAGGAAATGGAGTGCTAGCAACCTTGGTTACCTTCTCTATTCTTTCAAAAGACAAATTATATAAACCTGAAGAAAACTGGAGTAGTTGCATGACCTCAGTCTCTGACAAGGTACATCCTTCCAAGCCAACACCTCACCCCAAATTCTAATGGATTTCTTCAGTTTTAGAAGCTCCTAGCTTTGCAACTGGATTTCAGCACATCCCTCCCAGTCTGGTCAGGCTCCATCTACATTCACAGGTAAAGTCTTTCCCTTCCTTGTTTCTTCTAGTGGGTTTGTTTGAGGGTGATGGTTTTATTTCACATCTGTTGGAGCAGATGACTGCCAGGGGAAGTTTTTCATGCTTCTTTCTTCCAAAGCATGACAAAGGTTTGGATGTTCTCTGGCGCGCTAAAAAACTCGAGTGCAGGTCTGTCGCTACTCTTTGCGGGCGGAAGAGCCCAGCCAGAGAGCTGGTGTGCAAACACACGGCATGAGCCACAGCTGCTGCCGCCGCTTCCTTGAAAGGAAAACAGTTTCCTTGGCTTTTTTCCACGGGGTCTGTGGGCTTTGATCAGGGCATGGTGGGCAGTGTGTCCCCGGAGCTCCAGCTGAGATAACTAAGGTGTAAAGTCTATGGCGTTTTCTGTCATGCCCACCAGCCCTGAGCAGGTTTGAAAACTGCAGCAGCTAACACTAATCATCTTTTCCCTCTGCCTTCTGCAGTCAGACCTATCTCGAGTTTCCTAGGTCTTCCTCTGCCTGCACTGGGAGTTGAGGTGCTCCCTTTGAGCTTACAGAGCTGGCTTCAGGAGGCAGATACTTAAAAGAAAAGCTTTTGCATTCTTAGCATCTGCTTAGCCACTTGCAGTTGCCATTTTACTGAAGGCCTCGAGGGTAGATCAGATGGGAAAGAAAAATGGCTTTCAGGATGGATTAGTTTTGGGAAGAGTATTGTGTGCCAAAGGCAGTGCAGAAAGAAGTAAACATTCAAGCAGACAAGGATGACATCATTTATTCAGTGGAACTGACGGGCAATGTGAGAAGCTGTAAAAGCAGATAAGAGGGCTGAGGTTTGAGAGCAAGGCATTAAAACTGGAGAAGGGAGAACTAAACAGCAGAGCTTATTTTTCTGTGCTGTTCTGTGCCTATGTAGGCTACACGCCTCCCACTCAAAAGTTCATATCCACCCATTCACTGTGGAATACCCTCTGAACCACATTTTTCACAGGGCCTTTACTGGGTCATCTTGACACTCGGCTTTCAGAGCAGGGGAATAGAAAGAAATGTTCAGTTATAAGGTTAGGAGAAAAACTGCATTGTGGTTTTGGAACACTGAGGCACCGCTTTTTCAATTAAAATTAAGAGGTAAAAAGTAGTTTGGTCAAGTGGGTTCAATAAAGACACCTGGGTTTGGTTTTGAAGGCAGAAGAGGTATTTTCAGAGTATTACGTGTCTGGAGCAAAAGAAAGATAACAAAGACTTGCCCACAGAAATAGGCTGTGATGTTCTAGGGAATAAGAACACTTATTTTGCTACTAGCTGTAGTAAGTTTCAAGTGCTGGCAAGATCAATAGGAGAAACTGGAAAGAGACCATGTCGTGGTGCCTTTGCTCCTTCGCCCCTGGCCAGCCCTGGCACCACGGCAATTGAGATAGTGGGACTTGGTTAGCCCTCAGGCGAGAGACAACGAAGGCAGAAGAAAGAAGGAAGGGCTCTGTCGAGGCTCAACCAAACTGGATTTATTGACCCCACACAGGAGGCAACTGTAACCCAGGGTGTCTGCCTCCGCAGAGACAGGAAACACCCCTGCACTGTACTTTTATGTGGGGGTGGTACAGAGGGATGGGTTCAGCAGGGGACCAATAGGGAAACAACATGGGAGTGGCTTTAATCTTAACTGACAGACAATAAACCAATCAGGGTAAAGTAGGAGGGGAGAGCTGGGATCCTGTCCAATCATTCGATGCTCTCCCTGGAACTTTCCAGACGCAGGGAGAGGCCTAGGGTGATGGACAGGGCCCAGGGGTTACATAACACAAGATTGACATACATATGTAACAAGGGAAGAACCACAGGGAAATAACTGAAGGGGTACAGGGAATGAACCACTTACATAGGAACTTGACATAATAATAGAACACAACATAACAGAATCTAAGAATACACCGCCACATAGACCAGTTGTAAGATGAGGCCCAAATATGAAAAAATGAGAGCAGGGCTAATTCTGAAGGTGATGGATAATTGCTGTCGTGAGTAAAACTGATCTCTATGCTGGACTTGATACTTTTCACGGAAATCAGCTCACTTCAATCCCTTTTGTTCCAAGTAAGGACATGGTAAAAAATAGTCACTTTCATAACCTAATCCTCTATTCATCTAATCCTCTATTCACCCTCTGCCTGTAAGTAATTTGTTGGTTGCACCGGGAAAGATGGAAAATGAGTTAACAGAGAGATCCTCTGGACATCTTAAGAGGCTTGAAGCAAACCTAATAAAGACAACTCCCAATGTTCCTGACACAACTCTGAGACGAGGAAACACCAGGAAATCAGTATTTCTTTGGGGAAGTTTTATCTGATTTTTCATTAGGAACGGGGTTTTTTAGGTGATTGGCTTGGCCAAATTTAACACAGTTTATAAACACAGTGTACGAAATGTGCCTGCCATTAGAGATGTTGACTGTCCATAAATATCTAAACTCGCACCTTGTGAGGTTCCTTTCTGGGTGTGAGGAGATTTTTCTTTATTTTGTTTGGGGGTTTTCTGGGGGAGTTTTCTGGGATGTTTTGTTTTGTTTTGTTCGTTTGTTTGTGGGTTTGGGGGTTTTTTTCCTTCCTTAAGCTAGTATGAGAAAGGAGAGAGGATGAAACTTTGTAGGAATCATGCACTTGGTTTCATGAAAAGGTCTCTCATCAGATTCTGTACTTGGAAGCAGTAGATTTTCCTCACAGTGAAAGCTGGATTTAAATATTAAAATTATCTTTGGAACACAAGCCTTCTTACCCACGATAGTAAAAGCTGTTGCCTCCAGTGAAAAAGACATAGACATACACACCTGCATTCACACGTCCAGTACACAAGACAGAAAACAGACATAGTATGAAAAGAAAAAGGATTTAGCTCCCCAAAATCTTACTGGAACATCGCACTTGAAGTCCTGTTTTATCCAGAAATACCAGTGGCTGGGATGGACAGACTTATAACAGGACATTTTATGTCTGTATGCCATAATTCACATTCTAGAGATTTTTAAGTGTTCTTGTTACGTACTGAGTCCTGTCAATGTTGATATATATGCTTCTAGAGGATGATTTCACAGACTTTTGTGATCTAGATGGGAAAAGAAACAGTTCAGATTCAAGGTAGACCAGGTAATTATGCGGCCCAACCCAAGGGTTTCAGGAATGTTTTGTGAATGGAGAAGACCATAAGATTCTCAGTAAGAACTAATTAGTTATGTCAATGCTCTCATGTGAGAGGGTTACAGTTGTAACCATTATATTTCCATTCTAATTTTAAGATTTTCATCAATGTCAGTAAGCTAAATATTTCCAGGTTGGGGGATATTTTCTTACAGAGCGTGTCAGGAAGAAGCTCATTACTCAGAAGGTGCTGAGGCCCTGGCACAGGGTGCCCGGAGGCATCTGTGGCTGCCCCTGGATCCCTGGAAGTGTCCAAGGCTAGGCTGGATGGGGCTTGGAGCTACCCGGGATAGTGGAAGGTGTCCCTGTCCATGATAGGAGTTGGAACAAGATGGTATTTAAGATCCCTTCCAAACCAAACCATTTTATGATTCAATGTTGATATGTAAGGACATGGAGAAATACAGGGTATGTAGTTGGAAAAAATTAGTCCTGGATAGTCCCTCAGCAGGCAGAAGCAGTGTTCATTCACTGACCTTTTCTACACAATCATGCTGGGGAGAGGAAGAACTTTTTTTTATTTTTCTTTTTTTTTTTTTTTAAGAATTTCTATAATATAAATGAAGTTATTTTATTTGTTATATTAATGCAAGATCGACCAAAAGATAGAAACATGAGGGGTTAGGATGTTGGTATACCTCTTACTCAGTAGTATTTGCTGTTATAATTTCTGGCGTACCTTGACCACCTGTGGTGGCTGGTTCAGGATCCCTTTTACCACTGAAGTAAATATTTTTCATTGTGATTTAAAGAAATGGCAACAGCTTCTATGTTTGTTTAAATTTTATGGCTCAATTATTGTTTCCCATTTTGAGAGGTGAGGATAATTATTTTATAATTAATCATACATAGACAAAACATACCATCTCTAAAAATGACTATTAAAACATTTATAATAGGAAATGTGCACATACTGAGTTGTATATCACATACCCTGATTGTTTAGTTATAATGACCATATGTTATTTTATTTGCCTGTTATTTGTTAGATGCATTGAGAAAAGAAGAGAAAAGGTGCTCAAGGTATCAATTCCACACTGTTTTGTTCCTGTAGAAAAGGCCAGGGAAGATAATCTGGCACCTTGCCTTGACATCAACCATCTGTAAATTCATCATTCTTGGGATCCGTAGGTAATTTAGTTTCAGCCAAAATGAGCATTCTCAATGTTGACAAATGGTCTTGCTACATTTCCCCAACAAAAGTAGTTTTGTTGGAGATTTGACCTTATGGAACTCGTGTTTCACTTGAAGAAACTAGAAATGCAAAAAAACCCAAAAAACCCTTTATGATTAATTGCCACTACTGCCACTTTTTCAGCTATTTGTTCAATTAAGAATTTAGCAATTGGTTGTTTCACTGAGCTATTATACTTCAGTAACATTCATAAATTCTAGAGAGTTTGAACATGCATTTTTATAAGAAACCCTTTTCTTTGTGGGGTCTAAGTATTTTCTGATGCCATTCTTGACTCTCCTATTAATGTATGCATTATTTTTCTTCCATAACCACATCATGTTCCCAAAATATAGTAGGGTGACAAGCAATATACATGAAGTCCTGGATCATATTCAGCTTCTAAGATGTAAGATATCCATCTTTGATCTAATGACAACTGATTGTCAACTTCCTCTCTCTTGTAGAATGCCTGATTTTCCATTTCCATTATAACTATAGGGTTGAGAGTCAAAAAAAAAGGAGCATCGCAGAAGGATTGTATAGGCCATTCCCATGCCTTAAACAGAACTGAATCTATTATGTCATCCATGCAGATTGTCCTGGGTTGTAATG
>VXBN01017113.1:0-28838 GCA_013397395.1 Sinosuthora webbiana
CCCCGCCCCCGGACACGCCCGCCTTGGGGCGGGGCCTGAGCCGCGCGCGGGAACGGGAATGGGATTGTGACCGGGAACAGGAACGGGATTGGGAACGGGAACGAGATCGGGAATGGGATCGCGATCGGGACCCGGACCCGGACCCCGACCAGACCCAGATCGGGGCCGGCCCTGGGACCGGCATCCCGCTCCCCGGCCCGCAGTCCCGGGGCAGAGCCCGCCCGGCGCTATCGCGGCCCCGCCGCACGCACAGCCCGGGAGCGGAGCGCAGGGACCGGCGGGCCCGGCCCGGGTCGGCTCTGCGGGGTCCGCCCGGTTCGNNNNGCCCGGTTCGGCACTGCGGGCTCAGCCGGCCCGGTTCGGCACAGAGAGCTCAGCCGGCCCAGTTAGGCACTGCGGGCTCAGCCGGCCCGGTTCGGCACTCCTTCCCCCTCTAACATGGAAGAGAGAAAAGCTGGAATTGTTCAATTCTTCACTGCCAGCTCCCCGTTTCTGCGAGAATTCCAGTAAGTAGAAAAGGAGGATTTGGCTGAAGATAATAAATTTAGAACGTGTCTTTCATGTAACAAGTAAATGATCACTGTATACACCTGTATAAATCACACACGTGTGTCTAGGAAAAACACTAAGAAAAAATAGAGGCTTCCAAATTTGTCATCCTTTTCCTGTTCTCCTCCATTTACCAGCCAATATAAATAATAACAGCTATACCTACGGATCAAACAATGTCACAAGTTATATCCTCGCCAAGTCTACACAGTTTCACAGGCTCAGGGTGCTGCGGGGATAATCACAAAATTGACAGGGATCGTGCAGTGATTTGGAATATGTTAATATTGGAATATGTAATTTGGAATTCTAAGGATTCACACAGAACATTTAAATTTTTCCTTGACAGTAAAACACAGACACGATTTCTTTTCCTCCACTTCAAGGCTGAAAGCTGACAGGAGCAATGTCTTGACTTACAGAAAACAGCCTCAGCGAAGGATGATATCAGCTAAAAATCATAAAAAGCAGAATCCAGAACATAAGCGTTTAATTAAATCTTTGTGCTTCTGTAGGCTAGAAACGATTGCAGAAGAGACAGAAATCCACAGCACACAGGAATTCTCTTCCCATCATATTTTACAGGATTCAGCCCCATCAGTACAATGACATTTTTGCAAGTACCAAGAACAAAAACTCGTCCTCCTCCTCCTCCTCTCCGGCTGGTCCCTCTCGTCCCGGGGCTCGGTGTTTTCCCCGGAGCTCGGAGCCGGCCGGAGCAGTGCTGGGGAAGGGGGCGATGCTGGGCAGGGCTTTTGTCACCTCCCGGCACCGGCGGGTTCGGTTCCACACCCCAGGGCTCTTCCCAACCCCGATCCGTCTCCTCGCCGTGACCACTCGTGGTTTGGGACATCCCCAATCCATCTGGGGACATCCAGGCCTCCTGCTACATTCAAAAGCAATGGGAAATGTCAGGTGGAGTGAATCCAGTGACACCAAGGCAAGGACCATTCCAGGAGCTGCCACCAAAGGTCTGGGAGATGTCCCTGTGCTGCCAGGGTGCTCCACAATCCTCGGGGACACGGAAAACAGGTCAGCACACCCAGCACAGAGCACAAAGGAAATCATTCGGAACTCTGGAAGAGCGATGTGGTGCTTTCCATGAGGACACACACGGGAATCAGTGATCCAGCTGCCCTGGGATGCCCTGCTCAGGTATCACACCTGCCTGAGCCTCCCCCGGCCACGGGGCTGCTTTTGGGGACACCACCTGAGCCAGCCCTCGGCACAGGAACAGGGAACTCCCCCTCGAGATGAACACGGCAGAAACAAAACCTGCGGATGAAAACTCTGCTTCACGCCAGGAAGGTTTGCAGGAGGCAGAGCCGCTCTGCAGAGTTCAGTGATGAACACCGGGCTTGCAGCACAGGAAAACATGAATATTTAATATGTTTACTAAGCGATCTCTGTCAGTCCCGCTGTGCATCGATGCAGAACCACATCCCCTCGTTCACATTCGGGCTTCCCTCGCGGATCTGACGGGCACAACACAGACACAGCTGGAAAGTGCAACGTGCCTTTGGTCTCCTCAGCTCTGGAAGCGCTTTAGGAGTGGCTGGAGCCGCAGAGGACCTGGGGAAAAGGATGTTACTGGACCAGGTGAACATCCCACCACGGCTGGAAAAGGCCCTGAGCTAAAGCTGGGCTCGTGCTGGCAGATCCGTGAATTTGACAGTTCTGTGAGGTGGAGAACTGGGAGGAATCCCCCGTTAGGGAGTGAAACCCCTCAGAGGGAGATTTACCTCGTAAGGAACAAGCGAGAAGTGGCTGCAAACCTCGGGGCAGCTCCAGAGCAGCTGCCCCTGCCAGAGTCCATCCTCCAGCTGTCCTCGGCTGCCCAGGGGACACGGCTGCACCAAGCAGATGTAAAGGTAATGTTCTGTACATTTTATTTCAATAAAGACATAAGACAAACAGCGTAAAGATGCCCAGATGCCCTAAAGATAAATACATTTAAAAGATTCTCATTAAAATGAATCTGTAGTATTTCTTTCCTGCAAGCAAAATACCTTTCTTTAAATACAAAAAAAATCAGTATTCTGAATTGCAAATGTTTTCACTTTTTTTTCTTTTTTTTTTTTTTTCTGCAGAAAATCTGCCACGATGATTTTTGTTTTTTAATGAATAAGGATTTTCCACAAAACAGGCTTGCTCTACATGCTAAGTTTTAACAGTTCAGTGACACCATGTGCTAGCTACATACACAACAGATAATATAGTAAGAAAACACTCAACCTGATGAAAAGTTAAAATCTTCATTAATACACTGGAAAAAGTTGACATAACTCATGCCTTTTAAAATCAAAAATACAAAAATTAAATGTTTTGCTAAAAAGATTTTCCTTATTTTAAGGACTCATTTGAAAATGAAGCTGCATGTAATTTGTACAATAAAATTGTACAAGTAAACAGGTAATATACATAAAAAATTAATTGACATACTTCTCAATTATCAGCTGTCCACCTTTAATTTCCAATACTGTACTTTCTTATCAAGCATACAAAATAGCAAACTTCTCTTTAGAAAAAGTGCCGTTCTGTGACATCTTTTACACAAAAACCAGTCCGAGCCTGTGGCGTGGCAATGCAGTCGAGAGGCAAAAAAAGCTTCCTAAACTCGTACAAATTCCTCCCTTTTCCAGAAAACAAAAAGGAAAAAAAAAAAACAAAAAAAACCAAAAAGCCTCCGGGGCCCCACCTGCTATAAAAATATCACCCCCGGGGGGGGGAGCTGCATTGGGAGCCACGGCCGGGGCTGATCCCTCGGGAGGGCAGCGGAGTGTCACGGGAGCCCCGCCCGCAGCACACCTGCCAGGTGACGGCACAGGTGAGGTGTCCCTTGCACACCTGCCAGGTGACCCCAGCCCGGGCACGGCACAGGTGAGGTGTCCCTTGTCCGTCGTGGTGCCACCGCCGGCTGCGCGCTCTGTCCCCGGGACGTGCCATCGCAGTGTTGGGGACACTCCCGGTATCAGTCGCTCTCGTCTTCGTCTGATCTAGCCAGTCTCTTGATTTTTTTTCTTTTTTTGTTTTGTTTTTTTTTTTTTGTTTTTTTTTTTTTGAAAAGGTTTCGACTACGGTAGAATATTACAGAAAGAAAAAAATATAAATGCAGGGGTTTGGGTGGATTTTTTTTTTTTGGGGTTTTGTGGTTTTTTGTGGTTTTTTTTTGTTTTTTTTTCTTTCTAAATGAAACTTACGTGGGCTAAAACTAGAGAATATTTTTAAACAAATATACAGGATGCAGGCAGACAAAGCAGGGAAACGGCCAGCCAACTGTTTAATAAAAAACTAACAAAATTTGGCTATTTCCAGAAAAACTATGAAGCGCCTCAACTAAAAGGAATGCATAATGAAATCCTAATCTAATACAGGTCAAAAATGTAAAAAGGTTATAAACCTTAACAGGAAAAATAAAACAACTTTTACTGGCCATTCCTGTTGAAATGAGAATCTTAAAAGTAACAGAAAAGTGGCTACAAACCCACTTAGAGCACCGAACAGAGAGAAAATCCGAGTCCGTTTTCAATCTCTGTTGTATCATAAAATCCTGTGTTTCTACAGGTCAAACTGCTGGTGGCAGAAACAGAATTTTCTTTATAAACTGCAGATGTCCTGTACATAAAAAAATTTCCTTGGAGTCGCACTAGTTCTAAAGACTTTTCTGTTCTAGCCTCCCTACTGCGGGTACTGGATTGTACTGATGGCGGCAACCTCAGGTGTAGAAAGTCTCTTCCTGTAACCCTCGATCATTGTTGGGCACCAAAGATAAGAAAAGCAAGACGGGGGGTACAAAAATGCAAAATTTCAACAGTAATGGCAATGTTTTGTATTAGTCCAACAGGGTCCTGCATTTCCTCCCCTCGGCAGCGAGAGCAAAGGCTTTAGTCGGGCGGTAGCAAATCATGCAAGCGAAATCTGTCTCTGATGTGAGGTCGGACGTCTTCGTTCTGTGGGGGAGAGGGCAGGTTTAGGAGAATGAACACGGCCCAGGGCAGCAGGGCTGTGCCCTGACACCCCTCCTGGGAGGTGACAGACACAAACCACGAGTGGTGCCATCCCAGAGACCCGCGGGAGCGACTCCGCGGCATCCACAACGCTCAGCAGGGATTTATTGGCCTCTCAGGGGTACGGACACACAGCGCAGGCAGCAACGGGCACTGTGGCACCAGGATGCTCAGAGAGTCCCAATTTCCTTGTGACTGATGCTGCCACAGTGATCCCACAGCCCCGAGTTCCCAGCACAGGCAGCAGTGACAGGTCCCCTCGTGCTGTGTGAGCACACCCCCGAGCCTTCGCCAGCCTCACCCTCAGTGACTCAGACACCCTCAGCAACAGGTGAAAACATTAAAGGAACTCACTGACAGTTCTTGGGAAGAGCCAAGAAAGAAAACACTCACCAGCTCTACGAGATTCTCCAGAAATGGGATCAACTTTAGGAGTTCATTATCATTTTTATCCATGAACCAGCTTTCTATAGGAATCCCATTGGAAAGCTGAAGTTAAAATATGAAAAAAAAAAAAAAACCATCATCAACACACAATTTATATTTAATTTATCTACAAACACGACTTGTGAAACAGCATTTGGGGGGGAGAACGTTTCCAAGTTGCAGATTCCTGAGCATTTTCCCCACAGTTTGGTTTGCAAACTTCAGCACGAAGCCCCAAACCTACCCAAGGAGTGACATCCCAGTGTGGCATTTCCCTGTCCCCCTCGGGAGCTTTGCCCCTCACCTGGTAAGCAAAGGCTTGTGGTGAATTGTCGATGATGATGGTTTTGGAGAGGTCTCTGCCCAGGATGTTCAGGTCCTTGATGTAATTCCCTTGCACACACACACAATGCTCACGGAAGAGTCGATGCCTGTCATTAAAGGAAAATATTCATTAATGAGCCCAAGGACAAGGTCCACACGGCACCAGGGACACGGGGCTTGGCCAGGCATTAGCCAGTTTTTTTCTCTTCTCATCTCCTGTTAGGGAACTGAGCCCTTTTCCTGTTCTCCTTACAGCATTTCCCTGGTAAAACACCCAGCCCAGGTGGTTTTGCACTAACCCAGTTCTGGGGTGGGTGCTTGTGTTTATTTATTCAGGCTCTTCTTTCTGACCCCTTTCACTGACCCAGAACACCCCAAGGACCTGCCAAGCCCCAGGTGCCTCACAGAGCCAGTTTATTGGGGTTTATCATCCCTTTATTCTGTCCCAGCCCTCACAGAACGGGGCCTCCCCGTGCCACCTCATGCCAGGACACAAAGTGTCACAAGGAATGTTTCCTTTCCTGTTACACTCTGCTGGCAATTAACCCATTTCAGTTATTACACCTCAAAAAAAATAAAAAGTCTCAGGGCCAAAAACATCCCATCAACTCCTTCCCTGCCCATGAGCCTGCTCCTGTGTAATTTATGACAATAAATGCGTGGATTGACTAAAAGGACTGACTGAAAAAC
The DNA here is from genome assembly GCA_013397395.1 of Sinosuthora webbiana. Taxonomy (NCBI): domain Eukaryota; kingdom Metazoa; phylum Chordata; class Aves; order Passeriformes; family Sylviidae; genus Sinosuthora; species Sinosuthora webbiana. The sequence goes on from VXBN01017113.1 coordinate 5,997, forward strand.
CAGCAGGAGTAAAACCCCCATTTCATGGTGTATCCACAGACTGTAAAGCAGGCAGGTTTGGGGCTGCCCAGAGCAGCCCCTCCAGGCTGCCTGTGTGTTTAAGTGGAGTGCTCAGAAGCTGTACACACTGTGCCTAATTCCGTGCAGGAGCCGAGTTCCCAACGTTGCCATGGAGGGAAATGAGCTGCCACGTTTATATTTAGAGCGTGAGTCACACGTGTGGGGCCTGACAGGCACCTGGGGCTGGTGACAGAGCCACAGCAGCCCCACACAGAGCCAGGCAGCCCAGAACATCCCTGCAGCCTCCCAGGGCCTGTCCTGCCCGTGCCACTGCCCCGGCACAGGACAAGCCCAGCCCTGGGGACAGGGGTCTGCAGGGGGGTGTGACACAGGGACACTGCCCCAGCCCTCCTGGCCACCACCCCCGGGGTGTCACACAGCCCTGGCACCACCAGGGAGGGGTTCCCTGGCCTGGGACACCCCACACAGGGAAACCCCTGAGCACAGATCAGTCTGGGCCCAGGTACAGCCCCCCTGCCAGGGGAGAGGGACAGAATCTCAGCCCTGGAATTCCCTTCTGCCTCAAGGAACTGGAAAGGCCAAGCACTCCCCAACAAAGCTCAGCACTGAGAAATGAAAAACCAACCCAGCTCTAACACAAAACCAACAGACAAACGATTTTGTGACTGAATGAGAATGAAAAGCATGCTGATTGCAAAAGCTACACAAATCACAACTGGTAATAAATAACTCAATTTGAATGGTTTAAAAGTAACCAGGTGCTCATTTCGTTTCCTTTATTTGCAGTGTGTATTCCAAAGCACACTTTGGATCCCCAAGAGGTCATTTCCCACGAGCCAATGTCCCCAACAGGGACTGAGCAGGGGCAGGTTTTTATTTTATCACAAGGCACCAATTCCATCACTTCAGTCCATTTTTGTCCCCCTCCTGGCCCAGGCAAAGCCCCAGGGGATCAGGCACTGCAGAGAGGAGCACGTCCCACCCCACTGGGCAGGCACAGGACGGAGTTTGCCCAGGACACTGCTCTGGCTTTACCTGACCAGCTGCTTTTTGGGGTCCAGGATGTTCAGTAACTTGTCTGCATACACCTTCTTAGAAGCAGTAAACAGAATGATCTGGGGATTGGAGGGGACAGAGTCACCACGGGAGGTACAAGCAAGTGGATACAATTTAAAACCTGGAGTTCAGAGGGGGTGTCTGGGTTTTACCTCGTAGATCTGAGACATCCTCTCCAGGAACTCTCGGAAGAACGGCCTTAGCCGCACGTACACCTGCAGCAGGGAGGGAGACAGGGGCCTCAGCAAACATTGCCAGCCCCCAGGCTCCCCACCACGCCCCAAAATCACCAAAATTCAGCATCAGAAACCAACTGCAGGCAGCAGGTTCCTGTGTAACAGCACCCCAGTGCCAGCAGCACCCCAGCAGCCCCCAGCCCGGGCAGGTCAGAGGGGAGGGGAACACACCAACATCAGCCCCAGCACATCCACTGGAAAACTGGATGGAGTTAGAGAAAAATCTAATAAAATACAGAAGTTGGAACATCTCTAAATGAAAAATGGAACTGGTTGCTTTGACTGAACACCCTGACTCTGCTCTCACCAGCAGGGCAGCACCACTTCGAGCCCTGGACACAAGAACTAAATCCTCTTCTCAGTGACCACCAATGATTACCTGAGCCTGGGGGTGTCAGGAGTGATTTTAAAAAAAGCTTCAGTTGTTTCTACACTTCCATAAACCCAACCACCAACTGCACACACACAGAAACCACTCCCTGTAAGAACTGTGGAGTCACAAGAGGCCCCAGCCAGGAGGGCTCTGCCCCCAACACAGGATTTGGGCTCACGGGGAGGGGCTGCAAAGGGGAACATTTCAGTGAACACAAAATTCCCTGCCACATCTGACACCTGCACTTTATCAGCAGACAGGTGTAAAATGCCAGCCTGCTGCTTCTCTCCCTTCAAACCAGCCGAGGACAACAACACACAGCAAGGATTCCCAGGAAACAAAATAAAAAAGTTGGTGTTTTTCCATTTACCTGGTAAATGACATCTTGAAAAAGAACTGGAAAAGTGAGTGCAGCATCTTCTAATTCGTTTAGACTACAGTGCACTAATGTTTCATCCTAGGGAAAAAGTTAGAGGAAAGAAAGAAAAAAGAGTGTGAAAAAACAACGTTGAAAATGGAAGTAGTTTTCTGCATTTTATGTTCATTTTGAAGCAGGTTTATTTAGAAGGGAAAATGTACTTTTGTGCAAGTGCTGTCAAGACTGAAGAAGATTTTAGGATGAATTAAACATTGCATTATTCTTGTAATTTTTTAAAAAATCATCACTAAAACTGTGTGCTGGGGGTGTGTAGCTCTAAGGAGGTATTTTATTTTGTAGGCTCTTCTCTCATTCAGCTCCAGCCTGTATCTGTCAGTGGGAATAACTGGAATTATTAATTCCCACCCTCACAGGGACGGCCCAAGTGATGCTGCTCAGAAAGTCACACCACCAGTAACAGGGTCTGGAACAACTTCCACAACAGGGGCACTGAAACAATTCATCATAAAGACAAATGTCTTTTATAGCTGGATTTGTGCCCTTTAAGAATGTTCTAACAAGTCAAAGTTTCATTTTTCATCAGTCTTGATGGAAGACACTCGTAACTGAATTTTCCTATTTATTCCACCTCATTTCCCCCACACTGGATTTAAGTTTTTTGGGGACAGGTAACTGCTTGAGATGTTAAAACTGTAAGTTTTTGGGTTTTTTAAGCAGGATATAAGTACTTGACAGAAACAGCTCACCTCCTATTCCTACCACAATTAATTCTTTTTCGACTATTTTTAACTAAAATTACGCAACGTTCAAAAGTCTGAGTTTGAAGCAAGCATAACTGATTTCCACAACGACCCAAATAAGGGAAATGCTGCATCCCCCTGCTTTGGTTTGTGCCTGTACCTTTATTTAAAGATATCAAGTTTAAGTGTGTAAAGTTTGTGTAAATATCTTTATTTACCAAGTCTAGAACTAATGAGAACTCTGGTGTGCTTCTGGTTTTCAGTGGGAGAGCTGGCTTCCTGTTCAGCTGCTCTTCTGTTAGTGGGGGGACATGTTTGATGAAATAGTATCTGAAAACAACACAGATTCTGCTGTAACAATGTTCATTATCGAGCTGCAATGTTGTAGCCCAAGTTAACAGCTGAAATATTTAAGGCACAAGAAGTATTTTAAATGGAAATGAACCCCACAGGAGCATACACTTGTTTTTTTAACGAAGAACTCTTGGAGTTCATTATTGTAACATGAAAACGATTCAATTCAAATAGAAGTAATTTAATCCACTACCCCCAAATGATTAATTTACCATTTCCAGCAGAAACACTTACGGATCAAAGACTTCCCAGTCCTCTTCATAGGTGGCTTCTGCATGAGCTGATGAGTAGCCACTGTCTGGAGATACTGGTGCTGAAATTCAACCAAAGTGACCAAAACAAAAAATAAAACAAAAAAAACCACAAGAGCTGGTCTCATTAGTGCAGTTCTTGGAAGTGACAACGTGCACGTGAGGCACGAGGGAGGGAAGCAGTGACTGTCCCTCCCCTGCCAGGTCACATTCACCCCCTACCAAAAAGCTGCTCATCCACCAGGGCCTGGAGGGTCTGGGGAGGTTTGGGTTGAGGATTTGGTGCTGCCCATGCCCACAGGAGCTGGGTTTTATGGCTACAGTTTTTGGCAAAAAAAAAAGAGATGTTGTCTGCTGAAGCAAATATGGACAATGAATGGAGGATCTGTGTGTGTTCCTCATTTACCATGTGGTTCTAAGACATCAAAATGTAGCCAATTTCTCTTTGGAGATCAGCAAGTTCAGTGTCACTAATAATTCCTTCCCTGCTTCCATGGGAAGAAGTGTTGAGGCCACCTGAGTTACACCAGGAATAGGTAAGTCCTGCCAAAACTGTGTCTTTGGTGCATAGACCAGATTTGTCTACCAACCATAGAAATCACTATTAACACTGTCTGCATGCCCCAAGGGAAAGTGAGAGTCCCTGTCAAGGTGCTGGACTTCCCAGGATCATCCTTTCCCTGTCCCCTGTGGCACAGGCTTGTCCCCTGTCCCTAACCCAAGGGAAGGTGGGACAGGAGTCCCTGCCAAGGTGCTGCATTCCCTGGGATCACTCTCCTGCCCCATGGCACAGGCCTGTCCCTGTCCCTTACCCAAGGACAGCAGTCCCTTGCCAAGGTGCTGCATTGCCCAGGAGCACTCTCCTGCCCTGTGGCCCAGGCCTATCCCCTGTCCCTGTCCTCTGTCCCCTACCCAAGGCAGGGAACACCCCAGGATCACTCTCCTGTCCCTGTCCCTTACCCAAGGCAGGACCCCCTGGGATCACTCCCCTGTCCCTGTCCCCTGTCCCCTGCCCAAGGCAGGATCCCCCGGGATCACTCCCCTGTCCCTGTCCCCAGCCCCGTACCGGTGAGCGGGGGCAGGTCGCGGTCCCCAGGCTCCTGGCTGTCCCCTACCCAAGGCAGGATCACTCCCCTGTCCCCTGTCCCCTACCCAAGGCAGGACCCCCCGGGATCACTCCCCTGTCCCTGTCCCTGTCCCCAGCCCGTACCGGTGAGCGGGGGCAGGTCGCGGTCCCCTGTCCCCTGTCCCCTACCCAAGGCAGGACCCCCCGGGATCACTCCCCTGTCCCTGTCCCTGTCCCCAGCCCGTACCGGTGAGCGGGGGCAGGTCGCGGTCCCCTGTCCCCTGTCCCCTACCCAAGGCAGGACCCCCCGGGATCACTCCCCTGTCCCTGNAGGATCACTCCCCTGTCCCCGTCCCGTACCGGTGAGCGGGGGCAGGTCGCGGTCCCCGGGCTCCTGGCTGTCCCCCAGGCCGTTGTTGACGCGCAGCGGGCCGGGCTGCCCGGGGAAGGCGGCGCCGTTGGTGGACGTGGCCGTGCTCGTGGTGATCTCGTCCACCTGCTCCATGTCCAGCTGCTTCACGATCTCCTCGGCCTCCACGGCCTGGCCCGGGGAGTCGGAGCCCGACGTTCCTGGGGGACATTCCCAACGCCCTTGAGCCCCGGGCCGAGGTCCCACCACGGTGCTCACGCTCATTAACCACACACACACACAATAATTAAAGGTATCTGCACTGATTCGTGCCACAGAAATGAGAACCAAACCAAAGACCATGACAATGATTTTAAACCGTGTCTGGGACAAGGGATGTAATCCCTGTTTTTTTTCCTTCTCCTTATTTTTTTTACTGAAAGGTGCACCACTAAATACACCTACAAAAGAAATGTTCTGATGCTTGTAAGCTTCTTTCCTTAACCATCAACCCATCCAAGAATTAAGGAGCCTTTTTGCCTGGCAGCAGTAACTCTTGGTTTGTAAACCAGAACGAAAAGTGTACTGTCACTCAAAGCAGCTATTCCATACAAGAATCTGTCACTCTCAGCTTTGAGACTATTGGCTTTTTGAATAACACTCACCATTTTTATTTGCTGGTGAAAAAAAATTGAAAACAGGAGAAAATATGGTTCCCAGTAACGTTGTTCGTGGGGGACTGCCTGTGCTGGGGTTATCTTCCAATTTTCCATTTTGCTTTACGTGTTGGTTCGTCATCTCGTAACTTCCAGCTTCTGGAAAAGAAAAAATATGAGTTTAAACACCAGCCAGCTGGGCTTCAGCTGCCTCTGCTCCTTTATGGTCAGCATTGGCACTCTAGGGCTGTGCTCTTGTTCATGGCCCAGCTGGGTCCATGAGAATCAGCAACTTTCTCCCAGCATAAACCCAAAATGTCCATTGTGAACACCTCTGGAGCTCCTCTCCAGATGGGGCAGCACCCACTGCTCACACAAAGAGCAGAGGTGGAAATCCTGGCAGTGCTCTGGAAATCCTGGCAGTGGTTTGGAAATCCTGGCAGTGGTCTGGAAATCCTGGCAGTGCTCTGGAAATCCTGGCAGTGCTCTGGAAATCCTGGCAGTGCTCTGGAAATCCTGGCAGGGGTTTGGAGGGAGCAGCCCCGGCGCTGTCAGTGCCAGGACTCCACTAGAGGGAGGCACGAGAAAGGGTCAGAATTCCGTGGCCGAGGCTGAGCTGCTCCAGGGCCCATCGTTTGCTCCTCTCCACCACAAACAGAGACACAAACACAGCTCAGGAGGGACAGGAGTGTCAGCTGTTATCACAGACCACAAAGGACAGGATTAAATGAGTCTGCACGTTGCAGATCTGACACGTAACGAGGGTGATCTCTGAATGTTAGGACAGGTGTGCACATCCCACAACTCACAGTTCTGACAGAAACCTGTCTATGTGCTTGACAAGTGCTCTCAGCATCTAAGGACACCTGCTTATTTCCACAAACATCAAGACTTGGGAGGTCATACTTCCCTCTTATCTGGGAGAAAATGGGAGAAGAGCTAAATCAAATTATTATGGGACTTCTAGAATAGTAATTAAAAACAAACAAAAAGTTAATTTAGTTCCAGAGTAGCTGCTGCTGATCCAAACTGTTCCCACAGAGATAGGGTGGATGTGTCTGGGGGTGCTGGAAGTGCTGCTCACAGCCCTGGAAATCCTGTTTTGCTGTCACTGAAGTCAGCCAGAGCCCCCAGGGAGCTCCCCCAGCGCAGCAGAGCCCTGGGTCAGTGCCCAGCTGGGAGAGGAGGGAATCCCCCTGCCCTGCAGGGCTCACCCACCTCCATTCATCTGACTTTTCCTCCGCACCCTGGAGAGCTGTTTGTTGGGCTTCTCCCCCGTCTGGGGCGTGGAGGTGATCAGGTTGTTATCGATATCCCGCTCGATCCGACTCCTCTTGGTGGGATTTTCTCTTTCTTCCTTAAAATAGAAAAGAGGGGAAAGAGAAACACACTGAGCAGTGCCTGATTTCCATGGAACAGAGCAGAGAGGGTTGTCTCCTGGAGAAAGTTCACCAAGGAGCCCTTCACTGCTCCACTTCCAGATGCAGAACGTGCAACAAGTGTCTGGCCAGCTGGGGTTTTACATGAGCTGAAACTAAGTCAAAGTATGGGGAATGAAAACTGTACATGGAGAAAAATTGTCTTTACAGCTGATCTATAAATACTCCAGTGCTGCAGAGGCTGGGAAATGCAGAGACACAGCAACTGAAATGACCTGAAACTTGATTTCTCTGCCTGTTAAACACCCAGGAGGTGAACTGCCCAACAATATCCAGTGTGACAATCCACATCAGCACAGGGCAAAACTGAGCTCTGAAAGATCCAAGGATTCTCCTTACCTGAGATAAGTGACTGCAGCACTCATGGGAATGAGACAGAACCAAACAGTTTTGCACAACCTGTGCATGGCTCTATGTGCAGGGCACACCTTCGTGACAGCTTTCCTACCCTTTTCCCCAAAAACACCTTCGACAAGTCGATAAAATGTTGAAATTTTACCAGATTTTTATTTATCACGGAGCTGATCTGGGATACACTGTAAATTAGTTATGACTCCTTGGACACTCTTCTTGCAAATCTGCAGTTACATAATGGCAATATCTGAACCTCTGGGATGGATGATGTGGGGCTTTTAACTGGCCTCCATCTAGAGAAAAGAAGCCAGTTTTTGAAGGAATTGCAAGGTTACATTGATCCTACCAAAGTGTGTGTGTGTGTTTATTTTTCACCCTCAAATGTCCCTGCAGCACATGCAGCAGGTGCTCCCATGTGCAGCTCAGTAAAGCTCAGCTTTCCAGCTGCAGCAGGATGTGAGGTTTGGTGGCTTTCCCCAAACAAGATCTGGATGTGATGCTCCAAGCAGGGCAGTGCTCACTGCAGGAATCCCTGAGCAGCTGCATCAGCTCCGTGGCACTTGGATTTGTGAGGTTTGACCTTCATTGATTAAATGAACTCCTAAACAATTTTGAATAAAACTGCCAGAAATAGTCAAGAAACTATTGCTTACAGACTGGTTTTTCCACTTTGTTAGTACTGGTAATTCCTTGAATCTGGATTCAAGGAATCCTTAAAACAGAAATTAGGAATGTACTGAATTTATCTGACATTTTCACAAAGAAACACCAGGTAATAAAGCCTGTGATTTACTGGACTGTTAAATATGCCCACAATTGACTCCTGAAGGTTTCAAAGGCTGCTTTACCTGACACAACTCACAGGCACTTGTCGCCTTCCAACTCTTCACGTTCTGCCCCCACCACACGATTAATCCTCACCAGAACCGGTTTTCAGTCAAACTCGAAGCGATTACGACCCCCTGGAAAGCAAAGCAGGGCCCTGCAGCCTTCCCTACCTTGGGTGTGCTTCCTTTAATGAATTTTTTGATGGAAGACAAGAGGCCAGTCTCATTTTTGGGTGGCTTTCCCCCGCCGCCAGGTAAGGGCTCCTCCACCTCCGAGTGTTTCCGCTTGGCGCGCAGCGCCCGCTGCGTGTGGAGCTGGTTGGACTGCTGGGAAGCTTTCCGTGTCCTCAGCCTCATCTTCATGGGTACCACATGGAAAGCTGGGAAAGGAAAAAGCAGGAGCCCCTCACTGAGGGTGAAGCTGCAGCTGCTGAACGTGAGGAACTGCACAGGGCTGGTGGTGCTCCCGCGATTCCCCCACGAGGAACACGCAGCTGGGGCCCGGCCGTGGATGCGGCTCCCAGCACAGCCCTGAGCCCCTGGGGCAGGGAGGGAACACCACCTGCTCAGTGTGACACTGTGACACAGCTGTCTGGGGTGGAAAGCACCTCTCAGGTCACCGAGGCCGACCTGGGAACAATCACACCTTGTCAGCCAGGAGGGTGTCAACAGCCTCGCTGTGAAAGGATTGATTGTGGGGTGCCTGCTGTTCCCGGCCCCAAAGGACTGGACTCTGCGACCCAGGAAGTTCTTTCCTCTCTCTGTTCCTCAAAATACTTCACTGCAAGTGTCCACATTAAACTCGAGGCATAAATCTAAATTCCTGCCAAGTGCTCACAGAACACTCAGGGTGGGTGAGGACAGGGCAGCCCTGCAAAGGAACCCAAACTGAGCTGAGTTTGGGAACCACATCACACCTCGGGAACTCTCATACTAGGGCAGGACTTATTAAAGCAGAGTAAAGGGGAATGCCTCCAAGAGGGCTGCTGGTATTGTCACACCTGAGCCTCAGTGTTCTCTGGGCTGGGGACGTGCCCTCTGCAGCTGCCTGGGGCTGGGCTGGTTTGAAGGGGATTCCTGATGTTTAAAATCATTCTTACGATGGATCAGGAGCAGAAAAACGAAGTAGCAAGAAATCCATCGGAGGTGTAATGCACAGAAACACTGGAGGGAAAGTAATTTGCCTTTCCCACCTGAAATCATGACAAACCCCAGGTTTTTAAAGAAAATGCTATGCTTATCACGACAGGAATCAGTGCCTGCCTTTCTGGAGTCCATTTGGTGCAGATCTGATTGCTGCAGACAGAATAAATACAGCATTTAACGTGTAAGTTGCCTTTCTGGAGTCCATTCAGTGCGGATCTGATTGCTGCACAGACAGAATAAACAATCTGCAGCATTTACCATGTAAGCAATGTCACAACAGGTATGTTGTTTGGGAAAAGGCAGCGGTGGCAGCGGGATGAGTCACAGACAGGGAAATACTGATGATATTTTTGAAAACCAGTCCGAAACCTGTTACACAGCTGTGTTTGTTCCCAGGTAAACCTCAGTCTCACACGAGGGTGCTGCAGTTAATGAGGAGTGACCCAAGTTCTGCCACCACTGAGCAAGGAGAGTCCTCTGTGGGTCCTGCCAGGGGTGAAAGGTGATGTCACACGGAATTCCTACCCGGAATATTCCCTGTAACTGCCAGCAGACACGGGGGTCGTTCCCCACAGCTCAGCATTTCCATCAGAGGTCAATAAAGCCCCTGGAGGCAGTGCAGCCTCCCCAGCTGTCCCCAGCCCTGCAGGGCCACCACTCACCCATGTCCCCAGGGGCCACATCCCAGGGCTGGTAAATCCCTCCAGCAGCAGGGTCCCCACCCCTGCCCTGGGCAGCTGNCAGCCCCAGGAGGCAGCACAGCCCAGCTGTCCCCAGGGCCACCACTCACCCACGTCCCCAGGGGCCACATCCCAGGGTCTCCACCCCTGCCCCGGGCAGCTGGGCCAGGGCTGGACAGCCCTTTCCAGGATGAAATTTCCCCAATATCCAACCTAAACCTCCCCTGGCCCAGCCTGAGGCCATTCCCTCTGCTCCTGTCCCTGTTCCCTGGGAGCAGATCCCAAATCCCCCCCGGCTGTCCCCTCCTGGCAGGGACTTGTGCAGAGCCAGAAATTCCCCCTGAGCCTCCTTTTCCCCAGGCTGAGCCCCTTTCCCAGCTCCTTTAGAAGCTCCTCACTGGATTTATGTTTCAGATCCTTCCCCAGCTCTGCTGCCCTGGTCTGGCCACACTCCAGCACCTCAGTCCTTGCTCCTGCTCCCTCCTCATTTCTTTCCCACACTTCAGCTCTTGTCTCCTCCTCAGGGAGCTGAGCAGCTCACTGAGACCACAGGGAAAATAAAATCCCTTCATTTTCACACCAACAAATGGGTTTGTGAGGGGAACCAGTGGGATCTGAGCAACGCAGCAGTGAGTGACACAGCTGGACACCACAGCCCATGGGGAGGGTGGATTCTGGACAGCAGGACAGGACAGGACAGTCCTAAAATGTACAGGACACGGTCCCAGGAAGGACAGGACACAGGCTCAGGAGGGACAGGACACAGCCCCAGGCTGGCAGGAGGCAGAGCAGCCCCAGGACAGACAGGACACAGCCCCAGGACAGACAGAACACTGTCCCAGGAAGGACAGGAGATGCCCCCAGGCTGGCAGGAGGCAGCAGCAGCCCCAGGAAGGACAGGACACAGCCCCAGGACAGACAGGACACTGTCCCAGGACAGACAGGACACTGTCCCAGGAAGGACAGGACACAGCCCCAGGACAGACAGGACACAGCCCCAGGACAGACAGAACACTGTCCCAGGCTGGCAGGAGGCAGAGCAGCCCCGGGAAGCCCATGTCAGGCACTCACCGTGAGGAGCTCGGGGCTGAGGAGCAGCCCCAGGCCCGGCACTGGGCTGGGCAGAGTGGGGCCAGCCCCGGCCATGGCACACGGAACTGGCACTGCCAGCTGGGCTCTGTGACCTCTGCCAGCCCCAGTGATGTCACAGAACTCTGAGCCTGGACAGGACCACTGAGGGCACTGAGCCCATCGCCCCCAGGGCCACCACAGCCCGTGTCCCCAGGGCCACATGCACAGGGCTGTTAAATCCCTCCAGGGATGGGGACTCCACCATTGCCTCGGGCAGCGGGGACAGGGCTGGAGAACTCCCAGGGAAGGAATTTTCCTTCATGTCCAACCTGAGGCACCCCTGGCCATTCCCTCTGCTCCTGTCCCTGTTCCCTGGGAGCAGAGCCCGACCCCTGAGCCCACTGAAATTCCAACGTGGGAATGAAAATATTACTTCAAATCTGCTACAGTGTAAGTTGCCTGATTTTTCTAGAACTGAAACAAGTTATCAGTCAGGCACAAGATGAAGCAGTGGAGCATTTGTCAGTGGTGAGGACACGTTTATCCAGCAGGGAAATGCTCAGCTCCCCTGCCAGGGGCTGCTGTGGCTCAGGGCACATCTGGGTATCAAGGCTGGGGTTAGAAATATCCCTAATGGACTTAGCAACAGGTACCTACAATCCCCTCAGAGACTGCAGGTGGCTTTCCCAGCACTGGGCCCAGTTGTTGGGGGAGGTTTTATTGAGTTGCAGTCGTGGTTCTTTCCTGGACCAGGCTACAGAACTTAACTCAGTCACAATAATCAAGTCTGAGCAGGCAGGAGAATTTCCCTTTTGGATTTCCCCAGCACGTGCCATCCCTGACGGGCTGGGGGACCAGGGACCTGAGCCTGGGCTGGCACTGCCACCTGCACTGTGTCACCCTGCTCAGGGAAAGCAGCCCCCAAACCCCTTCAGCCACTTCCACACTTCTGATAAACCCAGAAACTGGGGGGGGAAAAAAGGAAAAACCTTGTTCTTCAAGGGAGAACACGGCAAAGAAGGACTAAAAGGAACATCCACACACAGCCCTGGGCCACCCGGGGAGGGTTCAGGCTGGCAGGGCTGTGGGGACAGCAGGAACTGTGCTCATCCACCAGGGCCAGGGCAGGGACAGCCTTCACCCACAGCCCCCAGAGCACGTCACACACCTCAAGGAAACACTCCTTGGTAGCCCAAGATGTCGAGACTCTTCCCCTTCAACGACTCTTGGCCTTTTTTAACCACCTTGTTCTCTCTCCCTAGAAAACTGCAGCCATTTCACTCCACTCCAGCAGATGTATTTCATATTTTCCAACGTACTGCACTCCCTGTCACTCTTCTCCAATCTTTAGGTGTGTTTTTCTGCCACTGCAGAGCTGAGAGAGCCATAAACCAGGAAACCCTGACTCAAAGCAGTCTGGAAGTGATGCCAGTCTGGGGTAGGTGAAAGCAGAGTAAAAAGGCCCTGATTTATTAAAACAGCAAATCACCCAGTGTGCACGATTCAGACACAGTTGGTGCTGGGTTATGAAATCTGGATAAATGTATAAAACAACCACAAGTTCCATCCAAACAACAGTAAGGAATTACAACTATCAAAGGCACCTCTCAATTAATTCTCCCTGTTTCACTGAAAGGCCATTTTCTGCTCCTCTCCACCTTCCAGGGCACCACATCATCTCCATCTGAAACGAAATCCTGCTTGAAATCCTTGGTCTCCAGTCACCCTGTCCAGACCCTGATCCCTCAGGATACCTGCCCTGTGCTCTCTTCTGCTCTCCCAAAGTCTCAGCGTCTCCCCTAAAACAAACACATCCTCAGGAGGATCTTGCCAAAGAAGGATGGCGGCTTTTTACAACTGGCCCCAGCAGAAAATAGATCTTTTGTTCCTTTCTTTCTCTGCTCTAGCCATCCTGTTTGTGTTTGGCCACGGCTTTGCTAGTGAGGCTTTGTTTTGATTACACCAAACGCATTTGGAACTGAAAGTTTATTCCCTCCCGGCCAAGATATTTCTCTCGTTGCACTGAGGGTACAGGCTGGTAGTTACTCCAGGCTTTCCACTCTGTGTCACACTAAGCAAGGAGGAAACTCGGAGAACTGGGGAAACCACGGGGCAGGACAGCTCAGGGCAGAACCCCAAATCCTGCTGCAGAAAGGAGCCCCCACTTACACCCTCCGGGGCTGCCAAGGTGACAATTGCACACCTCCAGATCTCCTGGGAGGTCGGGAAAGGAAAGTTTGCAGAGCTGGAGTTTCAGAGGAGCAGGAAGGGATTGCAGAGCCCCAGCCCTGCTCCTGCTGGGATCCGGGGAGGAGCAGCTGTCCTCAGGCCCTCTGGACATTTAATCCACGCTGCCAGGCACACAGGAGCCTATTTATGGAAGCCCAGTCCCTTGTCACGAGCCGTGGCACGGGCAGGTTGCAAACACTTCCTGACAGGGATGTTGTGTGACCACAGAACAGCCCTCAGGGGTTACCTGTGCTCATTGTTCAGCTCACCCATACTAGTTATCTTTTTTAATTAAAAGAATAACACACAGACACAAGCAGGGCAGTAAACCCAAGCTGTCTGTGTTGGACTGTGGAAGCCATGGGGTGACTCCTGCCTTGCTGAGGGGAATTTGGGAACTTCTGCAAGGTCTGCACAGCCCCAGAGCTGCCTTTGCTGAGCTCCACCAGGAAACCTAATCCTGCTGCACCTCAGCTGAATCCTCCCGGGGCACCACAGCATCCCACAGGACCCTGTCAGGTCGCTGTCTTTTAAAGGCATAGATAAGGGTTCTGGCTGCTCCTTTGGCCTTAAAAATAGCAGCCTATTTTTATTGCAGGATAAAGACTCTTCAGATGATGATACGATTCTCATTGCCCCAGCACACACTCTCCTTGGCACACTGTATCCCTTCAGAACCTTCCCCAAGAGGTTAAACTCTGCTCTCCTGGCACCTGGCTTCCCTGATTTAAAATAAAAAATCAACCAACTGTGTTGTTAAAAACGGGGAAAATTCCAGCACGGTCGGGGTTTGTATCACTCAGTGTCCAGACAAAGTTTAAACGAATCATTTTCCCTTAGGAACACATGCTGGATTAATCCTGGCTCTGTCACAGCCCATCCTGGCTTCTTTCCTGCACTGAAAACCTCATTCTTACAAAACTGCAACTCTGAGATTAATTTGTGCACGTACCTGAGTCAAAACTGACATGAGAGTAAGTTCTAAAGGTTTAACAGCTCTGCTCATCTGTGGGTGATACTGTTTTTACACTTAGAACACAATATTGAGACATGATGAAACTTACCCAGTGTCAAAAACTTGCCTGGAATGAATTTCAGGGACCAGTCTGATTCCATCACAGTGATGCTATTTTATACATTTTATTTTCATTCTCTTTTTCCCAGTTTTATTTTGGGTGAAAAACCCACAAGAAAAAAAAAAACAAAAAACAAAAAACCAAACCAACAAGCCTTGTTGCCTATTCAATGGAAAGTTATAGGAAGTTTCTGCTCAATATTCCAATAATACAAAGTATAATAAGCCCAAGCTACCAGTGACAACAGAAGTTCTGTGGGGTAAAACTGCCCTGAGATGCTTCCAGTCCATTTCACCCGATATTTCACTTCTTCCTTTCACAAGGTAATCACCTCCAGGCTGGTCTAATGTACCTGTGTCACTCTGAAATGCACAACATGGAATGAAACAACAAATCTCTGGCTGTGAAGTGGCAGATTTGGCTCTGCAAGCAGCCAGGGGATCGCTCTGTGAGCCAGGAGATGAGTTTGGCTCCTGCCTCACTTGGGGAAGTTTCTGTCTGAGGGGTTTTAGAGCTGGGGAAAAGGAGGGTTGTGCACCTGGATCAGGGATTCCTGTGCTGGGTTGTGCACCTGGATCATGGATTCCTGTGCTGGGTTACACACCTGTGTCACAGACTCATGTCCCGGGTTACACACCTGTGTCACAGACTCATGTCCCGGGTTACACACCTGTGTCACAGACTCATGTCCTGGGTTACACACCTGTGTCACAGATTCCTGTCCTGGGTTACACACCTGTGTCACAGACTCATGTCCTGGGTTGTGTACCTGTGTCACAGACTCATGTCCTGGGTTACACACCTGTGTCACAGACTCATGTCCTGGGTTACACACCTGTGTCATGGATTCCTGTCCTGGGTTACACACCTGTGTCACAGACTCATGTTCTGAGCAGGAAATGTGCCCGGGTGAGTGCCCTGATCCCCACACACACGTTCAAATCTGCACTGAGGGATCCTAAACCAGAGAAAGCAGCAGGAACAAGAAGTGCTGCCGTCACCTGGGAGCCCACAGGGCTGTTGGGTTTGTCCCCAGCCCTTGCCCAGTGTCAGCAGTGAGCCTGGCCTCTCCATCAGGAGCCCCTCTGATGCAGAAAGCACCAAGGCACGTCCCAAAGCACCACAAATCCTGGCACTGGTTAATTTATCACATCACAAAGCAGCTACACTCAAATTTGGGAAAATTTTCCAGATACTGAGGAGACCTGAGTTAACTTAAATAACAAATTCAACACAAGTTACCTTAAAAAACAGAGGAACAGTTGAAAAAAGTGAGCTGCCACCTCTGTGGTGTGTGACAGAGCACACATCACTCCTCAGCAGCAGCGCTGAGGGAACAACTCAGCAAAATTGTGGGAGAGCAGAAATGTTTTAATGGAGGTGGAAGGAATCCTTTCTAATTCCCATTCCTCCTTTCCCCACAGCCCTTCCAGCCCCCTGCAGCCCCTGGGGCAGCTCTGGCACTCTGCTGACCCTGCAGTGTCCCCAGGCTGGGGTGTCTCCACACGGGAACAAGGGGTGGAATAAAACCACGGAGCTCCTGGCAGGGAAAGGGCAGCTCCAGCTTGGCTTTCACCTGCTCACTCACCCTGTGATGGGCTCTGTCCTTCAGCATGGAAACGGGGACCAGCTTTTCCTAGAGACAGCAAGGCTGACCCAGCTGTCTGTGTGTCTGTGTGTCTGTCAGTCCCTCCTGGGAAACGCAGAACCCACGGACCAGCACCAGCCCAGGGTCACAGAGATTTTAAACACACTCAGTTCCTGCTGGGTTTCTGGAAATTCACACCTGTGTGGGTGAGACAGACCCTCCCAGCAGCCCAAGGAAGCAGAAGATGGGCATGGCTCAGTCCTTACCCCTCATCCAGTCTGGCCACACTCAGGCACATCCCACTTTTCTTCCTTGCCCAGCCCACCTCTGGAACATCTAAAAACCGGCACATTAAAGTAGGAAAAAGCTCCTTGTTTCATCCCTTCGGTATCACGTGTGTTATTAAACAGAAGTGGGTGGGTTTTAATTCTCTTTGTACACAGAGGACCAGCAGAGCCCCCCCAGGTGAGTTTAACAAGCGCCTCTTGCAGAGCTCAGGGCAGGGAGGAGAGTCCTGCAGCCACAGGGAGGGAGCAGAGCTGAGCAACACAAAGAAACCCCAATTCTGACAGGCAGAAAACTGCCCAGGTCCTCAGTGCTCTGCCCCCATCCTGTGGGTGCTGACTGGGGCTTGGAACCCCCTTTTGCAGCCTTGTCACCCCGGCTTGTCCCTTCCCTGCCTGCCCAGGGGTTTCACAGAACACAGAGCAGCACAGGGGGTTGATCAGCACAGCCACCCCCCTGCACAGCCAAAACCAAACCACCAAACAAGCCTCTACCCCTGTCATTCCCACAAAGCCTCTGCAATTCCCAGGAAAGGGCCCAGGAGCAGCCACACACACTGCTCACACCCCAGAGCAGGGAACACAAATCCTCCGAGGGGAGAAAGAGCAGAAAAACCCTCTCAAAACGACTTTTTTTTTTCATTTGGAAAGCACATACCACCAATGACAAATGTTTATTTTCTGATCTTAAGCTCTTTTATGGTTTGGAACCCAATTATGTTAATTGACTTAGGACAGTTCTGTATTAACTATTAATCGTTGAGATGGAACATGATGAAACCTTTTCAGGTATATAATAAACCAATCTACCATCAAAAGAGAATTATCTTCAAGTAAGTCCAACAGGGTAATTACAGCTAACAATTAAGTGTTCACCCGAACCTGGATCTGTGCAGCCCATTGTTCCAGCTGAGCTCCCCAAGACCTTTCTCTTCCAAGTGCCAAGGAGCCTCCTGGTCCCTAAGGAACACAAAGTGAAGGACTCCAAACCCAGGAATTACCTTGTTTAGGAATATTGTTTTAGCTACAACGAAGCCCTCAAAAATTTCCTCCAAATCTTGATTTTTGAGAACATGAAAGCATCAAGATTACACTAACTTTGTTTTCTCCTGTGATCTTTATAATTTCTGGCCCGATAAGCAAAATCAAGGAGCTTTTCCAATTGTCTTTAAATTGAGTCAACTACAACCGCTGGGTGCTGACACCAGCTCGAGGTGCCAGACAAACCGAGGTGGGGAATTCACACAAATACACTGTAGCTAAATCCCAACCCCACACGCAGGACGCCTGCAAGTGCCTCCAACATCCTTGTAAATGCTCCTGTTATTTATTAAACACTTCCTTCACTTTTTGGATACTGTTTCCCCGCTCTGGAAACAAACCCTCAAGGCTCAGTTCTCACTGAGCCCGGCTCTGGCAAGCCCCAGCACAAACTGCTGCCCCCAGAGCTGATGAGGAGCTGCCTCAGTCTGTTTTCCTTTTGGGCTCCTGACAGTGGCCCATCATCTCTGACCCTGGCCCATCATCCCTGACCGTGGTCCATCATTTCCCAGCTGCTCCCACAGCTCGGGGCTGGGGCACAGGACAGGGAGCTCAGCCCTCCCCTGCAGGATCCCCCTCTCTCCCTGCCAGGGGATGGACTGGGACTGGGGGCCAGGAATCACCCCCAGCCCAGGGCAGGGGATGGACTGGAATTGGGGGCCGGGAATCACCCCCGAGCAGGGGATGGACTGGAATTGGGGACCAGGCATCACCCCCGAGCAGGGGATCACTGGGATTGGGGACCAGGCATCACCCCCGAGCAGGGGATCACTGGGATTGGGGGCCAGGAATCACCCCTGAGCAGGGGATCACTGGGATTGGGGGCCAGGAATCACCCCCAGCCCAGGGCAGGGGATCACTGGGACTGGGGACCAGGCATCACCCCCAGCCCCGGGCATTGCCCCACACACAAACAAACCCCCTGCACCCCAATGAGCTCCCCCAGGAATGCAAAGTGAGAGAAGCTCCCAGGATGGGGAGGGAAGAGAAGCGTCTCAGGTGGGCTCCACCCTCTCCAAGGGGTCCTGGGGGACGAGCAAGGACAAAGGGCAGGTCCCAGCTGTCACCTGCAGCCAGGTGAGCCCGGGAACAGGGCACACTGCAGACACAGCAGTGACTGGATGTGAGGCAGGAAGGGCAGGCCTGGAGGGGACTCCAGCAGGGGAAGGAGCACACAGCCCAGTGTCAGCCCCTCGGGGCTGAGCAGAGCACACAGAGCACCCCTAAACTCTGCCTAGGCTGAGGACACCAGTGCTAGGCTGGGTCTAACCTCCCCAGGCCAACACCACCTGCTGGGAAAGGGAAGGGAAGGGGGAATCTGCCTTTCCCCAGAGGGCACAGGCAGCCAGGGAACCCTGTGTGGGCTCCCCACTAACCAGGCTGCTGCTGTGGGGCCAGGGAGGCCCTTGTGGTACAGCCGCAGCCTCAGCCTGAGTTACCTCCCTGCCTCTAATTAGCACCTCCTAAAGTACAGGGGAAATCAAAGCAATCACGGGTTACAGTGGCCCAGGGTAAACTGAGGTATCATTTAGACTGAACTGGTGCAGCACAGGCCAAACTGCTCACAACAGCTGCTCTGATTTGGTCACGGTTCCTGTTACTTTATTAACCTAAATGAGCTATTCCCAAACACAGCCTGAGCAAGGACAGGATCCCTCCCTCCCCCGGGAGGCTCTGAGGATGCTCATGCCCCCTGCAGCCTCACCTTCCCGGCCCCACTCTGCTGCTAACACCACTCCTGTTGGTACAGAAAAGGTGATTAATTTACAGGTGAGTTCCACTCCAAATGCTTTAGAGTCCTGGATTCTTCTCTCCTCCTTACACCTGGAATACTGGCAATGACTAGCAGGATGTATTTTCTGTAGTTGTGCTCCTCTAGGTAAGTGTCCATAGCTTATTTTCCAGGTGCTGTGGAGCTAACAGCCCCTTTTAGTCAAAATTATTTTCATGACAGTGTTATACTTAAAGCTATACTGCTCCACTAAATACTGTGAGCACAGAACTAGAGGTGTTTTGTGCATCCCAGCCAGACCCCTCACCCAGCAAAAAGGAATTCTGAGTTCAGGCAGGCCAGGACTGCCAGGGATAACTTCTGTTTCCATCATCCCTTCTGTGTAACTCCAGCAGAACATCCCCTGGTGGGCAGGGGATCCCTGCTGGACCTAACACAGCACAGGCACCTCCTGAATGTCGGCCTCAGGGTTATTTTTAGCAGGATGCACAGGGGTCTGACTGATGGGGCTGGACTGTGAAAACTCCCCCTTGGGGGGCTGAATGTCCCACAGAGCACAGAGTGATGTGCTGCTGAGTCAATCCTGTGCACCAGCAGCTGCACAAGCTCCCCTGGGCCTGGCCACGGGCCCTGGGATCACCACAGGCACTGGGAAACTGAGGCAGCAGAGGCTGGATCTCCCCACAGCCCACAGGGAGCAGGGCTGGCAGAGCTGCCAGTGCAGGCTGTGCTCAGCTCCCCCTTTCCTTACTGCAGGTTGTCCTGACAAGGGTTTTCCTTGGATCACAGGACACGATGAGAGAACTTACCATTCAAGAAGTTAAGAGCACCTTAATCAAAGTAATTACTGAAACTGATCTGATTGGGAAGTAATCTATTTAGAAGAAGTTAGGGCTGCCAAGTGGGAAGCTCCCACCCAAGCCCGGAGCTGATTGCTTTACATGAGGATGATTTCCCACTTAATTTTTCAAGTGCTGTTGAAAATGCCTTCATCTGTGAATGTCAAATATTTATTTTTCTAAACCACTAAATAACGGCCATCTAGGCATCTCCACACGTAAACAACGTGTCAGACAGGCTTTCAAGCACCTGGGTGAACTGAAGCAACGGGAAGAGCTGCACCCCACTGCAGCCACGGTGGCATTCCCTGCAGGAATTCCCCAGGGACACAGCTCCCAGTGGGGCTGCCACTGCCACTGGGAGAGCTCCCCTTGAACCAGCTGCTGAGAGCTTCTTCTTCCCTCCCAGGATCCCAGCAAGGATTCCATGTGAGCAGCCTGCCCCCTGAAAATCACAGCCCGTCAGGAGTTTGATTAATCAACCCTGCACTTGTGGTATTTGCATTTCCTGAGCATTTGGTTGGGATGTACAAACATCAAATCACAGAACTGTGGAGTGGTTTGGGTTGGGAGGGACCTTAGAGCTGATCCTGTTCCAGCCCCTGCCAGGGCAGGGACACCTTCCCCTGTCCCAGATTGTTCCAGGCTCTGTCCAGCCTGGCCTTGGGCACTGCCAGGGATCCAGGGGCAGCCACAGCTGTGCCAGGGCCTGCCCACCCTCCCAGGCAGGAATTCCTTCCCAAAATCCCACCCAGCCCTGCCCTGGGGCAGTGGGAGCCACTCCCTGTGTCCTGTCCCTCCAGACCCGTGTGAAGGGTCTCTCTCCATCCTTGTCGGAGGAATCCTCCCAAGGAATCACAGAATGAGGGTGCAGTGACAGGGGGCAGCCCTTAAATCTGGGCTCATCCCTGACAGTGCCAAGCCCCAAACCAGCACAGGGGGAAATTGGCTTCCCCAGGGGATGGGGCAGAGCCTGCACAGGGCACGGCTGCACAGCCACCACCTGGGAAAGGCACTTTTAGAGTTACAGGGCTACACATCCAGCTCTGACCCTGAAATGATCACAGGGATGCTCTGCAACCCCAAGGTACTGTCCCAAACAAGCCTCAAGCTCCCCTCAGAGCACAGATGTGTCTAGAGATGCACGGGAATTTTACATTTCTGTCACATTCCAGTCCTGCCTCATGCCTCCTGCTTTTACAGACTCCCAGAATGGCTGAGGTAGGAAGGGAACTCTGGATTTCTCTTGTGCAATCCCCCTGCTCAAGCTTTTCTTGCAAGTTCTTGCCAAAATAGTTCAGCCTGACTTTCAGAATGGCTGCTACAAAAACGTGCAAGCGCTCCAAGTCATTCTTCCACTTACACCTGTGGAAAAGTCTCTTCCACAGGAACGAAATCTGTGCACAGAAATCTGTCAGAAGAGCATATGTGATTCCTGAAGTCTCCTGCAAACACGATTTCTGCTGGTGACAGCCTCACAGCATCACAGGAGATCAAAGAAAAGCCAGGATGGAAAAACTTGGGGAGGTGAAGACTCAGTTTCCTTTTGAATTCAGACAACTTCTGGTTTTTGAACTGTTCAGTGCTGCTGAGGCTGTGGCAGTGTCACATCCCTGCGCTGGGGAATCACCACCCTGCGAGGGAGTTCCCAACACTGGGGGTGCAAGGCTGGGGAGGGAAAATCACCTTCCAGTCAGGAAATGCTCGCAGGAACCCAGCACACGTGGAATGTTTACATCCCCCAAAAAACGATCCAACTGCCCCATTCCATCTCCGGGGCACACTGACAGGGGAATTTTCCTTTAATAAAGAACTCCGATGGAACAGGAATGTCAGCTTTAGTGCACACTGCACGGACTGGAACGGGATCAAAACCAAGTTCCACACGATGTTTTCAGGGGAAAAGAGGAGAATGTTTCACGGAATTTAAGTCGGGATTTGGCTTGCATCCTAGAACATATATCTTGTTATGAAAACTGCCGAAACACTTTTAAGTGGGCAAGCCACAAGTGTCCTTGGAGCCGTCCAGTCAACTGGAAGTCACAGAGGCAGAACCTCCTAAAGCAGAAACGCCTGAAATTGGGAGGAGGGGGGTGAGGGAGGGGCAAGTAATCTTGGAATCCTATCAGTTATCCGGATCGGCTCCCTTGTGCCGACAGCATGAAGCAGTTACAACTTGTTTTCTGCTATTGTCACAGATCCAGGACGTTACTCTGGCTAAATCATAATCTCTTCCTGCCTCAGTTCATCCATGTGCAAACCTGGCTCCCTAACTCTTACCTTAATGTGTCACGGGGCTTAATTAATAACACTTAGGTCTTTTAAGTCCTCTACAAACATTAACTACTTCTTGTAACAACTCTCCAAGGTATTATTATCCCCATTTTACTCATGGAGAAACGGCAAAAGAGGTTGTCACTCGCCCAAGGCAACAGAGTAATGGTTACACTTAGAGATCCTCTTCACGGACTGCTCTGACAGTGGAAACGTATCAAGAAAGGCAAAGACAATAACGACAAACTCGAAATTACTTTTCAAAGTGCACCACAAGCACCTGGAAGACGATGGAAAATCCCTCCCAGAAACAACAGGCTTGGGACCAGAAAAAGCATCCCGGCTGTCACCACAGAGAACGGAGCACCCCGGGCAGACCTGGGCCGGAGCTCACCCGAACGGCCGCACAGAAACAGCCGGACCCGTCCCCTCCAGCGCTCTGAAGTACCAGAAAATCGAGCAACAGGCTCGCACGGGGCTCTCCAGTGGCACGGAGCGGGCAGATAATCAATGTGGTATGCGGCACGCTAATTCCTTCCGCCGCGCTCCCAGCAGGGGCCGGGGATGCCAATAACGGCCCCGGACCGCGGGGGTCCCGCACGGCGCCGCCGCCCCCCGGGATGACAGCGACAAAGTTGGTGTCCCCGCGCCCCGACAGCGCCGGAGCCCGGCCCGGGCAGCGCGGAGCCCCGGCCGAGCCCGTCCCGCCGCCGCGGGGCCGGTGACAGGCGCGTCCTGCGCTGCCGCCCCGGCGGCGACAACAACACCAGCAACAGGCGCG
>VXBN01017113.1:29556-52804 GCA_013397395.1 Sinosuthora webbiana
CCCTGCCCTGCCCGGGGCTCCCTGCCGTGCCCGGGGCTCCCTGCCCTGCCTTGCCCTGCCCGGCGGCTCCCCGGGAGCAGCGGCAGCGCCGGGCAGGGCTCGCCGCGGGCGGAGGACGGACGGACAGACGGACGGGCAGCGCGGCCCCGCGGCTCCCGCCGCCCCCTCCCCGGGCGCTCCCCGGCTCCGGTCCCGGCCCCGCCGGTCGCCCTCGGTGCCATCCCCGAAGCGCGGGGCAGTCAGTGCTGGTTGCGGTTTCGGTTGCTGTTTTAAGTCGCCCGTGGAATCTGGTGTGAAGTTTTATTTCCGCTTTCTCTTTTGTTGTTGTTTTTTTTTTTCTAGGCAGCCTCTTTGTGTGTGAAATGCTGAGGATGCTGCATGCTTTACTGTTTGAAGGGCTTAATGAAGCAGCTTGGCCGTCTCTTGCAGTATAGGAGGACGTAGTGAGGTTACATTTCTCATTTCAATGCTACTGAACTTGGATGTCATATTTCTCTTGATGATCGCTTTTACTTACCAGCGTTTGTAACAGAAATCAGCTCTCAGGTTCACCAGTGTCATGTCAGGACAACATCTCAAAGTACTGCCCAGGATGGAAGGTTTTTACAGGAGTATCTGCCATCCTCTAATTTAGCAGTAAAGAAACCTCCACGGGTGTTTTGTTTCCTGTTGACTCCCTGCTTGGCTTTTGAACGTGGATCAGATTATTGAAGTCCCAGCTCTCTAGTCACCTAAAATATTTATTGGCTTGTTAAAGAAAAGCACATCTGCTGCTGTGAAGCCAAGATTTGGTTTAGAATTCTGTCACAGGACTCTACTAGTCTGGCTTTAACAGAAGACACTCTAAAGCTAATTTTATCATAGAAAAGAGGTCATAGGAAGGCAGTGGAAACTCATTCAGAACAGGGAGACATTCCTTTAGAGCATTCAAGTATTTCTTGTGACTATTTTGTGAATGATCAGCTGTGAAAAAGGTTAGTTTGGGCACGTTAGAGGCTCATTAAGATGGTTTGGCAGTCCCTTAGGAGGAACTTGTATTGCAGGATAACTCTGTGATGTCTCACAGTGTTGCCCCAAAAGGCCATTCACTGATACTTAGAAAGTGGGAGTTTTGGGAAAGGTGGGTGGGAATACTCTCTCAAGCCATGTAATTAAAATGAAACGAGCTGCCAGAGGAGATGATCCAGCAAGATTCAAAGCAAGCAGGTATTTGTTTGAGCACCAGCACGGCCAAAAACATTCTGAGAAGAGATTAAAGGTGTGACTCAGGGTTCACACTGATCCCAGTGGCAATGAGAACTGCCCTTTTCTGTGTAACAGGATATCAGCATTTGTTTTTCACAGTGCCTTGTGCTCCCCTCCAGTTCCCTGGTGCTGAATTAGGGAGAAGGGGCTGGACTGGCAGGAAAGGGAATATGGAGAATCATCTTGCTGATGGTGTTGCTGTGCAGGGGGAAGCTCGAAAGTCCCCTGCTGTGGCCTGCTCCCCGTGGAGCACAGCCCTGTACCCCACACAGCTTCAGCTCGGTGTGGGAAGTGTAAAAACCCTGTGCCAGCACACGGAGCCTTCGGGGCTCGGATTGTGTGTTTGGGCCACAGAAAAGGCTGAGCTGGCAGCAGTGGCCTTCCCCCTGTCACAGGATCTGGGCTCCTGAGACCTTCCAGCAGCAGGTTTGCTTCACTTCACAGAGGAACTGAAGGGGAAATGTGCAGTGGTCAGAGCACTGCCCACCCCTGCAGTGGGGTCCTGACTGCTCCTGGAACTGCTCCTCCTCATGCTTTAAGATTTTCCTCTCAGCTCTTTCCCCTGAGCCTTGCAGAGCCCTTAGCTCTGTGTTTATACCTCACATAAACCAACCAGAGCTCCCTGATTGTGCAGAGCTCATGTGGGGCAGGTTCAGTGTCTTGGGCAGCTGAAAAAATGGGGTTTATTCCAGCTCCAGTTCCAGTTTAACTTCAGCATCCGGCACTTCCCAGCAAATTCAGGATTCTCTGGGTTTACATCTTGCTATTGGCCATTTCCAGTGTTTGCTGTTTCTCTTGCCTTTCTGAGGGGAATCAGTTCCATTGGCTGGGTGACCAGAGCTGGAGAGAAGCAGCTCCCAGGCTGTGCTGCTCCTCCATCCCCGTCTGGGAGCCAATCTGCCTGTCCAGGAGCAGCTCCAGACTCGCTGTTCTCACTGCAGACACTCCAGCTGACAGCAACAGGGATTCATCTGCTCCCAGTCCCCACAGAAACACAGGGAGTGAACCTTGTGTTCGATCTGGCACAGTGCAGCCCTGGAGGGCGGCATGAGACATCCCTGCAGGGCTGGAAATGCACAGCAGTCAAACCCGGCTCTGGGAAGTTGAACTGCACATTATCCATCCCAGCAATCCCAGTGTGGCCACACAGGGTTTCATATAGGTTGAGGAATTGGAGTATTATGGTTTCTGTATTGGCATAAAGAAGTTCAGGCATAAATATCATTACTGTGTTTCTGGCTGGCTTGAAAATTCCACTGCAGTCTCATAAACAGGGAGAGATGGCCCCGGTTGGTTTTGTGGGTTTGTTTTCCTGTTTTACTGAAGTACAGAACTCTGGTCTCCTCGGTCCTGGAGCCAGCTGGAACAGCAGGACACGGCTCCTCCTTATAAAGTGCCTCATCTCACATTTTCTAATTCATCACAGCAAGACTTTTGATCCTGCCGAGTGTTTTGGTCAGACTCCTCAAGGAAGGGTCCCAGGTTACTTCAGCTGGAAGTTCCCTGCGTGGGTGCCAAGTTACTGAAAGCTGAGTTTATCTCCTGGAGCAGGGATTACAGCTGACAGATTTATGGCTTGTGGAAATTCTCCTTAATAGGGATAAAGGAGGAAGTTTTCAGATAGAGAATTTCTTCAGAGATGTGTGTGTACAGGGAAATGGGTCCTGCTGAGAGCTCAGGACCTCCAAAACCATCCAAGCATTGTTCAATCCAGTGTGCAAACTGTAAAAGGGCAGTAAATAGATTTATAGAGAATAAAGCCTTTTGTACTTTCTGTATGTACTACTGCACAACACTCACAGGCTCTTCTGTCCTGCAGGCTTTGGATTTCCCACTGTTGCTGGGTTTGCATTTATAAAAATGTAAAATGGTAACATTTAATAAAATCCACAGACCATTATCTCGTGTCTCTTTGTTTCTTGTCGCTTCCAAGTACCTTTAGCTCTTCGTGGCAATTAAAATGCTGAAGAATGTGGGGGTTTGTTTCATCCAGAATTGGGTTTGGCCTTTTGGCAAGATCCTGCCCATCAGTTTGGTTTTCCTCATTTTGACTTAAAATGGGTTCACCAGTGATTCTTTGTTTTTGTGGGATCCACGTGACTTTGGGAAAGCTTTGGCAGAGTCTCTTTGCTGAAAACCTCCAAAACTGTGCAGCTGGGACTGGCTGGAGTGACTGGAGTTGTTTCTCTGGCTCTTGGGTGGAGGTGACAGTGCCTGAACTCATCCCTCAGCCTGGGCCGTGCAGTCTCAGCTCCCTGCTCCTGGTTTGAAAGGCACTGCCGGGTGGATCCGGAGGGGTTTGTACCTGCAGCCTCAGCCCAGGGCGGGTGTGCGGCTGGAGCTGCCCGTGCACGTCGGGCCGCGGTGGGGAGAGGCTCTGCTGGATTGCTCCTGTGCCCCCGGAACGCCGGAGCCGGCCGGGTTCGCTGGGCGCTGGGGGAAGAGCCGGCCGGGTTCCCGGCTCGCTGGGGGAAGAGCCGGCCGGGTTCCCCGTTCGCCGGGCGCTGGGGGAAGAGCCGGCCGGGTTCCCCGTTCGCCGGGCGCTGGGGGAAGAGCCGGCCGGGTTCCCGGCCCGCCGGGGGAAGAGCCGGCCGGGTTCCCGTCTCGCTGGGCGCCGGGGGAAGAGCCGGCCGGGTTCGCTGGGCGCCGGGGGAAGAGCCGGCCGGGTTCCCGGCTCGCCGGGGGAAGAGCCGGCCGGGTTCCCGGCTCGCCGGGCGCTGGGGGAAGCAGCCGCCCGAGCTCTGTCGGCGTTGTCTGTGCTGCCATCGCCATGGCAACGGGAACGGGCTCCGCACAGACGGCGCGGGGATGTCGGCGCAGCGTCCCCAAAACAAACCCCGCCCGGTGTGTCACTGCCGGCGCTCGGAGCCCCGGTGCCGCCGCACAGCCCGGCTGCTGCAGGGACAGCGCTGAGCCCACCGACCACAGCTCCTGCCTGGAGACATGCTGCAGCCCCTCATCATCTTCACGGCCCCCTGGACCCTCAGCAGTGGCCCTTTGTCCTTCCTGAGCTGTGGAGCCCAGAATGGAACACAACACTCCAGACGTGGCTGCACACGGGGTGAGGCACAGTAATCACTCTGATGGAAGAAGGAAAAAAAGAGAAAACGTGGAATGCAAAGAAAAAGAAAAGGCAGAGAAGGAGGAACAGGGAGCAACCCACCTTCAGCACAGGAGCACAAGAGGGATGGTGCTGTTGATAGGCAGGGAAGGGAAAGGCAGCTGAAGCTGTGAGTACAGAATGATTTCATCTCAAAATCTCAGAAGCAGCTCTGTATTTAGGGTTCTCCCCAGGCTGTGCCTTGTGCTGCTGCACTCCTTTGGAGAATGTGGGGTTCACCTGGAACCGGGACACAGCGCTGAGCTGGAGTTCCACTTTTTAAATGCAAAAACTGGGGGGATTTTTTTTGCCATTGACACTTAAAGTAGTAATAAACCGTCTTAAAAACCCATAATTGTAGGAGCATTGAACTTTATTTAAGAGGTTCACTGAGCTGGCAAGGAGCAAACCTGACCCATTACTTCAGCCCAGCACCAGAGCACGGGGTGAGTTCAATCACTCTCATCAGGGCCTACAGCCTACAGGAGCCCTGGGGGGAGCAGGGGGGACAATCCCCTCCATCCCACCACTGCAGAGCAGTGGAATCATCTCCATCAGTTCTGAAAGGGCTTGAGCACAGAAAAGGGTCTGACCCACAGACCTGATGGAGAAAACCAAACTGTGGGATGTGGTGGGTGTTGAGGATCAAGGGATCCAACTGGAAATGGACTGCAGAGGCTGGAGCTGGGATGGACACTGGGACAGCACACCAGCACCCACAGCTGCTGGTCCTTCCATCCAGGGGCTGCCACAGCTGCTGGGATGTGTCTCTCACTGGCACACTTACCCTCTTTAACACAAAGATTTCCTACAAGCTGCAAATTATTTATATCATCCTTTAAATCGAGCTATTAGTTGCACAACATTTTTGGATGTATCAAATTATTCAAGTCCTACTACAGATTTCCAGCCCTAGCTACGAGATGTGGTCACTGTAGAGGAGCTCAGTGGGATGTGGTGCTGGGTTGCAGTGAGGAAGGAGCAGTTGTTGCACCATTCAGTCCCAGTCCCTCTGACATTCCATTCTCACTGCTGAACAAACCCCAGCACCCGGGAGCAGCAGTTCTGCCACACAGGTGGGGCTGTAGAAAAGGAGTCCTTGGCTGTACATGGCTTCCACAGTGGCTTTGTTACATCAGGTACAAACTGTACAAGTTCTCCAGGTTCCAAGTGGCAGAAACAGTTCAGCCTGCGTTTATGGACTTGGGTTTAAGTGTAGAGATTATTACAGGTAAGGACCAGGCTGAGTAACCAGCTGCATGTCACAGCAAAGATGTGGGTTTAATACAACCTGCAACAGTACAGATATGTACATATGTACAGAGCGGGTCCTCTGCTCTGCTGAGCACTCGATCCTCAGCTTCCCTGGAAGCAGGAACCGCTGGAGTAAAGCAGGTCCAGTTCTGCAGCACCTCAGGCTCCTGGGCTGAGCTCTGGGGGGGCTACAGGACCCCCTCGCTGAGGCGGGACTTGCTGTAGTCCCCCAGGTCGTTCTGCAGGTCCCGCTCCTCGTCATCTGCAATGACAGATTGTAATTAGAGCCCAGTTCAAATGCTGGGCTCAGATCTGATGTGGTATCACTGAAAACATACCCAAGTCCAGCTCCCAGGACATGCTGCTGAAGGGCACAGCCCCAGGCTGGTGACAGGATGTGTCCAGCCCGGCTGTCCGTGCTCCAGGGGGATTTCTGGCTGCAGGGCAGCCCCACCTCACACCCTGCCTGCCTTCAGACACTGCAGCACTGTCACACCAGCTGCTGGCCTTTCAGACTGCCTAGCAAGCTTTCAAACTCCCCCACCAAAACCCAGCTCCTGCTCCAAGTCCCATGCCCAGAGCTGACACCACAAGGCTTCACAGAGGGTGGGAACTTCAGGGACTAACACAGGGAAGTCACTGGGACCCCTTCCATACCAAGGGCCTCCTTCCCTCAAAAAAGTGAAGAACCCTAAAACTTTCATTTGTTCCAAGTAATGAGCTTTTCCTGCACCTCAGAGCTATTCCTTTAGATCAGGAAAGACTCTCATTCACAGCAAAGGAAACCCAAGTTGAGCTCCCCCATCTTCCACTGGCTGCCTGGAGCTCCCCACACGTTCACATCCACACCCTGGGAGCCAGGCAGGGGCCTGAGGGGCTGCTCCAGCAGCAAAAGGCTGGAGTCACCTGCATGACACAGGTTTGTTCCGTAAGGAAGTGCCACCACAGCACCTGGACATCCTGGAGTTAGTCCCCTGCCACCATCCAGCCACCACTAACAGACATTTTGGAAGCTGCCACCTTCAAACACCCCCTTGCCCTTCAGCAGGTGCCTGAGGGAAGGAACCAGGCTGGTGCTGCCCTGCCCCAAGGAACATCCCCCAAACTGGGGATTTCCCCTGGATAATTTCAGTTAAGCCCACACATTCCTAGAGAAAAGAGAAGCCATGTGGAATCCAGTGGCTTTGTAGCACATGCCCCAGGCTTTGTTCAGGCTGATGCAGACCCGGGTGATGTTTTCCTGACAGTCTTTAGACAGAAATTCTCGTTCCTTTTTTCCCCTCCCTAAACAATTATAAGCACCCTCCCTGTTCTGCCCTCTCCTGCCCTGCAGACACATCAGTCTAAAGCCTGAAGCAGTCACTTTTTCTGGAATACTGCCCCTGGAAGCTCCACTGGCCACACTCAAATCACAGCTCAAGCCAACACAGCAAGTTATTAAGGAACAACACAACAAAGCTTGGGAAATGTGGCTTGAGGTAGTAACACACTCTGCTCAGACCATCTCTCAGGAAGAAGCTTCCAGAAGTTACCCTTTACCCTTAACTATCAGCTCTTAATCCAGTCTGCCTGTACAGAGACAAAGAGGGGTTCATCAGGAAAAGGATCTTCCCCCAGTTCAAATTCCAAGGCACCAGAGCAGGGACCTTGTGGGGACCCCACCTGGAAGGGAAATGGTTTTATGGGGTCACTGTCAGCCAGAGCTTTGTTTTTACAACCACCACTCACACTGCAAGTCCCACAGGTGTCTGGGGTTTGAGTTTCCCCATCACCCAGAGCTGTACCACGCCCACCCTTTCCCAAGGGGCTCTGGGGAATCAATGCCCAGGGGGATGCAGCCCGAGCCATCAGCTCCCCAGGAAGGCCCCACAGCCAGGTACTGACACAATGAAGCAGCACAGAGCTCTGAGGAGAGCTGTGTGGGATGGGGACAGGGACAGGGCCCTGCATCCCTGCAGCGAGTGGCAGCCCCTATGGCCTGGCTGTGCTGCCAGGGAACAAGGGACAGGCCAAGGGGAAAGGGCCTCCAGCTGTGCCAGGGGAGGGTCACGTTGGATACTGGGAACATTTCACAGCAAGGGCTGTCAGGAGCACACAGGCTGAGCTCACAGCAAGGGCTGTCAGGAGCACACAGGCTGAGCGAGGCAGATGCACCAGCCAGCACAGACTCACCACAGCAACAACTCCAGAGCTGCATCCTGGAGCCCAGGTAAGGCACCACTGCAGGAGGAGCTGGGCAGGGCCCGCTGCTCACTTTGGGAACGGGACTGACCCACGAAAGGCCCACCCACAGGACTGGCAGGGCCCAGGGACACACGGGACAGCCTGCACTCCCTGCCCACAACAGCCCAGCACCCCCAGGGCCCTGGCTCCCCAGCAGGGACAGCAAAGTGCCATGGCAGGGACACCTGCTGCTGGGCCAGGCTGCTCTGCACCCCCTGTGCCTTTGTGCAGCTGCCAGCCTGGGTGAGCACTGCCAGCCCAGGGACACACATACCCTGTGAGCTCTGAGCACCAGGGGCACAGGCCAGGCTGCAGCTGGAGCAGCAGGCACTGCAGCTCATTAGTAAACTAGTTAATCCCCACAGGTTCTGGTCCATCCTATTCTTTCACTTGTGCACAAGTTTTGAGCTGCCAGCCCAGCCCAGCCCGCTGACACTGCACTTAGCTGCACGCTCACAGTCAGCTGCTTCTTTACTGCCTTTGCCCATTCGTTTTGCTTAGATGCCAATTAAATACAGTGCCTGAAAATCCTCCAGCTAAAAAGTTACATAACTTATGAGAGTCAAAATCAGGGGGCCAGTAGGATTTTTGTCCCATTTGCTAATTTTTTCCCCCCTCTTTATTTCACACTTCCATTTAACTGGGAATACTCTCTGTGTCTACCCAACATTCTGGCCCTACAGACATGCAGGCCTGTGACAAACATGCCCCAAGAGCTGGATGGAGAAGGCAGACAAAGCAGGCAGAGCAGGGGAGGCGATGCAGGAGGACATGCAGGACAGGGAAGGGCCATGCACACACAGGTGTTAGGCAGCACTGGGTCAGCAGCTCCCAGGTGGGTTAGCAGAACACCACGAGCCTGTTGAATCTGTGTATGATGCACAAAAGGGACACCTGGAATCACCACCTGAGGCCTCCCTGCACACCAGCTCCAGGCAGGTGTGACAGGAGCAGCAGTTGAACCACTTCATTCCTGTAGTTGACAATTTAGGAATGTCAAGGCCCAGAGCCCTCTTAGCCAGGGGCCAGAGCTGGGGGTTTGGGTAAAACCACGTCTGGAATTTGGAGTCTTGCTTTTCCTAGCAGAACTACAGCAGCAAGGTGCCAAAACCCTCTCACTCAAGCCTGTTGCATCGCTGCTGTCCCACAGAGAGTGAGACCAAACTTCAGTCTTGTTTGTTCTGTCTGAGATCAATTTGTGATCCCCTAAACCAGAGAGGCTTTACACAAATTCAACAAGTAACTCAGCATGGATTTATCACAATGGGATGGAGGTAAGGCCCAAGCTCACCTTGGACGTCTTCTTCTCCACCATCACCATCCTCTTCCTCATTGTAAGCCAGCTCAGCCTGTTTGTCTGCCTCGTACTCACCCACGTTCCCATCATCCCCATTATAATCTGCCAGTTTAGAACCCTGCTGTGGGTCCACAGGGGATTCATTCTCATCAAAGAACCGGCCTGTGGAGTAGGAAAGGAGTGTCAGCAGCAGAGAGGAAAGAAACAGGGGGATCCTACAGGACAGCAGGTCACAGGTGGAGGCAGTCGGGGTCTGTGGTAGATCCAGCTGGAGAGAAAGGGGGAGAAGGGACAGGGCAGGGGTTGAACAAGGCTCTGGAACACCTCTGTGCAGGTGACACCTCCATTCCCCCCCGTGACACCTGACTGTCCCACACTCCTCTCTGCAGGGGCTGAACAAGGCTTGTGGACACCTCTGTGCAGGTGACACCTCCATTCCCCCCCGTGACACCTGACTGTCCCACACTCCTCTCTGCAGAGGCTGAACAAGGCTCTGGAACACCTCTGTGCAGGTGACACCTCCATTCCCCCCCGTGACACCTGACTGTCCCACACTCCTCTCTCCACGGGCAAGGGCTGCAGTGAGCCCCAAAGAGCCCCACCTTGGATTGCCCACAGGCACCAAGACCAGATTTCTCCACAAGCACAGGAGGAAGGGTCAGTGTCCCTTTCCCTGGGGCCTGGACCCTGCCCTGGTGCCTGCAGGGGGTTCCCTGCTGCCACGGGCCTGGCCTCGCCTCAGCCTGGAGCTCCCCCAGCTGCCCTCACACTCTGCCTTCCCAGGAAGCTTTAACACTGCTCAGCACGTCCCAAATCCAGTGTTTTCACCTCCCAACAAAAAGTTAGGAATGGTTGCAGATCCTGAAACGACGCACAAGAAAAAGGGGAATTGTGTGGAAATGTGGGATGAGCAGACAATCACCCAGGGACACGGTGAGGGATTACTGGTGTGATGTCAGCTCAGAGCTGGTCTTTAATGGGATACAGGGAGATCTCTGCCAGCCCAGGGCTTGAGGGAGCAGCTCTGACTCTGCAGAGGTCACTGGCCTGGAAGATTGTGGATAAATGGGTAAAAGTGGGATTGAAGTGTGATACAGTTCTTACACACTGGGCACCCAGGCTGCCAGGGCAGCTGGTGATTCCCAGTGCAAGCAGCTAATGGAGAAGTAAAACTGGAGAATGATTTCAACACCAGGATTAAAAATGGACAGATGTAAAAGTGAAATTGTTCCCCAAAACAATGTGTATACAAATGCCAGGACAGCAGCAGTACAGCAGACAGAAGCAGTACTGCTTCTCTGTATGGGGGAACAGCAGCAGAATCACACCTAGCACAGCTCAAACATACAGGAGCACCACTTTCAGGTATTTTCATTAAAAAGGCAAGGAAAAAAACATGATCTGTTTAGAAATCCAAAGTTCCATACAGTATCCATTGCCTGTTCATGTGTAATTGAGTGTCAGTATTTTTGACCCTGCATTACATACAAAACCCAGGTAGGACAGTGGCATTTGCACATGTTAAACCCAAACTGAGCCATGGAGGACATGGGCATGGACCCAACTCCCAGCAAAACCAGCCCGTGGCCAGCCAGAGCAGAGAGACTGTGACAAACCAGCACTGAACGAATTGAGGTTGGCAGAAGGAAAGGTTAAAGCTGATGAAGAGATCCCAGGAAATGCAGCAGGACCACAAAGGCCACAGACTGAGCCCAGGGAGCACAGTCAGTCTGGTGAGGCCACCCAGGGCCACCCTGCCAGGGCAGGGACACTCCCACTGTCCCAGGGGCTCCAAACCCATGTCCAGCCCGGCCTGGGGCACTGCCAGGGATCCAGGGGCAGCCACAGCTGCTCTGGGCCCCTGTGCCAGGGCCTGCCCACCCTGCCAGGGAACAATTCCTGCCCAATCCCCCATCCAGCCCTGCCCTGGGCAGTGGGAGCCGTTCCCTGTGTCCTGTCCCTCCAGCCCTTGTCCCCAGTCCCTCTGCAGCTCTCCTGGAGCCCCTTTAGGCACCCTAAAGTCTCCCCAGGCTCTTCTCTCCTCCAGGCTGAACTGAACTCCAGTCCCACTCTGCACCCTCTGCTTCAAAGCTCCGTCACCAGCACCCAGCCAGGCACCTGCCCACGCTGGGAGCTGCAGAGCTGGGCCAGAGCCGGGCCAGAGCTGAGCCAGAGCTGTCTGGGCCAGGGCTGGGCCAGGGCCGGGCCAGAGCTGTCTGGGCCAGAGCTGTCTGGGCCAGAGCTGTCTGGGCCAGAGCTGGGCCAGAGCTGTCTGGGCCAGAGCCGGGCCAGAGCTGTCTGGGCCAGAGCCGGGCCAGAGCTGTCTGGGCCAGGGCCGGGCCAGAGCTGTCTGGGCCAGGGCCGGGCCAGAGCCGGGCCAGAGCCGGGCCAGAGCCGGGCCCCTCCATCCCAGGGGGGGTTTGCCACCAATGGACCCTCCAACAGCCACTGACCACCAGGACAGACCCTTACACAGACCTGGTTTAGAAAATTCCTTTGGTGATAAAGTCTGTCCCCCACTGCACCATTAAAACCCACAGTCAGAGTTACTCCACCTATGAAGGAGCAGAGAGAAGAGACAAACTGGGGACAATTCCTGACTCTCAGGTCCCCCCTCAGAGCCTACAATGGAGACAATTCCTTCCCAGCTCCTGCCCACACAACTTCCCCCCATCATTTCATCTGTGACCAGGGCAGACACAATCCATTAACCAACCCAACAACTGAAATGAGCTTCTCACTCCAGAAGTTTCTTCCAGAAGCTGCTTTGATAAAAGAATGAGCCTTGCACAGCTCAGGATACACAGAGTGGAAGCCAGGCCTGCCCAGGTTCTGTGACAGTTTGTAAGACATTTGTCCCTGCTCCATCACAAAGTTCACAAGTGATATTAAAACAACCAGAGTTTTCTCAGTTTTGGCTGAATTCTCACAGTATTGTCCAAAAAGTGTATTGAAGTCAAGTAATAAAATGAGAAACTCAGCATCCTGCATGTACCAAAGTTCTGACTTTAACAATTTAACTGTGCAGTAATTTCCAAAAACATCTTAAATTCTGACAAGGCAATAATTTTTTTAAATAACTGAATGCACATGTGAAAAATAACACATTAAAGCCTATGTTTTAGCCAGGAACACATGATACTCCTTCTCAGGCTCCCTCTCCAAAGCCACCCTCTGCAATGGTCCCTGTTTCCCAGACGGGCATTTACACAGATAAAAAATGAAGGGATTTTTAAAATATATTGAAGTGTGTGATATTGGCCAACTTACTTTGCTTCATCTTCTGCAGGTCACTAACTCGGCTCTTTGGGATTTTTATCTGCTCTGGCTCAAGTTTTTGGTCTTTCTGGGCTCCCACGTTTTCTTCAAAGTTCAAGTGCTGGAGAGGATTTGGAGGGATCTGCTTGGCAACGTCAGCGTTTCCATCACTGTCACTGGGCAAACCTACGAGGTGCAAATGGGAATTACACTCAGAATTTTGGCAGGACAGGCCTGGAACAAGTCACCTGCAGTGCAGGCACAACCTGATATTCTCTGATAAAGTGACTTCATGCACAAGCACAGAGTTTATTTCCTTTGCCTCTCTTCTAACTGCAATTCCTCCAAACCCTTCCACTGCAGGGCTTTAATTTCTCACATGCTAAACCTTCCCCATGGCACCCTCAGGTGAGCTGTTCCCAGGACAGGAGGACACTGAGCAGGGACAGGAACCTTGGTTTATCTGACTGTGGCTACCAAGAGACCAACAGCCAACCCCTGAGGGGCTGGTGCAGCCCTAATTAGTACCCCAAGGAGGAACACTCATTTCAATTACTCTGTCCACTGGAGGAATCTTGAAGCACTTATCTTTAAAATTTCTAACTCAAATTTAGCTGCGATTGGCCAAAAGGCTCAGAAATTATTGGTGTGGAGGGTACAAGAAGAGATCATACAACAGCAGCCCAAGTGCCTCAGCCAGGTAAAAACACAGCCCTGGACCCTGCAGGAATTTATCCTTGGCTTTCTTCCTGTAACCAAAATATTGCCTCGTCACCTGCTGACAGGAACTTTACCTGGTGCCAGGTTGGGAGCATGGGGCTGCTCAGTTGGAAGATGACCTTCACTTTTAGGAGCTGAAATATGTGGTTTCTTTAAAGCTAAAACAGAACACAGGGACAAAAGCATTAACATGAATCAAACACACTGTTTAGCTGGTCTTGCTCTAACAATCCTGTAAACTCCTATTTTTTTATCATTTCCTTAATGAAAATATAAAAGGTAAGATTTCAGGAGGGGCATTACCCAAAACATTCCATTTTGAGAATTCCAACCTCTAAGGCACAGTAGAAATGATCTGATTTTACACCCCACTAGAATTTTATTACCACAGAGAGATTTTAAAAGCCTGCACTGACTGTGAACCACATGGTGTTCACACACAACATCTACATCCCCAAGACCCAAATGTGAAAGAATGAAGAGTATTTCTCCTAACCAGTGGGAGTATCTTCAGCTTTAGCAGGGTCATTATCTTCTATTTCAGGCATGCCTGCATCTCCTCCTGGTTTGATTTTCTCTGCAAGACAAGAAAAGGATATTCTGCCTTACTAACCCTCCAGTCTGAAGTGTGAACTTCCCTCTTGTGGAAGGCTCTGACTTGGAACAATCACTGCAGCTGATCAGTGTATCTGAGCCAAACAATTCCTTCTCCTTCAGGGAAATGCACAGTCTGGAGGCTGGCAAAGGATGCAACACAACCATTCTGTATCCCAAATGCCCACAAAAGGAAATACCTTTGCCATTTGCAGCATGTTCTGAAGGCTCCTCATTCTTCCCCGTGTCTTTATCTTCCACCTCTGCAACAGCCTCAGGTAGTGCCTGCTGCCCATTGCTGGGGCTCACTGCAGTGTCCTTACTAGACTGAATCTTTTGTGTGGCCTGTTGGAACAAACGAGGAGACAGCATGGAACACTTCCCTGGAAATTACAAAATAAACATCCTCAAATTCAAGGGTTACTTTGGGTCAGCAAAACTGTATTTATGAATTCAGTGATCACCAAGGCAAAAAGCAGAGCCCTGTGCACAAAGCTGGGCCCTGGGGATCTGGGAACACAACTGGGCAGGAAATGTTCAACACAGCACAGCTGCAGGACATCTCTACTGCCACACACAGGTGTTAAACACAACAAAAACAGGTTAAGGTAACATCAGCCTTAAGCCTCAGGTCAGAGCCTTGAACAATTCTAGGCTGTAACAGAAGGTGTGACAAACTTGCTCTCAGTCTGCCCTATTATTTGAGATGTTGATAGATGAAGTAAGGGAACAGAATTTTAAGCATCTGTTTGCAGGAAAGAGGCCCAAATTCTACTGGCAGCCTGTCTGATGTAATCACACCCTTGATACCAGCCCAGCACGGTCACAGTTTGCAGCACATTAGCACCTGAGGCCTGGGCAGAGCTCAGCTCCCTCTGCAATAACCCGGGTAAGGCTGTGAGGACACAGATCCCCCCCTGGGGGGCTGAACGGTGACACCCACCCTACAGGCAACAACTGAAATCCTCAGCAGTGACATCACGGGGGAAGGCTGGAGCAGAGCAGAGAATGTGGCCTCAGCTTCCAGCTCAGTGCACTGGGTGACACAGCAGGCAGATTTCTGATAC
This sequence comes from Sinosuthora webbiana, assembly GCA_013397395.1. Classification (NCBI taxonomy): domain Eukaryota; kingdom Metazoa; phylum Chordata; class Aves; order Passeriformes; family Sylviidae; genus Sinosuthora; species Sinosuthora webbiana. The sequence continues at coordinate 44,315 of VXBN01017113.1, forward strand.
CAACACTCACTTAGGGCTGCTCAAGGGGGACACTGAACACAGGGAAGAAATGTCCCAGGCCTGCACATCTCTGAGGCTTTGGGCCCTTCCCATTCAACACAACCTTCCTTGGCATTACCTTTTGTTCCCGTGCAAGTTGGTCCATTAATTTCTTGATGGTCTCTTCATGCTGCAGCCTCATTTCCTTGATCTGCTGCCCACACTGCAGGCTTGAGGAGAAACACACCATTAGTTCCACTTCATTTGTTGGATCTGCTCTCCCACAAGTAAAATAAGGGAAAAACACGAAGCGGCACAAAGAGCCAAAGCAGAGACATAACTGGAATAGGCTGTCCAAGAAGCCTGGTGTGTGCACTGGGAATGGGCTGAAGAAAGCAGGGCTGGAAAAAAAACAGGCACAGAGCCGAAAAAACAGTAAAATAAAGAGAATGCCCTTGAATATACTTCCTCCAGAAGCTGGAATGCAGCCAAAAGGTCAAGCTCCACAGTTAATGTGTCTGCAAATATTAATTCCACCGGGAAAGCAACGTGTCTCTCCTGGCTGTCAACAGAGAAGGGGCAGCAGTGGCACTATCAGTTACTGCTCCCAGCTCAAATAACACCATCTCAGTACTCAGCCAGCTGCCCCAACTTCCCCAGCAAGGCACGACATCAGCCCAGCCACCAAAACTCCCATGTCCCACCAACGCTCAGCACAGCACAGGAACACTTCACGTGTGTAAGTTTCAAACACTTCCCCAAGAGTTAAGCCTTCCTCACTTCTCAAAGCTGCAGGAAGCTTTTGAGCTATTTGTTCTCTGTGCTGCTCTACCATCAACTTAAAGGGCTAAAGTCAACTTAAAATTTCAATCTACAAAAGGTGCTTTCAGCTTCAGCTGAAACAAATGAAAGCACACTGCTAGAAAGGCAGCAATTAACAATGCTGGTGACAGAGTGCTGTGTCCTCCAGACTCCTTCGTGTGTTAGTGAACTACATCTCCATGTTATAAAAAATACATTGAGTTAAAAATGCAGAACAGTTCCACTAAGACAAGGTTTTCCTTAGCTCCTATCTCAGGCTGGGGGAAGGACTACAACACCACAAAGAACCTGGAAGTCAAACACTCAGCTCAGGGGCATCACCAGTGAGCACACTCACGTTTGAGGGTCAGCAGACACGAGATTAATTAGCACTTTTTGGTAACCACGGGTCCCCCTGCAGCTCCCACCCCTCCTGGGGACACACCTGTCATACTCCAGCCTCCTGCTCAGGTAGGTGTTGTTCTTCTTGTACTCGTGCAGCTGATCCTCCTGGCGGATGAACTCCTGCCGTAACTCCGCCAGTTGCTCTGGGCCAAAAAGCAAAACCAACGTGAACACAGAGAGAGAAGAAAAAATGCCCCGTGGCAGATACAACTTCCAATATTGCTAAGTAAGCAAGAAATTGCTCCAGCTTCATGTCTAGACACACTTTAAAGATTCTTAAAGCAGTTTGAAGAAGATGCCACTTTACTCATGTATGCCAGATGGCAGCAGGAACTAGAGACAAATTCCTCTGACACTATGCCAACCTCCCTAAATGTTTCTGCACCTTTGCCTTCAGGAACCTTGCACAACGCTGTTTCACTTATCTGTTGGAAATCTCCATCATTTCCTGAACGGTTCTGTCACTGTGTGGAACACAGAAGTGCTGCCAGGTTACTCCAAGCAGGATGCTCCAACACTGTCTGTCTGCAGGGAGTGTACACAAGGAGGCACATTCCCACTGTCCATAAAGCCAGCAGGGATTTCCTGCCCTCACAGCTGCTCCAGAGGTTCTCCCTGCTCCTCAGGCTACGAATAATGAAGCTCCTACTATTCCAAGCTGCAGCTACACGGCTACAGGCAGAACCCATGTGTGTTGTGTGCAGGCATGTTCACACCCTGAAGTACTCTGGATACACCACAGGCACTATAATCATGTCTGTACAGAGCTCCAGAGATGTGTCCTGCACCTTTTCTAACCCACCATAACCACCACAGTGTTTCTGATCAAACTCTGCTGAACTGTGTATCTGGCCATTGAGCCTGGAACTCAGCAGTGCCAGAACACACATCCTTTCTGCAGCTAGGTGAGAGCCACCCCAGCTAACAGACACAGTGACATTTCACATTATGAGATGTCCCAGCATCACCAGGCCCTTCAGTTAAGCTGCATTCTGCAGCACCTGAGCAGTTAAAATGCACAACCTGAGCCCGCCAAACGAGTTTGGCCACGAATCGCTCACCCTTTAGCCGATGGATGTCTGCCATCTGATAGGAGATGTTGTTCTGCAGCTTCATCTGGAAGGAAGAAAAGGCTGGATAAATACAGGTGACCAGCAGCTCGGGCAGGGTTTGGGCTGTGAAGACTCAGGTGTGTCTGTTTGCTTGGTAAAGCCAACCTACGGACAGGATTATGGGAGTGACGTGCACAAATTTCCCGTAAATCTAAGAAATGTGTATTTAGTGACTGTAAGTGACATCACCAAACACTGTGTTCAGGCTTTGCTAACAAAGGCTGAAATTTTAATGCCAGAACATATTTATATCAAAAATAAAATAGATTGTCTGGACAAAAATAAACATGCTGCATCCTGATACTGCGAGAGGGACAGTAAACAGCCCATGTCAAAGCACAGGTGGATAAAAATAATCACAGTGTCAACAGCAAAACCAGCTGTTACCCAAGGTAAATGATATAATAGAATTGCCATATTTAAACAGATCTTTTATGTGCTGCTATCTAACAACCTAACACACATTTTATTTTGAGAGGGAATCTCACACCAGTAAACTACAACAGATTTAATGTGGCATTTTTAGTAAGGAAAAAAATAATTACAATAAGTAAGAAATGCACATACACGAAGTCCTGAAGTAAAGGTGCTTTGTTTTGTCACTACATAAAGACAAAAACCAGCAAGAACAAAGAGAAAAATTCATGTCTGGAATATTCTGAGAAAGGGGGTAAAAAACCCTGCGTGCCCTCAGGCAGCCTGGGTGCTGTGGCTGTTTTTGTTGCAGTTTCAGGGTGGTACAAAAGTAACTGCAGGAAGGTGCTGGGCAGGGCTGTCACGGTGTGACAAGGTCAGCATCACCTCTGGGGACAGCACACTGCAGAGCCAGCACAGCCAAGACAGGCTGGGACACACAGGGGACACACCTGGACACAGGGGCTCTTTCAGTTCCCCCACAGCCCCCCAGTGTCTGTGTCTGTCACCTCCAGTTCCTGTCAAAAAACCCCAGACACGTCTGCCCTGCCTTCAGGACTTCCTCCCCACGCCTCTGCCTCCCCTTTTACCAAATCATTCATTCTTTAAATGCATTTCCCGTTGTGGTTTTGCTGTTCAGAGGCACTCTGCTCCATCTGCCCCGTGTGGGTACATCCCTGCCCTGGGACTGCAGCCATGCAGGAACTGCAGGGATGGTGCATTTCTGCAGCACACAGAGCATGCACCTCACAGCTCTGGGCACAGCAGGATCTGTGCCAGCCTGCAGGGTCCTGGCTGTCCTGCCAGCAGGGCACTGCAGGACCCCAGCTCACCCCTGGAGTGCAGGCAAATCCTGACCCACCATGCCCAAAACAAAAGCCAAGAGGGTTCCAGGGCTGGAGAGGCACCACCACAGCTCCCACCTATGACAGGACACAGTGCTGCTTCACAAGGCTTGTCCCCAAAAAAGAATGCAAGCAGAACTGGAAAATTAGGGACAGAGCAGAAAAATCACTAAAATAAACAAAATGGCCTTGAACATATTTCCTCCAAACCCTGGAACCATAACCGAAAAGTCCAGCCCCACAGTTAATCTGTCAGCATTTATTAATTCCACCAGGAAGGTGATCTTTAGGTAACCTGAGCCCTCTGAGCACAGGGCTCTGAAACAGGGACAAAATTCCTCCCCACAGGGACACTCAGGGAACCTCCTGGCACGTCAGAGCCACGTTTGCCCCGTGCTCTGCCCACCGAGGAATTCAAGGTCCCCTTACAGGATGCACAAAGCAAAACCCCACCAGTGCTGGCCTGGGTAGGGCCTGCAGAGCTTCACTTCAAAGGGACAACTGCCCCTGCAGTGGGGACACATGGGGATGGGGACACACAGGGAAGGGGACACGCAGGGAAAGGGGACACGCAGGGATGGGGGACACGCAGGGATGGGGGACACGCAGGGAAAGGGGACACATGGGGATGGGGACACACAGGGAAGGGGGACACGCAGGGAAAGGGGGACACGCAGGGAAAGGGGGACACGCAGGGAAGCAGAAGACACAAGTCACCACCAAGCCTCTCCATCCACTGGGCACCCACTGTGCCAGCTCCCCTGAGCCAGGAGGGGGGAGCAGGTACACCCAGTGATTTGTTGTGCTCATGAACAAGTATCTCCCCTTCTGCAAAACCACAGGCAATAATCACATTTTCCTGTCTCCCACGCTAGTGCAGTTGTTTCCCAGAACCCCATAAATCCATGAACAAAGGGGATCCTGGGAAGCTGCAGGGTCTGCTTTCAGACCCTCATCTATGAGAATTCCTCACACACAGACCTTTCCCACTGGCTCCTGCCCATCCCATAACCATGTTCCTGCCTGGGGGAGGGCTGTGAGCAGGAGCTGCTGGCAATGTGCAGCACTTCTATCACACACAAGTCTTTCCCCTTGGTGATTTTGAGTTTCAGAGAGAAGTGACAGAATTTATACACAAACCAGCTCAGCTGACAGCCAATGTCCCTCATCTGAAGGACAGAAAAGGAGGAAGCTTTTTTATGATTCATGGGATCTGTTCCACCTACATATGCAAAGCCCACAGCCCATGAGCCATGGCACAGGTCCAGCTCTCCTGGGCCCCATCCTCCTTTGGTCTGGACCTGTTTGTATTGCTGAGCTCCCAGGGGCTCCTCAGCCCCTTTCCATCGCCTGGCATGGAGAAAACAAACCCTCTGCAGCCCAGTGAGCCCTGCACAGGAGAAAACCACCAGAAATCCCGTGCACGGTCATGTGGCAACCCTCCAGCGCTGTCTGAGTTGTGAATCCTGCCATGTAACAGCTCCACACGGCTGCTGTCACACCACAGCTTTGCAAACCCGGGAGTTACCAAGTTTTGGCAACAAAGAGCAGAGCCAGCTGCTGCTGCTGGGGATGTTTGACTACCCAGCCTCATGGCAGGATTGCTGGGCAGCAGGGAAGGGCAGGGCAGCGTTCCACACCTGCCATGGCCAGCAGCAGGTATGCAGTGGGCTCCTGGCACCTGGAACTGCTCCATCACACATTCCTGCCAGTCACACATTTCCCTGAGCTCATCACAAACCACAGAGCCGTGGAAAAACCCCCCAACCCAACAGCATCCTGCAAAAACCCGGGGAATACTCAGGAAGCTGATGCTGTATGTGCCCAAATTCCAGGGTAGGCATTACCCCTGCCTGCCTCTCACGGGGCAGCTCAAAAGAGAATTCCTGGTTTGTTCCAAGGCCCCACAGACCCGCAGGAGCTCACTACAGGAGAGGAGAATTCCGGAGAATCCATGCCTTTTCTGTTTCCTTTTAAACACGAGTCACCGGGGCACACTCCCATGTTTGCTGCCAAGAGCAAACAGCAGCCTGGGGCGGTGTGAGGGCTCGTCCCACAGTCAGGGGACAGAGGGCAGAGCCCAGGGCGCGGCCCTGACCCCAGAAATCCTGAGCCAGGAGGAAGCTGCTGGAGAAACTGGAGTTGCCTCAGCACCGGGAAAGGCACTTGATTTATGTGACCACGAGGCAAAGAACCTCAGCTGAGGACAAAGGAGCACAAAGCACAACTGACACTGAGAATCTTCCAATGAGTTTTCCTTAAAAAGCGCCTGAATTTGTTGGGATCACTTGATACCAGTGTTGGGGTTTTCTTTCAGCTCCTGCATTTCACAGATTGACTGAGATCACAGGTAACGAGCAGCTTGGTCACACAGACTTGGCAAATTCTATTTTGAGAGGAAAAAAAATTATCATTCAACCCTTTTTTGGTCAGACACTTTCTCTCTACTACTGTTTCCTTGTGACAGACTTTCATTATCTAAAACAAAGCTTTATCCTCTACTCTCAGAGAAGTAACAGCCCTTAAATAAAGTCACTTTAAGGGTTCTAGAAAAAAAAAAATAAACATTGTTGTCACTGAGAAAAGACAGTGGCTTCCATGGGAGGAAAAAAGGCCAGCAACTGAAAAGGCCAGAAGCACAAAGGTAGCCAGCAACAACCCTGGAGAGTGTGACACCTCCATAAATCCCAGAGTGAGAACAGTGCTCAGTGAGCAGAGTTTGACCTGCATGCAAACACAGCCCACACGTGCCCCGGGCAGGACCCGTGCGCTGAGCCCCGAGAACTTCCCCGTTCAGGACGGTCAGGAAAGCAGAACAGCGAAAGTTGAGGCATTCACTCATCCTGCACCACAAAAGAAATCCCCAGGCCACCCCCACTGAAAGGGCCAGCTGAATTTGCAATGAGCTTGGCTTCTCCAAGCCAAGGAAAATGACACGTTAGTCAGCAGCAGGGTTGTTTGGGTTTTTTTTTTTTTCCCTCAAGTACACGCTGGCAGCATAAAAATCAGAGTGTGCTTAGCAGGCATTTCAAGAGGCAAGCTCAGAGGGCTGCTGAACACCACACTGGTTTCATTTCCCTTGAAACTGTTGTTTGACGGCTGCGTCTGGTTTCCTGAATGATCACAAAAGATCAAATACTCTCAGCAGAGACAGAAAGCTAAAAAACAATAAGTAAATTTGAAACAGCCGTCTGGAAACGAGCGATCTCTCGGGATTTTCATTGTTCACACACACACACACACACACACACACGCTGGACATCTTCAGCTCTTTTTGGGGACGTTTTCAGAAAAAGGAGAGCGCTGCAGCTGTCCCAGCAGCACCAAAGCTGAGCCTCGGGCTGCAGAGGCTGCGGGGACACCTTGGGCAGGGGAGGACTGAGTGTGCCGCGGGCTGAGCGGAGCCAGGGGCAGGCTCCTGCCCTTACCTTGCCGTCCTCGCACCTCTTCACCTGGCCGTCCCTGGCCTGCAGCTGGCTGCTCAGCTGGCTGTAGTCCGCCTCCTTCTGCTCCAGCTGCTTCCTGTGCGAGTCCACCTTGCCCAGCAGGTCCGAGTTCCGCCGCTCCAGGCGGCCCCGCGCCACCTCGGTGCGCTGGGCCTGGCTCTGCAGCTCGGCCAGCTCCTCCCGCAGCAGCGCCTGGCGGGACGCGGCGTTCCAGCAGTGGAAGGCGAGCACGGCGATCACCGCCAGCAGCGCCACCAGCACCAGCGAGGGCAGGCGGCCGCCCCGGCGGTTGGCCCCGAACCCCACCATGGGGGAGGCCGAGGGGCTTCAGGCGGAGCGGGGAAGGCGCTCAGGGCGGCCCTGAGGGTGCGGGGGGATGTGAGGGGAAGGGGATGTCCTGAGGGGGGGGAANGCGCGCCCGCGTGAGGGGGGCGCGCCCGCGTGAGGGGGGCGCGCCCGCGTGAGGGGGGCGCGCCCGCGTGAGGGGGGCGCGCCCGCGTGAGGGGGGCGCGCCCGCGTGAGGGGGGCGCGCCCGCGTGAGGGGGGCGCGCCCGCGTGAGGGGGGCGCGCCCGCGTGAGGGGGGCGCGCCCGCGTGAGGGGGGCGCGCCCGCGTGAGGGGGGCGCGCCCGCGTGAGGGGGGCGCGCCCGCGTGAGGGGGGCGCGCCCGCGTGAGGGGGGCGCGCCCGCGTGAGGGGGGCGCGCCCGCGTGAGGGGGGCGCGCCCGCGTGAGGGGGGCGCGCCCGCGTGAGGGGGGCGCGCCCGCGTGAGGGGGGCGCGCCCGCGTGAGGGGAGCGCCACAGAGTCGCCATAAAGGACGTTAAAAACCTGCCACTGTCACACCGAGCCGTGCGCGGGGAAACGCTTCACAGTCACAGCCCCAATACCTAGCCTGGCCTCGAGCACTGCCAGGGAGCCAGGGGCAGCCACAGCTGCTCTGGGCGCCCTGTGCCAGGGCCTGCCCACCCTGCCAGGGAACAATTCCTGCCCCAAATCCCATCCATCCCTGCCCTCCGCCAGTGGGAAGCCTTTCTGTCTTGTCCTCTTGTCCCAAGTCCCTTTCCAGCTCTCTTGGAGCCCCTCTGGGCACTGGAAGGGGCTCTGAGGCCTCTGGACACGTCTCCAGGTGCATCCCCCCAGCCCGACTCCGGGGCAGGAGCGCCGTGGGCTTCTCAGCCCCGCACCTGAGAGGTGTTTCCTGAGGGGACAACGGGGAGTGATTTGTTTTATGAGGAACACTCAGATAACGCATTTATTCCTGGGCAGATTCCCTCACGCCCTGTTATTGTCGCTGTGGTTCTCACAGGGGAAAATGGGACACAGAGCCGGGCTGGAACATGGAGCCAGCTCTGGCTGTGGCTGCAGCCGCTCCCTCGGTGTGAGGGGAGAGAGATCCCAGCAAAGTCAGAGTTCGGTGTGAGGAGAGAGATCCCAGCAAAGTCAGGGCTTGGTGTGAGGGGAGAGATCCCAGCAAAGTCAGGGTTTGGTGT
>VXBN01017113.1:52895-76037 GCA_013397395.1 Sinosuthora webbiana
AGGGGAGAGATCCCAGCAAAGTCAGGGTTCGGTGTGAGGGGAGAGATCCCAGCAAAATCCAGAGTTCAGGTGTGAGGAGAGAGATCCCAGCAAAATCTAGAGTTCGGTGTGAGGAGAGAGATCCCAGCAAAGTCAGGGTTTGGTGTGAGGGGAGAGAGATCCCAGCAAAGTCGGAGTTCGGTGTGAGGGGAGAGAGATCCCAGCAAAGTCAGGGTTTGGTGTGAGGGGAGAGATCCCAGCAAAGTCAGGGTTTGGTGTCAGAGGAGAGGGATCCCTGCAAAGTCAGGTGTGCAGGTGTTCACCCACACAGATTTGGGCCTGGCTTTACTCCCTGTGAAGGGATTTAGTCCCAGTTCTGCTGCACTGCTGTGACCAAGCCCCTCGGGCAGCAGAGGGCACAGTGAGCTTCTGGGCACAATCCCAGTTACCTCCAGCAGCAAATGGTGCGGGGAGGATGTGGGTGAAACAGGAGGGGATCAGTTTTCCCCCTAAAAGCAGCAAAAATAACAATATTTAAGAAATAAAGTATAGAAAGCCTTCCTGAGACACCGCAGACATTGTGCAGAATTGCCAGCTGTGACCATGGTGTCACAGCTTTGTCCTTCCCACCTGATTCCATGCTTTACACACCAATATTTGCACTTTGGCAATTTAATTGCTGCTACACTGATGGCCCATTAATTTGCCAGCCTACTCTCTGCAGATGGCAGTGCAGATTCACGTTCCAAATCCAGCGTTGCAAATTTTCCCTCCTTGTGAAGCCGGGTAGTTCCAGGGTTTAAGTCTGCCCTGTTCAGCTTATTCCTTCTGGCTGCACTTACTCTGTGCCAACCTGACTGCTGCAAACCAGGAAATGTTGGTCTAAAGAATGGAAATACAATATAAATATGGCAGATTTGAGCTCATATACCCGAGTTACTTTATTTAATCTATACCTGGGTTTCACACACTTGGTTTTGGTACTAACCTGTAACAGTCAGCTCAAAAATCTCTCCAGGTAGTGCTCAGTGGTGCTTGCCCCACTCCTGTTCCAGCTGTTCCTGTCGGAATTTGTTTGATTTCCCAATTCCTCAGAGTTCAGGGTCAGAACTGGCCCCTGCCCTTTTTTTTTTTTTTTTCTTTTTGCAGTTTCCTTTGCATATCTGGGAATTGAGGCAATACCAGGAAGTTTTCTTTTTCCAATTTAATTTTATCTGCGTTCCACGCCCTTTGATCCTGTCGCAGTCTGATGTTTTCCTGGTTGGAAAGGTGTTCCTGCTGCCTCTCCCTGGCTGTAATCTCGCTCTGTGTGTTGGAATAATGTATCCCGTGGCGTGTTCCACTGAGCCCCTGACAAGATCCTGGCTGATCCTTGGCTTCTCTGCCCACGATCTGGTGTGAATGGGGACATCACTCCCCGGGGCACTCGAGTTGTTTCATCCCGAAACAGGGCAAGCACGAGAACTAAACCTTAATCCCTCTACTTATCGTGGGGAAAGTGAAGGATCCAAAGCAAAAAAGAAATTATTTGGTGTTGTATCAAAACTTTCCAGATCTTTCCATGCATCTTTTCCATTAGTCTGCCACTAACCAGATTAATATACCCAAAGGTTATTTAACAAAATAGTAATAAAACAGAAAGCTCTTATATCCACTAATGTAATCAAGAAGAAGTAACACAGCCAGCATTAATGGACTTCTTTTCTACGCCACAGAGAAGAAAAACTGATGTAATTGAATGACTTTTCTGTTAGCATTACCAGGATGTCCTAAAAATGTGCAGAGGTTTGATAATACAAAATTACAGTGGTTCTGGAAGGTGTTACCATTTTCCAAGGAAGAATGCTCAGGACTGTGGTGCTGCAGAGGCGTGTAAGCAGCAGCGTGAGAGCCCTTATCAGCCGAGAAAACACACAAAGGAGCCTCAAAAACTGCTGCTTCAACCCTTGTACTGGTACAGCCTAGGGCAGGGCGTCCTCCTGCCTTGGTTTTGCTGATAGAATCCATCATATAATTTGATTTTCTTCTTCCCTTCAGACATCCCACTTTGCAACGGAATTGCTGATTATTTGCTTCCCTTTTTTTTTCCCCCTGCTGTGAGGTTGGAAAGTTTAGGAGCCCCACGTGTGGTATTTTTAGAACCAGTGTTGTATTGTTACTGCCATGGCACTTTTGTCAGTTAAAGCAATAAAAAATCTGAGCTGTTGTTGCAGCCAAGGATTTTTGATCCCTTCAGAATCCAGAGCAGGTTTTTAAATGAAAGATAAATTTAGCCAGATTTGGTTTTTGTGCATAATTTAACTCAAAGATAAGAAGATGGTCTGATTTAATAATCTATTCAGCTTTACAGAAAATTGGTGATTTTAAAAGCCTCTGATTAAAGATTCTAGGATCCCGTTTCCTTCCACTGTAGCAGAATAAACCTTTTTTTAAAATCTTTTACAAGTTTGTGGTTTTTTACAGACATTCTGAACACAGAACTCAAATTATCCCAGACTTTTAGTACATCCTTAAAAACTGATTAACATACTCCATCTGTTGGTATGCCAAGCAACTGTCCAAATGAGCAGCATTTCCATGGAGATTTGTAAAACTCCAGTTAAAGTAGGAAAACAGCTCTGGCAGGGGGAGGGCATTGGAGAGGGGCTTTATTGGAGCGTGGTTGTTGCACTGGAGGGTGAGGTTGATGCTTAAAGCGCTGCTGTCCTGCAAAGTGTCCAGGACCTCCTCATCCTCACAGAGCTGTGTCTGGGGGCTCACTTGCAGGAAGAACAGTAAAAATAATTCATTTCCCTTTCAGCACGTTCAATGAGTGCCCTCAGAGCTCTGAGGGCATCCCTTTCCCATCTCTAATAAAGTGTAACCTGGGCTGCCCACACCAGGTAAAGCCCGTTGACTTCTAGGGAAAATGTTTGCTGTGTCTCTGAAGGGTGAAGGTGGCACTTGAGCAGCTGGAGAAGGACTTGAATGGAATCAGAACTGGGTTTGGAGCTGAAATGGGGTTGTGTTTATTTACGGGCACCTGAGGTTTGGAAATCTTTGTGAGAATAAGTGCTTTGGAGTGCGGTATCAGAATCAATCTCCCAGAACATGTTGCTTTATGAAAACAAACCCAGGAACACCTGGGACTGGCTCACCAAACGGCAGCCCAAAGAGCAGACCTGTATCCAGGGGATTGTGATTGCCTTGAAGCTGCATCCCAGGCCGGGAGGAGGGAGCACATCTGTTCCTGGGAAGCAGCTGGGGAGGCTCAGTGCAGTCTGGCATTTTGGAAAAAAAGGTGCTTTCTCTCAATAGTATTCCACGGAAGAAGGTTTGTTTTCATTTTTAGTAGCATCTCCGAGGGGCTGGTGGAATTCCTGTAACAGCAAATGACATTTCCAGCAAGGATAAAGTCACAGCTGCTGGCAGAAGCTCCCCCAGGTTATTGTGGATAATCTCTGAAAAGGCAAAACATTGATTTTGGAGTGATTCTTGCAGGGAAGCATCTGTGAGGGAATGAAGAGTGAACGGTACACTGGGAATGGCTTTGTCTGACATCCAGAGAGGAGCTGACGGCTCAGGGCTCACAGAGCTCCTGGGGATGCAAACAGGGCTGGGAATGCCCAGAGAGGGTGTGGGGGGATCAAAATTCCCCTTTTCCCTGGAGCAGGAGTGGCTGCAGGAAGGGGAAGGCATTGCTGCGGGTTTCCCTGGGAAGGGCTGAGCTGCCCAGGAGCAGAGCTGCAGCCAGGTCCTCGGAGCAGCTGCTGAGGAAGGTGGCCTGGGGAACGAGAAGTGGGGCAAAAAGAAAAATATCCCCGGAGCTGAGGTAGCCGTGGCCCCGAGTGGGTGCAGGAAGCTTGTGGTGATTCCCTGCTCCCGGAAGGAAAGGTTGTGTGTGCTGGGAAGGGGCTCAGCCACAGTGCAGACGAGGGTTTGAACACAGGGAGCTGAGGTTCTGTTGTCTCGTGTTGTGGTTTCACAAAACATCCACCTCAATTACTGTTTCTTTGTTGCTGGGGAGCACAAGCAGAGGAGGAAAATAATAATTTAAATTTAACTCTGCTAAATATACATGAGATTTCCTGGGACAAAGAAAAGACTTCTGTAGCTTGAGGGGGTGTTGCTGTGCCAGATTTCAGAGGCTTTACTACAGCCAATAACATTCTTGGAACGGCTTAGTTGGAAGCATTTTTATAACATTTTTTTAGGCAACACAAATACAGCCATTGCCTCCAGGAGCGTATGGGATTGCTCTGGAAGTCACACCAAGTGTGTCTGTGTGGTGCTGATTGTTACTGGATTTATTCTGGGGAATTAGAGAGAGTGCAGGATGATACAATCTGCAGATCATGCCCTTGAAATTTAAAGAAAACGTTTAAAAATGTGTGTCTGGCCTCCCTTTCCTCGGGTGGTTATGGTCACAGGACACACATTCAGATATTCCAGGGGCAGGGGCTCTGTGTTTTCACCCTCCCCAGGACAATGAAGCCCTTCCTCAACTCTTGTCGCTGTAATAAAGACTCTTGTAATAAAGACTGCAGCTGCCACATGATGCCAGTTCCAGTAGATCTAAGTTAACTACATTTCATGGGTCAGACAGGTAGTAGACAATTCTCCCATAAACATTAGCCTTACTAAAAATCTTCTGTCTGGTTCATGGTATTATTCTGAGGCTCTTACTGATAACTGGGAATTGGTTGCACGAAACATCATTTTAAAAACCTTAATTTGATAATGTGAGTGCTGCTAAAATAATTGATTTCTGAACTGGTAGGGAGGGTGGCAGTTTTCTGTTGCTGCCTATTCTAAATTTGATAACAGCTCGAGGCCAAGATTTTAAGGCATTTGAGCATCCCCAGCTCCGTGAAGGAATTTTCTGCTGCATCCGCCAAAATCCCCAACAGTTTTGCCGTAATGTATAAAGGTTCATGTGCAGTGTCACAGGACAAAACCTCACCTTGTCCCGGTTGTGCTCTGGAATCACAGCTGGGAACTGATGTTCTTGTTTTAATAATTAAATATGCCCAAAGTCACATTAAAGTAACAAGTCCAGGCTCATGCTGAGGGACTCTGCCGCTCGGGGGTGAAATGTTTCCACCAGGAGGGAGTGGATATTTCGGGGGTCAGAGCTCAGGCCAGCGGGACTGCCTGGGAAATGCACTTCACCCGGTCAGCCTTTCCTCTTTAGATGCTCCGTTGCTGAGTCCTCGGGAAGCCTGCAGGAGACAAGAATATTCTGAATTTTACAGCCCAAACCTCTTGTCAAGCCGGAGCGAGGTTTTCCCGGCCCCGTCCCCACATTCCTGTCTCCGGGGGCTCCGTGCCGTACCCGGGGCAGTCTGACCAGGACTGGGAGAGGACTTTTCACTCTGGTTGCTGAGCCCTGCTCTGGGCTGCACCGGCTGCTCCCTGCAGAGACGATTTCGGAGTTGGATCCGATGTTCCCTGGGGTCCGTTCCCGCCGGGATCTCCTGCGATTCCCTGCCCGGAGGGCGGGGGGCCGCTGCCGGCCCCAGCCGGGCATCCCGGCTCTAGATGGTGCCCGGCACCGCCGTGCCGCGGGCAGGAGCGGCGGATCCAATTGCACGGGCGCTGGAGCGAGGCAGAGCCATAAAACTCCGCTGCAAACAATGTTCATCAATTATGGCATAAGTGCTGGGCTACGATAAAATCAGCAATTAAGGCCAAATGCTTATTAAGGATTGAGAGATTCAATGAGAGCTCACTGGGCCGTGAGGAGCGGAGCTGACTCTCCTGCTTTTCCCGGCTTACACACGAATGGCTGCTGCTGTTTACCGCTTGCTCCGGGAGACAATTGGCCATGGCAATTCTGCGGGAATTGCTCGGAAAGCTCTAAAAGGCCGAGTAATTTGTTGCAAGCAGGTGATGATGTTTTCTGTACGTGAATGCAGGAATCCACTGTCTCAACAGCCCGATTCCTTGTGCTGTTCGTGCCCGCTGGTTAGGTCACAGGTATGATTCCTGCCCAGGTGTTTTTTGGGTTTTTTTTTTCTTGTAGACTAAGAAAGGCACAAATTGAGCATCAGAGATAGTTGGGGTGTGTGTCAAACCCTGACATGGGCTTGGAGCATGCTTTTCTATTCCCAAGTATATTTTAAGAGCTACTTTCTTTGTCCTGAGGAAAAAAAGAAAACAAATTATTATTGCAGCATCTGGATCGAAGAGCACTTTTTATCATACTTGGGAATCTCCTGGGGTTTTTCTGCCTTCAGTGTAGAACCCCAGGACTTGATTGGTAAACTCCTCGTCACAATTTGGGCAGATTTCCTTTATTGCTCTAGAGGAATTGGCCTTTCAGTGTAGGAAAAACAGCAGATTGAGCTGAGGACGAGGAGAGCTCTCTGTGTGCATTGTGCATTAGCATAGTTTCAATTATATATAAAGTGTGCATTTCTAATTCAATTTGGGTGTCAGTGAAGCAGCAGCCCCTGAGCAGAGGATATTTACGGGCTCTCCAGCAAGGAGCTGAACCCAACCCCGCTCCCATTATGCTCATCACATCTACAGGAATCATCTTCCCTGGGAACCTTCCAGAGACTGCTGAGAGCTCAGACAGCCTGTGCAGGGCACGGGAGGGACAAAGGGAGACGTCCTGGGCAGTGTCCCATTCCAGTGCTGGGTGTGGCTCAGGGGACACAGCTTACAGGGTCCAGGACACCTGGATGTGCTGGGTCCTTCCTCAGCAGGACAGTGTCCCAGCTGTGTGCCTTAGTGTGGACCGGGTGAATTCCCAGGTCCATTCCAGGTCTGTTAGCCATGAGCACTGCAGGGAAATCCTGGGCTCCAGCCTTAAAGGAAATGGAGGCAGAGGTTGTGTAGATGCTCCCGCAAAGGCAAAGGAATATTGAGCCAGCTGAAGGAAAAGCTGACACAGGGCAGCAGAAATGGGATACGTTTTCAAGAGCAAATGGTTCCATTAAGTCCAGGGAAGCGCTTGTGTCCTTGGAAGTCACAGCTAGCCCGTGTGTCCATCCAGGGCACTCAAAAACTGAACAGGCCTTGATGTGCTAAATTAGGTTACAAATCATTTAAACAATGCTTACTGAGAAAATTTGTATTTCCTTGTCCCTCTGACTGTGGTTCTTCCCTTTCTTGCCTTTGCTCCTTGTCCTCTGCCACACACCCGCTACAGAATTGTTGTTGTTCCCCAAGTGCCAAATTGCTTCCCTCGTGTCACTGGATTTTTTCTAATGTTCAGTCTAATTAAGGCCTTGGAGCCAAGACATGCAGAACAAGGGGGTCAATTGTGCTCCCACTTCCATGGTGGAGCGCGGAGTAACTCCGTGGAATGCTGCAGTAAATTTCCATGAGCCTCGGCAGGGCTGCTGGGCCGGGCAGCTCAGGGGGAGCTGACTCAAAGCTCCCAGAGCGCCAGGAGGGCACCAAAGACAATCCATTACCACGGGGAGCTGCTGCTGCATGGGAATGAGAAAGGAACTAGCTGGGAGGCAGCCAGGCTGCTCATCCTGGGGTGTCCTTGGGAGAGCTGCTGCCGTGTGGGCTCTGGGAGAGGGAGAGCAGGGTGGGTGGGCACAGGGAGCATCCTCAGTGGCCAGGGCTGCTTCCCCTCTCAGTGTCACAGAAGAGAGGGAGAGCAGGGTGGGTGGGCACAGGGAGCATCCTCAGTGGCCAGGGCTGCTTCCCCTCTCAGTGTCACAGCATCCCAGGGTCACTGCGGTTGGAAAAGACCTCCAAGGCCACTGAGTCCAGTCTGTGACCAATCCCAACCTTGTCAAGCAGAGCACAGTGATGGAGCTTTTCACAGCAGCTGGTTTCCTTTTCTGCCTTCTAGATGCTTTTTGCACAGGATAGCGGTTGGCATCAAGAGCATCCCCGTGGGAACAGAGAGATCAGGAAGGGGAGTGATTGCTGGGGCTGCCTCAGTGATGGGCCTAATTGACTGGGGTGGCTGTGACCCAGGCTGGAGGTTGAGTGGGGAAGTGATGCAAGTCGGAGAAGAGAAGAGAAGAGAGGTCGCGTAAATAACATCGTGCAGCGTGTTTGCTGTGAGCAAGCAGAATGTGAGTCGGGCCCAGATCTGTCTCTGTCAGGGACTCCTGCCGATCCATTTCTCCATGGATCAGCTGCACGTAAAGTTAATCTGCTTATGCAGCAGCTGAGAGGCTGAGATGCCCTCAATGCCCTCATCTCATCCCTGCATCCAGGCAGAGTCTTCAAATCCCAGGGGAGTGAAAATTCCGTCTGCATTTGGCGTGACCACCCCTCACGTCTCTCCTTTCCTCTCCCCCTGTGCAAGGCATTGGGTGGGACAGGACTGAGTGGGAGTGAAGTCACCTCTGAGGACACATCTCATGGAAGGTGTCCCTGTCCATGGCAGGGGGTGGAATGAGATGGGCTTTAAGGTCCCACCCAAACCATTCCATGATTCCACGATTCTGTGGGCTGGGGTGGAAGCCTGTGGGCTTAGAGCCTCAGATTGTCCGTATCTCTGTCATGGGCGTTCAAGGGAATCACACGTGTCTGTGTCCTCCAAAAGCTTGGGCTGGCCTCCATCGGTGGCTCCCTGTCCTCACCAGCAGTGTCAGCCACGCTGCTCCAGGCAATCTGCTCTGACCAATGTCTGTGCAGCCACAGGAGCTCAAATGCCACGAGAAGGAAAAGAAGAAAACCTTTATTTTGTCCTAATTTAAAATCAGCCCAAGTATGTAAGTTGGAAGATTCAGTTCATGTTTGCAAACATTAGTGGCAAATGTGTAACTCAATCTGCATCTTATTTTATTTATTTCATTTAGAGTATTGTTCATAGTACCTCATCCTGTATTTTACAATAACATTTATAGTCACATTGCAAGGGCCAACCAGAACTTGATGCTTCCCTCTGATTCATTTCTAGACAGAAGCCCTGGAAGATAATTTACATGCAATAGAAGTGTTCTTTACCAGCCATGCTCCTTGTCAGCTGGCCTGGTGGGTCAGCACAATCCCTTCCCTGGTGGGTCAGCACAATCCCTTCCCTTTTGTGTGCAGTGCTGCCTCCAGCCCCCCTGGCCCAGGATCCAGGGGCTGGCGGATTGCAGGGAGCTCACCCGTGTCTGCACTCCTGTAATTTCCTGGAACAAGGTCAGTGCTGTGGGGCTGGGTCACTCTGGGCTCTGGGGATGCTGCTCCCTGCTCCTGCAGAGCTCTGCAGCACTGAGCTGCACGTTGGGCACGTTCCAGTTCCACTGTGGAGCACCTGTGTGGGCAGCACAGCCCGTGGCCAGGACATTCCTTTTGTGCTGCATCACTGCAAAGCAGGGAAACCACTGAGGGAATGCTGTATTCCCATGGGGAAATGGGGTTTGGGATGGGGAATGGCTGGGCCTGTCTGAAGACATGAACGTGCATCCTTGGCCTCCCTGTTTTGGCTGGATTTCTGAGGTCCCAGCCACATGCACGCCTTTATTTAGCTTTATTTAGCCTTTCTCTCTGGAGGAGACCACAGCCAGTGCACTCTGAAAGTGCTTCTTCCTGATTGCTTTCCCTTTCCAGCTGCATTGTTAGCAGGACATCAGCTCAGCCAGCCAGACCTCCTGCACTTTGAGCTGTGTCCTAAGAACATCATTTTTCCAAGCCCCCTCATCCCCACTGAGATTTCTGTCCCTGCTTAGCATCACACATTAGCAACAATCCCATTCTCATCACCTGAGCGCCTTCAACAGATTCTCAGTCTCAACAAGTTAATTAGATTAAAGTGTTTAAAAAAAAAATCACTTTCACAGCAAGACAGGAGCAGAAAGCAAGATGCTTCTCCTCATCTAAGAGAGCAAGAGCCATGTATTATATCAGTTAATTGGTTCAGCTAAAACTTGGATAATTCAGTTACTCCAGAGTGAGTGATTTAATAACAAACCCTTCAGTTCACGGCAGCCCAGTGCTCAGGGTGTGTGAAGCTGTGCAGGCAGGGCTGTGTGTAGCAGGGCTGTGTGTAGCAGGGCTGTGTGTAGCAGGGCTGTGTGTAGCAGGGCTGTGTGCAGGCAGGGCTGTGTGTAGCAGGGCTGTGTGCAGGGCTGTGTGTAGCAGGGCTGTGTGTAGCAGGGCTGTGTGTAGCAGGGCTGTGTGTAGCAGGGCTGTGTGTAGCAGGGCTGTGTGTAGCAGGGCTGTGTGTAGCAGGGCTGTGTGTAGCAGGGCTGTGTGTAGCAGGGCTGTGTGTAGCAGGGCTGTGTGTAGCAGGGCTGTGTGTAGCAGGGCTGTGTGTAGCAGGGCTGTGTGTAGCAGGGCTGTGTGTAGCAGGGCTGTGTGTAGCAGGGCTGTGTGTAGCAGGGCTGTGTGTAGCAGGGCTGTGTGTAGCAGGGCTGTGTGTAGCAGGGCTGTGTGTAGCAGGGCTGTGTGTAGCAGGGCTGTGTGTAGCAGGGCTGTGTGTAGCAGGGCTGTGTGTAGCAGGGCTGTGTGTAGCAGGGCTGTGTGTAGCAGGGCTGTGTGTAGCAGGGCTGTGTGTAGCAGGGCTGTGTGCAGGCAGGGCTGTGTGTAGCAGGGCTGTGTGCAGGGCTGTGTGTAGCAGGGCTGTGTGTAGCAGGGCTGTGTGCAGGCAGGGCTGTGTGTAGCAGGGCTGTATGCAGGCAGGGCTGTGTGTAGCAGGGCTGTGTGTAGCAGGGCTGTGTGTAGCAGGGCTGTGTGTAGCAGGGCTGTGTGTAGCAGGGCTGTGTGCAGGCAGGGCTGTGTGTAGCAGGGCTGTGTGTAGCAGGGCTGTGCAGGGTCCTCTGAGGAGCTCCAGGTGTCTTCAGCCACTGCAGCCACCAAGGGCATGAACCTGCCTGGATAAAGGGAGGAGCGAGCAGCAGGCACCCAGAGAGGAGTAATTATTCCTGGGGACCTCTTCACAAAGGTCATCCTCAGATGGTTTTAGTGCAGCTTCTTAAGCCTG
Source organism: Sinosuthora webbiana (assembly GCA_013397395.1). Classification (NCBI taxonomy): domain Eukaryota; kingdom Metazoa; phylum Chordata; class Aves; order Passeriformes; family Sylviidae; genus Sinosuthora; species Sinosuthora webbiana. The sequence continues at coordinate 63,745 of VXBN01017113.1, forward strand.
CATCTCAAGACTGTCTCTGTTACAGTGATCTACATTTTTAGCCCAGTTTTCCCCAGGATGAAGCGTTGCAGTCCCACCATCTGGCTGCCTGCACGTTCCCTCCCGGAGCCTTTGCCATGTGCTTTGACATGTACTGTTAGGTAGGTTTTACCAAGCTGCTTTTGCTATGCTTCAGTAATTTTCAAAAATTAACACCACTAACGTTTGCTTTCAAAAATATTTACCCCAAAGACAGTGGGGAAAAGGCTCCCAAGTGGCGTTGAACATAGGAGATTATGCAGGAAAATGTGATTTCTCAATGGGGAATTTTACATCCACTTAGTTTCAGTCACAATAGAGTTGTGTTCATCCCACAAGTGAATCCTCACCTTCAGTCCTACCCACAGGACAGCTAAAGCTCAGTAATTGCTGCAAACATCAGTGAGGATTGAAATTAGATGAACTTTAAGGTCCCTTCCGACTCAAACCATTGCTGGTTCATCCTGCGCCTGACCGTGACCCGCAGGGATCAATGGAATTGGGGTTTTCTGGCTTCTTGGCTGTCTTGTCCTGGCTCACAGTGAGGTGAGGGGGGCCCCTGGGGAGGGCTGTGTCCATGCCCCCCGTTGGCCCTGGAGAGGGTCGGTGTGCAGAGGAGCTGAACACGTTCCTTGGCCGGGGCTGGGCTGCGTGCCTGCACTGCCGGGCAGCAGAACATCGGCGCTGTCTGAGCCATGGCTCCCAGCCACGGCCCTGCTTCCTTCCAGCACTATTGAAGTGCTTCCCTCTGTCTAGACTGTTTCATGTCCTTCTCAGTGCCTTTTTTATGCCCAGAGTTTCATGGCAGCAGCCTGGGAGCATAATTCCCTTGCCCTGGAGACGCAGCCGTCAAGACAAGGGCAGTGTTGGGGTTGTTTGTGCTCTCGTGCGGCGTTGTGCCCACACAGAGCAGCTCCTGCCTTTCTCACGGCATCTGCTCTCAGGCACAGTTGATGTAAATACCCTCAAAGCCATTTTATATCCAGCTGCTAGTGGGTCTACTGGATATACATCCACACATTTTCCTCCTGCAGCTCGTGGAACGTGGAGTCAGAGGTGTTAAGTTCTTTGTTTGGTAGAGGACATGCTAGAGACTGCTGGTTCAAAAAGATTAGGCACAGTAATTAAAGCATAATTGCTATTAATAGTTGTCTTCCTAATCAGACTTGTCACTCTGTTGCTCCTTACCTCAGAGAATTTTTTCCTTCTCTGGGTTTTTCTGGGAATGCGTTTGTTGTGGAGGAGACAAAGCAAACCATGGCCATAAACCTGTGGGTAAATGTGTGGAATTCAGGGAGCCCAGCACACACTGGTGGGTCTCTGCTGGGGTGGGTCTCTTTTCCTCACCTGCCTCCCCGTGGGCAGCAGGTCCCAGCACTCTTTGGCTCACTCCAGCCCTGTTTTGGGCAGAGCAGTGGGGTGGGTGCCTGTGTGCTCGGGCTCTGCGCTGTCCCTGGGCACTGGCAGGAGGTGGCTGCTCTGGCCAGAGCCACAGCAAGGGCTGGCTGTGCCCTGTGGCTCTTGTTTTTCCACAAGCAGGGTCCTGGGGAGCACAGCTGGGGATCTGCATGTTCCAGCCCTTGGCACAGCCTTTGTGGAGACTTCAGAGTCCAGCCCAACCCATCTGGTGCCAGCTGCGTTCCTCTGAAGGTCTGTGCTGGCACAGGGGCCGGGCAGGGAGGGCTCTGTCAGTCCTTTCTCTGCTTCACTTCATGCACAGACAACACATTTCCCTCCTGTCGTGGTTTTATCTTTCCTGGATGCTCTCTCTGTCCCACTCCTCTGTGCTTCCCCGCTTTCTGCCATTCCCATTTCTACTTGCCTCTCCCTTTCCCTTTTTTGTTTCCAGTGTTCATATTGCCCCCGAGTGCAGCCGTGCAGCTACAGGAGAAATCCCCAAACAATCTGCCAGCCCTTTGAAGAAGGGTTGTGTTCTTCTGTGTCAGCTTAATTACTGTGTCCCGCTGAGGATGCCAAGGCCTTCTGGGAGGGGAGAGCAGAGGCAGCTCTGAGCGTTGGATCCAGGCTGGGACCGTGCCCGGGGCACTGCAGGGCTCCCGTGGGACACTGCCTGTCACCTGCCCTCTTGTCACCCTGTCTGTGCCTCCAGCATCTTGTGTTGTATTTATTGCGGGTTGGTTCTTGCAGACCTGTCCCTCAAGTGCTGAGCTCCTCACCTGCGATGTGGAAAAGTGCTGAGCAGAGTTCTCAGAAATAAGGACTTTATTTAGTCACTGAGCTGGGTCAGAGCTGGCTGTGCCTGGTGGGAACAGGCCTGCACTGCACCACACGGAGGGTAAATCAAACTACAGGGTCCCTGGGGACAAATCCTGCTGACTGCCCTCCCTGCTGGCCTCTCTCCCTGAACCTGTAGATCCTGCTTTTCCCAGATCCTGCTTCTGCCTCTCTTACCTGGTCACCGCCAGTATCGACAAACTGAACTGCCCAGAGCATGAGCTTTGCGAGAAAATCCATATTTTTCATGGCTGAACACCTTTCCTGCCCAAACACTGTGATTTCCTGGAAACAGCATAAAGCTGTTGTTAATGGGCCTGATCCCATGAGCTCACTTCATTCCCGCTGACTTCCTTGGCAAGTGAATATATTCATTTCTATTCACATAAAATATAGTAAACACAAAATAGCATGCAAAATGAAATATCCATTTATATGAATTATTACATAAATATTCATGTGTTCATTTCACAGTCTGCTGGTACATGTCTGCCTTGCTTATGAGGACCTGCTTCAGCCACAGAGAGAGGCAATGGGTACACAGGGCTTGGGCCAGGCTTATCTTGTTCCCCATCCCAACCAGGCTAAGCCAGAGCATCACCTCTGGCAGCAGAGCCCTCCTGGAGCCTGACTAGGAACGTGCAGCTGTGGTGGCACTGAGCTGGAGCCTCACTCGGTTTTCAAGGACGGTGTTTTGGGGTGGCCTGTGGGTGCTGTGTGCATCAGCCCAGCGTGTTTCTGGAGCAGACAGGGTCACATCAGCGCCGTGCTTTTTACAGAAATAGCTCCCAGATGTAACCATTGTGTCACAGCACATTTATGGAATTTGGCAGAATTGCAGGACGTGCGGGGTTTGTGTGCGTGAGGGTGAATCTGTGCTCCAGCCTCCTCTCTGACCTGCAGACAGGGTTTGTCCCAGCCTCTTGGGCTGTGTGTCCTCGCCTGGTTTGGGACCCCAATAAACAGCCCTGGGTGGTGATAAGGCAATGCCAGGGTTTGAACTGCAGGCTGGAGTTTTCCTCTGCTGGCTGAGATGGGCACGGAAGCAGAGTCAAGGCATTTCCAATCTCCAGTGAAAAATGAGAACAGAATTATTTCCCTTCTTGCATCTATTTGACTTTTTTCATGGCTTTTTAATGCTCTTAAATGGTGTCAGAAAAATCCAAGCATTACTGAAGGCAAGACTGGTAAATGCTTTCATTCCTTCAGCTGATGGGTACCAAACGTCTCCCACTGCCTGTTTCTGCTATACTGGAATTAATGGTTTGATGCATCTGTGAAAATGGGAGAAAATAGTCCTAACCCTGTGCAAAGAGCTTTCTTTGCAAAACAAAAGGCCACAGAAGAAAGAGGCATCTGGGCTTTGCTCCTGGCCGTGTGTGTTTCCAGCCATCGAATCATGGGGACAGTGATGAGCAGTGACACTTGGGAGCCCAGGTCCATCCCGTGTCAGAGGAGGCAGCCTCTGAGGGGGTTTGACTCACAGAACTGGGATAAGAAAGGTTTTCCTCCTGGTGGGAGTAGACAAACCATCTCACAGAGCCTCGGGAAGCGGTTCCAGGGGGGTCCCTGGAGCCCTCTCGTGGGGTTCCCACCTCACCAGCTCTCACCCCGTGTGCACGGCACAGGCAAGGCCCAGAGCTGGTGGGGACAGTGTGCCAGGAGCTGTGGCACCAGCCAGGGTCACCCCCTGGCCCCGGGGCCCTGGCTGTGCCTCACAGGCTGTGTTGGGCAGCAGAGGCTGTGCTGCTCCAAACCCAGGAGATGCTGGTCCCCACGTCCCGCCCTGCTTTGGAAGGAACAGATGTAACCTATTTGTGGATGTCTGAAGGGCATTAGGAAAAGGTCAGTGGTTAGAATGTGGATGATGTGCTTCAAAAGTGCATTAAAATAGCACAGTTCATTAAACTCTGAGGAGTTAACTCTCACAGTTAAGGGGGGAATTGCCTTTATAACCCCCTTTGTGGCCAGTTTTGTGTGGAGGAGTTTAATATAGTTTGATATAGTTTTGCACTGGTTTTTTTTTTGCCTTGTTATGAAATATTCATCCTGCAGTTAAGAGAACTGAATCAGGACTCGCAGTCTGCTCCTGTGACTGACATGCATCCCCGTGCCCTGCCTATATCCCTGTTTTCTCCAGCACACACGCAATGGTGGAGCAAACACCGTCAGTGACAAGTGTGTTCCTGTCGTTGGGAAGCCATCCTTGGTAAGAACAGATTGCCTTCAACAATTTGCCTTCAACAGATTGTCCTCAGCCTCCTGAAGGAGTGGATTTGCTTCTCCAACTCCAGATTGGAAACTCTGCCCCTGAGCCATGAAAGCAATGGCAGAAAACAGCTCCCTGTGTTCTTCTGGAAATAGAAGAGCGTTACAGACTAAGCCAATCAAACAAATGAGGTGGTGGTTTTAATGTGAGTGGCCCAGGGAAGCAGCCAAGGGACTGTCCCCCAGGAAAGCTCTTTGCTGGGCACCCATCCCCTGCTGCCAGGGCGGGCAGGAGCCCCTCTCAGGAGCCCCTTTGGCTCTGGGCACCCAAAGAATGGAGACAAAAGAACTCAGTGTTCTCCAGCACCGCCAGCATGGCCAACAAATCCATGGCAAACCATTTCCCTTGGCTCTGGTGCTCCAGGCACCCAGCCCTGAGCAGCCCCACGGCAGGCACCGCGGGAGGTTCCATCCTCCCGTCCCTGGAACACGCAGGGGTGCGATGGAAGCTCCCTCACCCGGCAGTGTCCGGGTGTCAGGGCTGTCACTGATCCTTCTCCCGGGCTGCCACGAATTGCTCTGCCGTGGGAGGGGCTGCCCGCGGTCACGGTGAGGGTCCGGGGGCGCAGGAGGCTGCTCGGTGCCTCTGCTGTACCAACAGGGGCTTCTGCAGCCTCCCGGCTGAGGGAATGTCACCCCAAAACGCACAGGGCAGCCCCGGAGCTCACTGCCGTGAGTCCCATCAGAGCGGCACCAGCGATGGGCTCGAAATGGGCATGAGGGGCTTTCCCCTCACTCCTCGTGCTGCTGACCCCCTGAAATCCTGGCAGCGCAGAACTCCCGCTGTGTTTGCCCCTTCCCTCGGGGCCAGCCGGGTGAGCTCTCGCTGGGCCGGAGCTCGCGGTGCCGCGGGATGAGTCAGTGTCGGGGAGGGAACCTGCCCGCTCCTGACTCACCGTGCGCATCACAAACGCTGCGGAGCCCCGGAGGTCCCTGCGGGAGCGGCGGCTGTCCCTGTGCTCCCGGGGCTCGGGGGGTGTCCGTGAGGCTGCGGAGCCCCGGAGGTCCCTGCGGGAGCGGCGGCTGTCCCTGTGCTCCCGGGGCTCGGGCTGTGTGTCCGTGAGGCTGCGGAGCCCCGGAGGTCCCTGCGGGAGTGGCGGCTGTCCCTGCGCTCCCGGGGCTCGGGGGGTGTCCGTGAGGCTGCGGAGCCCCGGAGGTCCCTGCGGGAGCGGCGGCTGTCCCTGCGCTCCCGGGGCTCCGGGGGTGTCCGTGAGGCTGCGGAGCCCCTCCGGCCGTGCCGCTCCTGCCTGGGGCCACACGGGAGGCGGGGGATGCTCCCGCCCGGCTCCGGTGCTTTTTTTAGGCGTAGCTTTGCACGGCATCGCTGAAGCTGCGGCTGTCACTGAGCAGGAGCCAGGCGGGAGGGCAGGTTTGGCAAACAGCTCCGCAGCAGGCGGAGCAGGGCTCAGGAGCGCTCGGGTACCCGCTGCTCCAAGCAGAGGCTCACCTGTGTGACAGCGGCGGCCTCAGATGCCCCCCACGGGCGGCCGAGCCTTTCCCATGCACATGGATGTGATTTACCCTCCGACACTCCCCCGGCGGCCCGAGCGGTGCCCGGAGCCCCCGCCCGGGCAGGGTGAGCACGGAGGGCCCCGCTCTCACCTGGATACGGTTGCTTGGGAAACTCCTCCCTCCTCCTCTGCTCCTTCCACAGGGCGGATCTGCCTCCCAGAAGGCAACGGAGCAGCCCCAGGGACAGCGCAGGTACAAGAGAAAGCACAGGGAAGGGTGGAAATACGCCTGAATGATTTGTGAGAACAGGTACCTAAAAATATTTGTGTTTTCACGTGCAGCATCCAGGGCAGCAGACTTGTAATGGCGTGGGGGTGTGCTCCAGGCCGCAGGCTGCTCCAGGCCAGAGCCTGCTGGGCGCTGAAGATGAAATTCTGACCCCACAGCTCTCAGGGTCTGAGCTTTAACTGTCCTCTGAGTCCTCAAGGAAAGAATTGGACATTTCAGTCACTTTTTCTTTGCCTTTCCCCGTGAGATCCCCCTCAGGTCAGCAGGGCATGAGGTGTGGTGTTTGCAGTGTCCAGATTTTCAGAGGGGATGTGTGGGAGCCCATTGTGGGAGCCTTTGGGCCCTGCAGGTCACTCTTCCAGCTGGCAGCACAACCTCCCCTTCGAAATTGCTCCCTGATCACAAGAACTGGCACTTCTTGATATTCCTAAACGATGACATTAATCATTTGCTATTTTTGTTCGCTCTGTCAGAAACATTTGGTGAAGCCTTTTCGTTTCCCTTGCCTTCCCCAGGCTGCTTTCCAGGCACCCACAGCCCCCTCCCCTGGGCTGGGATCCTCCTGTGCCCTCCCAGCTCCGTGCCGTGGGATGGATTGGAGTGAGCAGAGTGAACACCCAACATCCTCTGCTTCTTTCTGCAAAAAAGCAGGTTTTAAATGGCGAGGCTGTGCCTCGGGGAAGAGCTGGGGTGGCAGCACCTCTGCCAGGCTGTCAGGGACCGGCTGCAGCCGGGCCAGGGCTGGGGACATGGGTGTCCAACACCAGCGTCCCCATCCACCGCCAGCGTCACTTCGATCTGACACTGAGAGAAACATCTCTCTGAGCTAAGGATCTTCCCCCCCTCCCAGTCTCCAGGACACTTAATTACCATGCAGCCAGTACATTTCGTGGTGCCATTACAAATAATTTAGCCACGACGATACGGCAGTTTAATTTGCCTTATTTATCTCAATCATTTTGCATGAGGGAGATAAATGCCTCAGCAGGAGTTCACGTGGACGCTCCGTCTCCTTTAATGTGGTTTCAGGGTTTCAGGTGAAGGCTGCACGATACATCCCTGCACAGAAATTAATCTTGCAGGCAATTGGCCTGAACTAAAACACCCAGAGCAGGGGAAACAGAACTTTGCCTGGAGGCTCTGAGCCGAGCCGGGGCTGTGCCGTGAGCTGGTTTGGGGGTGTCTCCCCTTGGAGCCCAGGAGAGGGGCAAGGCAGCCCAGATCCCCCCTCAGCCGTGTCCACGGCGTCCTGCTGAGCACGTACTTTGCTGCTTCTTTCTTTTTTTAGTTTGGAAATGTCAGCACTTTCCGTTCCCATGGGAACGCTGCCTTTTCCCTTGGCACGTCGTTGCGCCGGGAGCCGCCGGGGCCGGCGGGGCTGCGGTGGCCCTGGGAGGGTGTGCCAGCCCTCCCTGGCCCCTGGCCAGCACGGAGGGGTGGGCCCTGCCCTTCCCCGGGGGTCCTGCCCCTCCACACCCCGCACTGGGGCCGGACCCCGCAGCTCTGGGCATCCAGGGACAGCCTCAGCCCCAGCACAGCCGTGACAGGGGGTCAGGGGCTGGTGCTAAAAACTCTTATGGGCCTGACTGTGATCTCTTATTACAATTATTCTAATTATTCTAATTCTCTATGGCCATATAGAGGGGTCCTGCTCTGCTCCCAGGGAACAAGGGACAGGAGGAAACGGCCCAGGCTGTGACAGGGGAGGGTCAGGTTGGACATCAGGAGGAATTTCTTCACAGAAAGGGTGGTCAGGCCTTGGCAGGGGCTGCCCAGGGGAGGGCTGGATGTGACACTCAGTGCTCTGGGCTGGGGACGAGGTGGGGATGGGGCACAGCTGGGGCTGGATGGGCTGGGAGGGCTTTTCCAGCCCCGGTGAATCTGGGATTCTGTGGTTTGACACAGCACCCGGTGACCTCATGGCAGAGTGGGGGATCTCCCCAGTGCGGAGGGAGCCTGGCAGACACACGAGCGCTGTGGTGAGGGTGAAACTCACATTCTGGGAGTAAAAACCTGATTTTGCCGCTGTTACAAATCTCCAGGTTCGAGGGGACCCGTTTGCTTGTGAAACCCTTTGTGACATGATAGAGCAGCAGCAGCAGGTTGGTTTGGGGTCCCCGAGGGGACACTCTGGGGTTTATTGAGTTAATGCAGTGCCCAAACTGGGAGTTCACTGGGTTTGGGGTGCCACCACCGTTACCTTCACTGCTCAGTTTTCAGATGCTGCTGCTCAGAAAAGCTCCTTTCAGAGCAGTGGGACGTGTGAAACAATGCGGAGCTGCTGACAGGTACCATGGCAATGGCTGTGCCAGGAGCTGCTCTGCTACTGCCTCAGCTCATTTCCCCTCCATATTTATGAGTATTCCCACTCCCTGAGGAGGCTGACAGCTCTTCCCTGGGGTGCTGACATCCCGGGCCAGGGGCTGTGCCCTGTTTGTGCTGGGCAGGGGGAGTGTGGCCACAGCTGTGTCTGTGCCTGGCAGGCAGGTAGGGGTGGTGGGAGACCACCTGAGATGGGGATCCCACCTGGGATGTTCTGAGGCTTCACTCCCACCCTGCTGTTCCCAGCTGCCCTCGTGTCCCAGCCAGACCTGAGCCCTGTCCCCATCCCACAGGGCTGTGCCATCCCTGGTGCCCCTCCATCCCCATCCCACAGGGCTGTGCCATCCCTGGTGCCCTCCATCCCCATCCCACAGGGCTGTGCCATCCCTGGTTATCCATTCCCATCCCACAGGGCTGTGCCATGCCTGGTTATCCATTCCTATCCCACAGGGCTGTGCTATCCCTGGTGCCCTCCATCCCCATCCTGGCAGGGCTGTGACATCCCTGGTGCCCCTCCAGCCCCATCCCACAGGGCTGTGACATCCCTGGTGCCCTCCATCCCCATCCCAGCCAGGCTGGGCCATCGCTGGTGCCCTCCATCCCCATCCCACAGGGCTGTGCCTCAGCAGGGGCTGCTCCCCTCCCAGTGCAGTATTCCAAGCTCTGGGAAGCCAGGATTTCAGAGCAGGAAGGTTAATTGCTATTTGCTTTCCAAGCCTTTATCTCGTTTTTAACTCCTCTCCCTTTCATCTTCCCTCCCTGCTTTTTGAAGAACCACTTTCAGAGCTCTGTTTCCAGGCTCCAAACCAGCTGCATGTTCAGGGCCGGGGAGAATTAGCAGAGGAGGCTCCTCTGCAGGCTCTGGGGGTCCGTGGGCAGGATCCTGTGCTCCTGACAGACACATTTAGCAGGAACAGGGCTTAGGGGCGTGGGGAGTCACCAATCCCAGCTCCCGAGGGCCCCGTGAGCCCCGAGTGCTGCCTCTCTCAGCCTCTCTGTTCCACCATCTCTGCCTTTCTGCGTGAAATGAAAGCACCTTTAACCGTCAGGTGCTTTCCTTACCATAAAGATATTTACACACTCCAATAAAGGCAGCTCTCAGCATTCCCTGTAAGTTAAGCAGATGGAGCTCGTGGGGTGTTTTTGCAGCCTCTCAGGGATTTTACTCATTCTCTCTGCACATCTCTGTTAAGCACTCAGACACCAAACCCGAATGCAGATCTCCAGGGTAAGTCTAAACACTGGGTAATTGAATTTTCCATGGGCAAATTCACGGCCCTGCTCTTCTGGCTGGTGCTTTGTTTGCCGGGGAGCGCCGTGGCTGCTCCCAGTGCGTTGTTTGTCCCCCCTGCTCTCCCAGGAGAAATCTCCAGCGTCCTCACCTTGGCCCAGTGGCTGGGCATGGCCAGGGCCCTGCACTCACATCTCCAGCTTTATCCCCAGATTCATTAAGGCCTCTCTGTTTGGATGAGCGGAGTGTTTGGGAGCACCGTGTGCCTCAGCTGCTCTTCCTCGTTAGTGACTCTCCTGCCAGGCTCTTAATCACCCATATGTTTTATCAGCAGTGATCTCGCATTTGCTAACAATCTGCAGATTAGAAAGAAATTATCCCCGGTCCCCGGCGAGCCCCTGCCCGGGCCGGGTGTGCTGGTGGTGCCCCGGGCACAGCCCAGCCCTGCCGGGGCCGCCCACCTCAGCCTGGGGCTGCTCCCGTCCCGTCCTGCCGGCCCCGGGCTGCGCCCAGACTGCCGGAGGGCAGGGCTGGACGGGCTGTGGGGATGAGATTCCTCCCGGGGAGGGTGGGCAGGCCCTGGCACAGGAGCCCAGAGCAGCTGTGGGTGCCCCTGGATCCCTGGCAGTGCCCCAGGCCAGGCTGGACAGGGCTTGGAGCAGCCTGGGACAGTGGGAGGTGTCCCTGCCATGGCACGGGGCACTGGATGGGCTTTAAGGTCCCTCCCAGGCCAGACTATTCTGGGTTTCCACGATTCTGTGGGTTTCACTGACCTGTGATCTTATCAAGGAGTGGAAGCACATTTATTTGACAGGATCTACTGTCTACAAAACTGTATTAGCAACAACTATATTTTTGTCCCTTAGCTCCGTCTCAGTTTTTTCATTACTTTTCCTGTCTGGAAATCTTCCAGTCTGCTTGATTTTTCACTACAGCATCAGCACTTTCTGATTTTCCCCCGCATTCAAAGGTGTATTCAAAATCAACAGCGCTGGGTCAGCTCCCTCCTTTCAGATTCTGGTCTTCCTGATTGTGGCTATTTCACATCAATGGCTTTTTTTCATCGGTTTTCTCCTCTCTCTGTTTCCTCCCCAATTTCTTTGTTCCTAAATCAGCTCCTTAGAAACAAGGAGTGTATAAAAATCTGACCTCTGCTAACAAACCTGCCCATTTAATACCTGGGTTTAAAGGGGCTGCTTCCCTCCAGTTAATACAGGTGCCAATTGCTTTCCTAAATGTGCTTCCACCAGGGTGTTTTCAGTTACAGGAGCTCTCACAGTCCTTATGCACATCCCCACGTTTTAATTTCTTGTCTGCAGCTCGGCGGAGGCTCCAGCTCCCAGACAGCTCCCAGGAATCCACAGGGATGAGAGGATTTCATATTGACTCTAAATAAAGGCTAGTGTTACACAGAGGAAAAAAAAAAATACATCTCCAAACAAAGCAGAAGCCCCATTCCCAGGGTTTCCTACAAGGAAGGGAAGGTTTCATTCGTCACCCCACGCCTGAGGTCAGCCCTGCTGCAGCACCACAGCCTTCATTCCTCCTCCACTCCCACCAGGAGAACCCTTTGGAATGCATCTTTCCCCTTGTAATTCCTCATCCTGTACCAAAGCACCTTTTGGAGCACAAAGAGCCATTTCCTGGCTGACAAGTGGCCGTCGTGTCTGTGTTGGCTCTGCAGGGTCTGGTCCACAGGGACAGTCTGGGGTGACGGGGGCAGACTGGGAGCTGTGGGCTGGATGTGCCTGGATGTGCCTGGGTGTGCCTGGATGTGAGCTGGATGTGCCTGGATGTGCCTGGATGTGCCTGGATGTGGGCTGGATGTGCCTGGATGTGCCTGGATGTGCCTGGATGTGGNAAAAAAAACCATCTCCAAACAAAGCAGAAACCCCATTCCCAGGGTTTCCTACGAGGAAGGGAAGGTTTCATTCGTCACCCCACGCCTGAGGTCAGCCCTGCTGCAGCACCACAGCCTTCATTCCTCCTCCACTCCCACCAGGAGAACCCTTTGGAATGCATCTTTCCCCTTGTAATTCCTCATCCTGTACCAAAGCACCTTTTGGAGCACAAAGAGCCATTTCCTGGCTGACAAGTGGCCGTCGTGTCTGTGTTGGCTCTGCAGGGTCTGGTCCACAGGGACAGTCTGGGGTGACGGGGGCAGACTGGGAGCTGTGGGCTGGATGTGCCTGGATGTGCCAGGATGTGCCTGGATGTGCCTGGATGGGGCTGGATGTGCCTGGATGTGCCTGGTTGTACCTGGATGGGCCTGGGTGTGAGCTGGATGGGCCTGGATGTGCCTGGATGTGCCTGGATGTGCCTGGATGTGTCTGGATGTGAACTGGATGTGGGCTGGATGTGGGCTGGATGTGGGCTGGATGTGGCCTGGATGTGCCTGGATGTGCCTGGCTGTGCCTGGATGTCCCTGGATGTGCCTGGCTGTGAGCTGGATGTGCCTGGATGTGTCTGGATGTGTCTG
>VXBN01017113.1:84080-103878 GCA_013397395.1 Sinosuthora webbiana
TGCTGCAGGGCAGGGATGCTGCTGGCAGGGACGGACCCTCCCGGCCCCGCCGCAGCCGGCTGCCCGCTCTGCCTCCCCCGGTAGCGCCCGGCTCGCCGTGATGAGCGCTCGGGTTTTGTAATCGTCCGGAGCGGCGGGGACGGGCGCGCATCCGCCGCCCCCTGCGCCCCCGCGCCGGGAGGGACCGGGACCGGCACCGGGACCGGCACCGGGAGCCGTGGTGGGGCCGTCGCCCCTCAGCCGCTGTCCCTGTGCTGCCGGGGCTGCCAGGGGCATCGCTCGGCGCGCAGATGTCGTGGGATGTGTCGTATTGCTGAAAACTAGCGAAACGCGCTCCCGGGCTCCGCTGGAGCGAGTCCGGTACCGGGACCGTGTGACCGGGGGCTGAGAAAAGCATCCCTGGCTCCGGCTGCTCCTGCGCTTCGTTTCTGCCGTCAGCATCATCCTTGCAAGGGAGCTCACGAAAACCTGTGCGGAGCCGCACGCGCGGGGATTGCTGCTGGAGGCGGCTGGCCCCAGCCCAGCCCGTGGGCGATGGAAAATTCGGGGCAGAGTTTTGAGTAAAGGTGACTCAACGCGTCAATAGCAACATCTCCCACCGCCCGGCTTCGGGGGCCCCCGGCTCCCCCTGCCCTGTGATCTCAAGGAGGGGCGAACATCCTTCCATTTACGGGCACAAACCTGCGTTTGGTGATAATGCCCAAGGACGGTTACCAAGGGTGCTGCAGGCTATGGGAGGCACCGTCATTTTGGCTTAAACGGCCTGAAAGAAATCGATAAATAGGGTGATCTGTGCAAATAGCACTGAAGAACGGTGGTAACTGCTGCCGGTGCCCGCTCACCTCCCCCACCGGGGTTGTAAAGTGTGACCCAGTAAACAGCTCGAACAGCAGCCCAGTTTATTTTGCATAAGCCAAACTAATTCGTCTCTCAGAGGCTGGGTTTTAATACTAATTAAATGGGAAACCGTAGTTTGGGAGAGAAAGTGTGGGCAGAGCAGTTCAGAAAAATCTGGATTTTCTGCCCTTAAGACAATTTGACAAGGTGTCGTCATTTGGCATGTCAGTTGTTTTTTAAAGGGAAAATACTACTCGGTCCCATATATTCCGGCCGATATTTTCCGTGCAGCATAGTAAACAGGGATCCCTGGCGTTTAGCATGCACGACCTGAGGGATGGAGGGTTTGCTCCTGCTACCCTGACAGGCAAGGTTACCCCACTTAAACGTTTGCTCTCGCTTGCTTTCCTGCCGCCTTATGAGCCAAGTATTTATAGTCCATGCGAAATTAGGGAGAACATAGCAGGAATGTGTAATGTCTCGCAAGTGAGGAGCCGTCACGGCGCAGGCTGCGAGCGCTGAATGAGTTTTGAAGGTCATTCCCTCACGGGCGCGGAGATCTCACATCCTGCCGGGATCCACGGTGTCTCCTCACCCGGGATCGGGCTGCTCCTGCGCCTGTTGGATGTCGCTGGTGTCTCCCTGGTTTTGCTGGAATCCGGAGGGCCCGGCCGCAGCCGCAGCCGTGGCCCTCAGGGCAGAGCTGTGGGGCCGGGAGAGGAGCCGTGCCCGGGACTTTGTGCCCGTGGTTGTGCCCCCGTGTCGCTGCTCTCAGCGGGGATGGGGATGGGCTCCGTGCCCTCCCTGGAGCCCGGCCTGTCTGGCGGGTCATCTGGCCTCACTGCTGGGGAGGAGGAGGAGGCAGCACTGGAGGCAGAGCTGATCTTTGAGGAGGTTTATTTACATTTCAGATAAATGGCATCGGTTAAATCTGTCATGAAATTAACCTCTGGCTGTGCTTGATGAAGGTGTGCGAGTAGGGGTTTGGTGCTGCCAGATAATACCTGAGCATTCTGCTTCTAAATAAAGCCTTTTTTAATTCGATTTTCCAAGGTTTGCTTTGTTCGTATTCCCATGCTGAACGAGCAGTTCATTGTCTGAGCTGGGATGAATCCTTCCTCTTTTTCTCCCGAATTTCCACCCCTGAACAGCCCCTCCAAGCAGGCAGAGGAGCCTGGGGGACTCATCGCCGGGGCCCAGGTGCTGATGTGGGGACAGGAGTGCCATGGGCACAGGGACTGGGGTGCAGTGGGTCAGGCCAGCGGGGCTGGCACCTCCGTGAACCTTTTGCTGTGAGGATTTTTTGTGAATTCCAGTGTTTGCCGGTTTGGGGAAGGTGTTGTCCCAGCGTCTGTCTGGGCGTGTCCGTGTGTCCCAGGGAGCAGGGCCGGGCCCTCAGCCCTGCCAGGGCTTGGAGACTCACAGCAGCTGCCAGAACACCAGGATGTTGGGCTTTGGCTGGGAAAAGCTGCTGTTGAGCAGCGTCACAGGCCACGGAGGCACCTCTTGGGGCAATGACGGTGCTGGTTTGGGCCTGGGCTCCCCCGGGTGTGAGAAGGCAGCAGAGCCATCCCTGCCCCATCCCTCTGCCCGTGCTGGCTGCCACCTGTGGGCGTGGGGCTCCTGCTGACGGGCGTCACTGTCCCCAGACGTGTCCCCGGGGAGAGGGGGCTCACAGAGAGGGGCAGGCATTCCTGGAGGCGTTTTGCTCATCTCCGTGGTGAGGGGCTGGCCGGGCTGTGGGTTTAATGAGGTTCCACCCCTGGTGCTCCTGTCTCCAGCAGGGACGTGGCGCGGGCTGCTGGCAGCGCCGTCGGGATGAAAAGGGCTCTGAAACACCCAGCGAGGCTGTGGTTTGCTCTGAGTGAGTCGCTTGTCTGAGGAAATGTTTTAAATTCTTCGCTGTGGTGTCAGTGGTGGCATAAAAAGGCTCGAAATAATTAATGATTTGCCCGTTGCTCGATGCATCAAGCGTTTTCCTGAAAAGACAGTGGCGTTTTGTTTCAAACCCCAGCAGAAGGACAGGAACGTGGAGAAGTGAGAAAATAAATATATGGTTTCTTAGATGCAGGATGTAAGAACTTTCTTGCCTAAGCTTGGGAAGAAATGAAAGCGAGCTCCTGGCTGCACTCTGGGACAAACCCCCTGCTTCCCACTTGGAGCACGGAGCTCTTTAGGAGCCCTGACAGCATCATTAATATTAGGCAGCAGCACAAAGGGGAGCTGGGGGTTTGTGGCAGTGAAGGTTATTTGTTCATTATCTTTTTATCTTCGGAGAGTTTCCAATTGCTTTTCCCGGGAAGTAGGTTAGGAGACCGCAGCTTCCGCAGGGGCGGCTCCGCTCTGAGCCCCGAGCCCGGGGCTGGGGGGACAGGGCACAAACCAGGGGCTCTGTGCCGGGCCGGTGCTGGCTGTCCGTCTGTCTGTCTGTCCCAGAGCCCTCCCTGCCCCGCACAGCCGGGGACGGGCACTGGGGCCAAAGCCATTGGCAGAAATGCGGCGTGTGGCAGGGGGGGGTCCCGGGGTGAGGGTACCCAGACTGAGGGACCCAGGATGTGGGTCCCTGGCTGAGGGTCCCAGGGTGTGAATCCCGAGCTGAGGGTCCCCAGGCTGAGAATCCCGGGGTGAGGGTCCCCAGGGTGAGGGTCCTCAGGCTGAGCATCCCGGGGTGAAGGTCCCAGGGTGAGGGTCCCGGGGTGAGGGTCCCCAGGCTGAGGGTCCCGGGATGAGGGTCCCCAGGGTGAGGGTCCCGGGGTGAGGGTCCCCAGACTGAGGGTCCCGGGATGAGGGTCCCCAGGCTGAGGGTCCCAGTCTGGGGGTCCCCGGCCGGGGTCAGCCCCACGGGTCGGCCTCTCCGAGCATCCCCCTCTGTCCTGGTCCCGCAGAGCCCCCGGGCAGCCCCAGCGCGGAGCGGCCGTGGGGAGCCCCGGGGTCCCAGCGAGGCTGGAAGCGTCACCGCGGCTTTGCTGTTGGCTGCTCAAAGCCATGTTTTTATTCATCGCCTTGGAAATGTGTTTGCAGCAGAAAGCCACCGCCGGGGCTCAGCTGTGTCTCTGTGAGTTGTGCTGGCGGGGCAGCTCCTTCGCCCCTGGCTCCAGCATTTGCATACACTTGGTTTTGTAGGCTCGGGAGGAAACTGCCTGAAATGCTCAATGAGTTTGAAGGGAAAACAGCAGCCAAAGCAGCGTTTCATCTCCTTTTCCTCTCAAATTTATGTCCAAAAGATACAGAAGGCAGCTGAGGAAAGCATCCACTAAATGTCCACTGAAAATGGGGGTCGATATTGACTCACATTTCAGCGGGAGCAAAACCCCAAGTTGTTTTGCAAGCCCGTGGAAAACGTTCCTATTGCTGCTCTTTCTCCGCCTGTTTGCTGTTCACTTTTCATACCTGTTTTACAACGTCACCTGCTGTGAACCCGCCGGCTATTCCCCTCTCAGGAGCCAATTTCCTGACAGAACTACTTTGCTTATCACTTTCCTGCGGAAGATGCTGAAGGCAAATATAGACACAGAGGCAGATATAGATGTAGATGTCCTCACACACAGGAGATGCCGTTGGAGGGAGATGTGCACCGCAGCGCCAGGAAAAAAGGAATTTATTTGCTCCTCCTGTCATGTCAGAATTAGGTAACGTGCAGCAGGAGGCTGTTTTTGAGGCGTCTGGGGAATTCTGCGAGTGCCGTGAGCAGCCCGCTTATTTTTAATTTTTGAGTCGGTCTTGGGAGCCCAGAGGGATCGTGGACACGGGGGTGACGTCGGTGGCCACGCGCTGGCAGTGCCAGGACTGTGCCAGGACTCACACCATGCCTTGGTGTCCCCAAACAGGACCAGAGGCACTGAGAGCTCCCGAGGTCCCTCTCTGACCCGGCACATCTCTTTGGGCACTGGAAGCTCACGGCTGGCTCCTCCTGGAAGCCGTGGAGGGAATGGACAAGGACTGTGTGGGCAGCAAGACCCTCTCGGAGATGCCACCAGTGATGTGGGCAGGGAGGGCCCTGCTGGAGATGCTCCCAGCCTGTGAAATTCCTCCCCAGCCCCTGCAGGGATGGGGTCCTCTCCAGGGTGTGTGGCTCACCGAATCCTGGGGTGGTGGGTTGGGAGGGACCTTAAATCCCATCCAGTGCCACTCCTGCCATGGGCAGGGACACCTCCCACTGTCCCAGGCTGCTCCAAGCCCAGTGTCCCACCTGGGCTGGGACATTCCAGGGATCCAGGGGCAGCCACAGCTGCTCTGGGCACCCTGTGCCAGGATTTTGCCAACTGGCCTGGGGGGCGGCTCCTTGATGGGCCCTTCATGCTCGAGGGTGGCTTGTGCTTATTTTTGTCTGGTGTTGTGTCACGGGGAAGGCTGGGAACCAGCCAAACAAGGGTTTGCTCTGAGGGAAGTGCTGGGGTTTCTTTGCCATCCGTTTTGTGGAGAACAGACAATCCCTCGTTAGCCTGGGGTCAGGCTGGGGCTGGCAGAGCCCTGGATGCTGCCACTGCCATCAGCCACTTGTTTGCGGGCACAAAACCCAATTATGGTTTGGTTACAGCGAGCTCTGGAGTTGCTTCTGCAAATAAGAAGGTTTCAGGTCAAATTCTTTTCTTTGAAATGTTTCCAGGGTGAATTATTCCAGCAGTAGGGGAGCAATTTCCCGCTGATGATCTGGAATTGTGAGGCCAGTGTGTCCGCAGTGTCTGCAGGGGCTGTGGCTCCTGCTCAGCACAGGAGATGGCAGCAGGTCCTGGTGGATGCTGTGGTTACCTTGGGCCAGAGTTTGGCGTGCCAGGGCTGGGGGATGACTGGAAGGGATCGTTGAATCACAGAATCATTGAGTGGTTTGGGTTGGAAGGGACCTGAAAGTTCTTCTTGTTCCAATCCCTTGCCGTGGACTGGGACACCTCCCACTGGACCAGGGGTGGGGATAAATGCTCTCCTCTGACAGGGTTAGTAGTTACTTACCTCTGGGTGTTCCTACCAGCCTGCTGGAAGCCTCAGAACTCAGGAGAATATATCCTGTCCCTATTTGTGGATTCTCCCCCTGTATCCCCATCACTGTTACACCCACTGTGGCGCTTGGTTACGCTCCAAAATCTAATTCATGTGGCACCTTTGTCACCCCAAGAGACGTTTTCCTCGTGCTCTGCCAGCTGCTGCCCAGGCCCAGGACAAGGCAAACCCACCGTCCTGGGTCACCACGGGAAGGAGCCGACACCTGGGGCATTTTTGGAGCTGTCACTGAGGCACCAGAGCACCTTTGGCCAGGGCAGGTTCCGTGCCCGGGGCGGGAGCAGCCGCTGGCAGGAGGGAGCAGCAGGGCCCTGCAGGAGCCCTGTGGCTGCCTCAGCTCCTCTGCTCGGTGAGGAAGAGGAGCGTGAAGGGCAGCGGGGTGGGAGCACGCCAGCCCCGTGTGGGAGCACGTTCTCTGCAACTCAGACATGGAACATTTTTGTCCTCGTGGGGGTTGGAGCGGCGGAGGGAACGGCCGCGCCTCGCCGTGCTCCGGCAGCCTGGGCAGCGCTGGCACTCCTGGAAAATGAAAAATGAAAAATGAAAAATGAAATGAAACCTTATCAAATGTGTCACCCAGCAGCGTGAGTGCCCTCATGGTTTGTGTCAGGGTGCTGGGGGTGCTGGGGCAGAGCCAGGTGAGCAGCTCTGGCAGGAACTGTGCCAGCTCCTCTGCCCAGATCCTGGAGAACAGCTCCTCCCACTTCAGAAAAGAAATCATTTGGAATTCCTGCTTCCTTTCAGAGGGCAGGGATGGATGGGATTTTGGGCAGGAATTGTTCCCTGGGAGGGTGGGCAGGCCCTGGCACAGGGTGCCCAGAGCAGCTGTGGCTGCCCCTGGATCCCTGGCAGTGCCCCAGCCCAGGTTGGACATTGGGGCTTGGAGCCCCTGGGACAGTGGGAGGTGTCTGTGCCATGCCAGGGGGTGGCACTGGATCCCACACATCCCTCCCATCCCCAACCATTCTGGGATCTGATAATTCCATTTGCAAACCATGTCTGGTCCTGAGGGTCTGATGTTTTCCCTGGAAGGGCCGGGGCAGGTGCAGGAATGGGCTTCAGGCGCTGGTGGAGAAAAGCTCTTTTTTCTTCTGAGCAAAACCAGGATTTCCGTAACTGTGGAGGAATGATCCGATGGGATCCTGGGGACCAGCTGGGCTTTTTGTCCCTCCTGCATTGTCCTTTTAAAGCTGCAGGCCCTGCTCTGCCCTTAATTGCACTTGGGCACTAATTACCCTCCAAGCACATCACCGTCACGGTGCCGTTGTCTTTGTCGGCAGAAGTGACTTGGCAGCTGAAATTTCGTGAGGAACTTGGTTAACTGTGCACACACAGAATGCAAGATGCCAGCGTGCTTCCTGCAGCTTGTTATCTGGGAGGGACTCGGGGCTGAGATCCGGGAAATCTGATTTTCCTCAGCAAAGCCCGCGGCTGTCGCGGCCGATCCCCATCAGAGCGGCGGGGCCGGGGTTATGTAACCCCTCGGTGGGGCAGGGCTGTGCCCCAAACCCCAGCAGCAGCTCTGTGTGTCCATTCCTGCATGATCCCAGTGCTCCTCGTGGAAACCAAGTCCAGTCTCTGGTCCTGGCCAGGAAAGTCGATGCAGATGGAAACAGCTCCTCTGCAGACGAGGGAACAGGCTGAAAACCTCCCTGTTCCTTCATGCTGCACTTTGTGCTGGGAAGATGGAAAGGTTAGGAAATTCCCCTGGAGAGGTGCAAGGCTCAGAGCCATGAGCTGCCTCTACCCTGATGATTTTACCAGAATAATTTTGCCATAACAATTTTACCGTCCTCGCTTTGGCTGTTGGAGCTGGGAGCCTCCCTCCACTCCCTGCTGGCCTCAGCGAAGGCTGAGTCCCATTTTCCTGTCCCAGGAGTGCCAGGTCGGCACTGGGCAGCTCACTGGAAATCCAGGGTTCCCATGGATTTTAACCTTTCCTGTCTGGCAGTGAAGGACACGAGCCCTGGGCTCCTGAGCAGGGACAAACCCCAGGGCCGGGTCAGGAGGAGGATCCAGGTACTGGTGTCTCACCAGACAATCCAGGTGGTTTTTCTCCACAGTAATTAACAGCAGCTTGCACAGCCAGCAAGGCCTCAGCTCGTTAGTGTGTGATGTCAGGATCTGATCAATGCTGCAGCCCGAAATAGAATATTTTGGCTGCACAATGTCTGTTGCCAAAGACTTTAATTATAGTGGCATTTCTGTCACGTCGATGAGGGGCTTGTGTTTTCCAGAGGGTTTGTAGTGGCTGTTCCGTGTTGGCTCTCACCCTGGAGCACAGGCTGGGATCCCAAAGGAAACATCCATCCAGCTGCCCTTTGGGGGGTTTTCTTTAATGAAAAAAAAACGACAAAAATTGAGGCAGCCATGCTGGAGCTGGGAAGAGGCTTTAGGAATATGTGGATCAGGTGGGAATTGCAGCTATCCCTTATACACTGAACTCAGGGGATGGGCAGTGTGTTGGGACTGGGGGGAAGAAGCCAGAGTCCAACGAACTCGTGTTTGAAAAATAATAAATTTGCTGAGCAGGTACTTTTCGTGAATCGATCTAGTTCTCATTAGCCGTGCACTGTATGGTTTGCTGACTAATATATCTGGCTTGCAAGTAAAAATGGCTTTCCAAAGGAAATATGGAATGAGAACAGAGTGTTTTTGGGGCCTCAAAACCTGGAGCTCCTGTGGCCATTGGAAAAGAGATGTGAGGAGCAGGGGAGGGCCGGGGTTGGAGTGGCAGAGGAACAGGAGCAGGGCACTGGAGGTGTGATGGGAGCTGGGAACGTTCCTGCTGTGCCAGCCCAGCCCCTCCATCTGTGCGGGGACACTCGTGGCCCCCCAGCACCGTGGAACCGAGCCCTGGCTCCAGCCCTCGCCCTGCTTCTGCCCCAGGTGCTCCCTTGGACCAAGTCCCTGCCCAAATCTTGGTGGTCCTGAGCTCCTCCTCAATGCTGAGGTTCTTCTCCTGAACCCAAAGGGACTTTGCTGCCCCTGGCCCGTGTCACTGCTGTCCCTCCGGCTTGCCCAGCGTTTTTCCCTGTGTGATCACGGGCTGGCTTTGTTCCCATGTGCGGGTTGATGCAAACCCCGAACCGGCAGGGAGCGATTCCCCAGCCTGTCAGCACTTCTTGGGACCGACTCCTTGGGCACATGACGGGGCTTTTGTCTGCCCGAGGTTTCTGCTTTGGTGACAGATTTCCTCCTGCGGGGTTCGGATGAAGCCGAGGGTGCCTGGGGCTGTGCAGGGAGCTCAGCAGGGCTGGGCGCTGTCCTGTCACATTCCAGGTGGGAGCACAGCCCTGCAGGGAGCCCCAGCCTCACACCTGGGCTTGTTCTGGACGTGAACAAGGCACCCACAGGGAATGATCGAACGGAGCGAGCTGTAAGTGACACTGCCAGCGGCTCCTCCGGGGACACTGCCCGCTGCCAGCACCACACACGGCCCTGGGCAGCGGCCCCTGGAGCTGAACAAACCCACAGCACCCGGGGAGGCTTTTCCCAGAGCCAGGGACAGGACAGGAGAGCGCTCCTGTTTCCATCGGGCGTTGTCATTAACACGGGGAGTTTCGTTCCGGGATGTCACGGAGTGTAATGGGGAGCGATGGCTCCTCGGGCTGATTCCGGCTTCGGCTTCTGTGGGCGGTGTGTGGTTCCCAGCCCCGCCGGCCCCTTCCCAAGACGTGTTTTGGGGACACAGTTAATCCGTGCAGGAGCTGACGGGTCCTGCTCAGGCCTGGGGGAGCAGAGGGAGCACTGGGGGGGCTGCTGAGCCCTCACTTGTGACTGTGCTGTGACACGAGACTGTCCCTGCCCTCCTCTGTGTGCCTGCTCTTCCTCAGCCCTGTGGGGACGTGTCACCTCCAGCAGGGACAGCCTCGGGGCGGCTTCAAGTGTCACCTCCAGCAGGGACAGCCTCAGGTGGCAGTGGTGCCTGTGGGACACACGGGAGGGTCAGGAGGGGGGTTCAGCTGGGCTGGGGTTGAGCTGGGCTGGGGTTGAGCTAGGCTGGTGTTAGCTGAGCTGGGGTTGGCTGAGCTGGGGTTTAGCTGAGCTGGGGTTCAGCTGGGCTGGGATTTAGCTGAGCTAGAGTTTTCCACCCTGTGCAGTCTCCATGAGATGTGGATGAAGTGAAAACCCGCTCAGGAAGACTCCAGCCTCGGCTCCTGTGCAGGACTGGGGGCACCAGCCCTGGGCCTGGAGCAGTGACTGACCCCACACACGCTGCCTGGCCCCACACACGCTGCCTGGCCCCACACACGCTGCCTGGCCCCACACACGCTGCCTGGCCCCATCCCTCTGCTTTGTTCCCCGGATTTCCGTGGGGAGAGGGGAGAAGTGATGGCTGAGGGCGTCTGGAAGGGCCGGGGATTGCCATGGGAACAGGGGAGCAGGGCTGGTGGCAGGCAGGGGACAGTGCCAGCCCCTCGAGGTGCCCTCATGGGCGGCAGCCCCCCGGGTGCCCCCTGTGCTGGGTGCTGCTGTGTCCCTGCTCCCACAGGAGCTGTGCCATTCCCACTCCCGCTGATCTGTCGGTGCCCAGGCTCAGGAATCACGGGGCTCTTTGGTGCTGCCCTCCTCCAGGTGGGCAGCCTGGCGTGGGAGAGGCCTGGCACGGCAAGGGTGGACGCTCATGGTGAATCCTTCAGGTGTGCTTGGGAAAAAAATCCTCTGCAGAGGCCGAAGAGATCCTCCTGTAAGTGCTGCAATTATCCTGGGCGGGCAGCGCGGCACAGGGATCGGCGTCCCGGCCAGGGAAGGGCTGAGGGGCAGTGGAGCTTGCACAGAGTCAGAACAGATTCACTCAGCCCCTTCAAATATTTATGGCCTTGCAATCCATACACACTCTGAGCCTGTTTGGCATCCTCCTGCTCTGCTCACTCTGGAGAGACTCTGGAGAGCATCTGCCGGGCTTTGGGGGGCCCTGCAGGGACCAGGGGCTGTGGGGGGCAGGTTTTTGGCTGGGATTTGGGGTGAATCCATGGAGCCTGTTCCTGGAGGGCTCCTGAGTGCCAGGAGGGGCTTTGCCCGGCGCTCCCGGTGCCGCTGGAGCGCAGCCCGGGGTTGGGGTGCGGGACACCTGTGGGTGCTGGCCGGGTCACCCTGTCCTTGCCCCGCGGTGGAATTGTGGCACGATGCCCCGGAGGCAGCGCTGGCCCTGCCGGGGGTGTCCCACCTGCTCGGGAGGGGCAGGAAATCGTTTTTTGGCGAAGAGAAATTCAGCCATAACGAGCCAGTTGCCTTCCTGCCGGAGGGACAATTCTTGTCAGTTTTACTCTAACGGGATAAAAATAGAGCACGATTTCCAGGCAGCAGCCGCACATCCTGTGGTCCTAATGAGCTCTTAAGGTAATTACCTTCGGTGGGAAAGGGCCGGGCAGGGCGGGCTCGGCTGGCAAAGGGAGCGTTGGCAGGAGAGGGGTCTGTGCTCCCGGGAAGGGCAGCATCCCACAGCACGGGCTGGGGGACACTCGGGAGAGCCGGAGAGGGGTTTGGGACGAGGGATGGACACAGGGAGTGGCCTCCCACTGCCAGAGGGAAGATGGGATATCGGGCAGGAGTTGTTCCCTGGGAGGGTGGGGAGGCCCTTTGCCCTGTGCCAGGGCCTGGCTGTGCTCACGGGGAAGAGTTTGTTGTAAAAGAATGTTTTAATCTATTTAATTTCTCATTTTAACCTCATTTTAAAGGGCGCCTGTGGAGCTGGGGGTTATCCCAACAGGAATTGTGGTCCGGCTGAGGCCGTGCCCCACCAGAGGAGGGTGTTTGGGAGCCACCCCTGCCCTGGGCAGGCTCTCCTTGCTGCTGGGGGCAGCCTGGACCCTCCTTTTCCCCGCCGAGCCTTTGCCCTCTCTGGGTCAATAAATAATCTCCCGGAGCACCGCGTGTCCTCCCGGCCCTGCAAATCAATTTGCCCTGTTGCGGAATATCCAGCGCTCGCATGAAATAGGTAAATTACATCTCCCGCTGTTCCACCCTCGGAACGAGTCCGATACCATCTTAGGAACACCAGAGCTCTTTTGTCTGACTCGATTTGCCTCTGTGAGCCGAGGGGCCGGGAGGAGCAGCGCCTTTCCCCGGCCCGGGTAACCCCGAGGCTTTTCCTTATCGCAGTCTGGGGTGTGATTCCCCGATTCCAGCCGGGTTTGTGTCCCTGCAGCCCCCTCCCTGTGTGCTGGGCTGGTTCCCCGGCAGTCTGGGGTGTGATTCCCCAATTCCAGCCGGGTTTGTGTCCCTGCAGCTCCCTCCCTGTGTGCTGGGCTGGTTCCCCGGCAGTCTGAGGTGTGATTCCCCAATTCCAGCTGGGTTTGTGTCCCTGCAGCTCCCTCCCTGTGTGCTGGGGTGGGACATCTCCAGCCCCGGGGCTGTGCTGTGCCGGGTGTCACAGAGAGGAGCTGGTCCAGGCACGGCTCCTGCGGGGTGCAGGCAGCAATTCCTCACCCTGCCGGGTGCCTGCCAAGCCTGGGGTGCTCCCACAAACCCGCCCAAATCCTGCCCCACCAGCGCCTGTGGCTGCCGGGTGTCCACTGGACAGCAGGGAATTCACAGCAGGGGAGGAGATGTCACCTGGCCTGGTGGCACTGCAGGGAATTCACAGCAGAGGAGGTGTGGGAACACTGGGATGGACAGATGGACACCCTGAGGGGCAGGGCTGTGCAATGGGAGCACTGGGATGGACAGACTGACACCCTGAGGGGCAGGACCATGGTGACAGGCAGTGTTTGGTGGGGTCCTGGGCAGGGCCATGGGGACAGGCAGTGTTTGGTGTGGTTCTGGGCAGGGCCATGGGGACAGGCAGTGTTTGGTGGGGTCCTGGGGCAGGAACATGGGGACAGGCAGTGTTTGTGGGGTCCTGGGCAGGGCTGGGCAGGGTCCCCCCAGCCCCACACGGGGAGGAGGAAGAGNTGGGCAGGGCCATGGGGACAGGCAGTGTTTGTGGGGTCCTGGGGCAGGAACATGGGGACAGGCAGTGTTTGTGGGGTCCTGGGCAGGGCTGGGCAGGGTCCCCCCAGCCCCACACAGGGAGGAAGAGGAGGAGGAGGTGCTGTCCTGAGGCTGCTGCAGGCACAGAGCAGGCTGTGAGTCCCTGGTGGGCGGCCAAGCAGTGCCCTCATGCAGTTCAAGGCGCTCCTGTGCAGTGTGAACATCACCACTGCAGTAAAAGCCAGGGCCTGGGGCTGGCAGAGCCCCTGCAGCCGGCTGTCAGCAGCAGCCCTGGGGGTGCTCGAGGTCCTCGCTCCTCGGGGGCCGTGGTGGTGCCTGTGCACGTCCCAGAGTGTGGGGTCACAGGCCAGGACATCGAATCTTTACCTTTGAATTGGTTAATGCCCTGTTCCATCACCCTGGCTGGTGTGGGATTTTCACTGTAATTAATACTAACGAGCGTGTCTGTTGGAGAGGGCGCTGGGAAGCTTCTCATGCAGTGCTGCTTTCTCCCTGAATCATCATTTTGGTTTACACCAGAGCCCAGAGACACCAGCTGCCCACAGCTGTGGTGTGCACTGGCACCGGGCCACGGGTGCTGGTGACACCCAGAGCTCGGTGTCCCCGCGTGGGGCTGGCTTTGGGGGGGCTGTGGGGGAGTGGTGTCCCTGCAGGAGCCTCTCTCATCGGCCCCCACCCCACAGCCATGCCAGGGAGGATCCCAAACCTGCCAGCTGCCAGGCAGAGCTGTTTTCCCTCTCCATCCCCTCTGCATGTTCCAGACACGGGATCCGCGCTGACCCTGCAGCCACCTGAGCTCCTCGGCGGCTCGGAGTGACAGGGCCGCCCTCCCCTGCCATTTACCCCTCAATTTGTGCCGTGCAGGAGCCGAATGGAGCCCCAGCCGGGAGCAGCTCGGCGTTGTGATGGAAAAGTGAAACCCGCGGCCAGCACCGCCCTCTGTAGCCCAGTGGGGTGTGATTGCCTGGGCTGAGCGGGGCTGACACCGTCTGGGGGGTCCTGGGGGGGTTATTAAGGTCAGGGGGGTGTGATCAGGGGGTCCCTGCTCTGCCTTTCCTGCTTCCCCAGGAAAAGGCTCAGCTGGGAATGGATCTGTCCTCAGGCTGTGACTGAGGGGCAGAGTCTGCTTTCCACCGGGGCAGGCAGGGATGGGACATGGGGGATGCAGTGATGGGACCAGGGGGATGCAGGGGATGGGAGCAGAGGGCTCCCCTCTGCCCTGCCTCCCTCTCCATGAGGGATCATCCCTGCAGGGCTGGGGACTGCCCACAGCTCTGGGACCTCAGCAGGACCTGGGGCTGCTGGAGCGAGTCTGGAGGAGGCCACGGAGCTGCTGCAGGGCTGGAGCCCCTCTGGAGCCAGGCTGGGAGAGCTGGGGGTGCTCACCTGGAGGAGGGAAGGATCCAGGGAGAGTTCAGAGCCCCTGCCAGGGTCTGAAGGAGAACTTTGGGCTGTTTGAACCCCAATCCTGCAGAGCTGCAGTGGGCAGGAAGAGCATCCATGCTGCAGTGCATCCCCTCCAGGGGATCACACGGAGCAGCCTGGGGTTGCAGGTTTTTCCTGCTCTGTCAGCAGCAGTGTCTCCTTGTGCAGAGCTGCAGCTCCCAGCAATTTTCTGGGGGCATCAAAAGCTCTTTTCCAGGAACTGCCACAGGACTGGGACGGCCCAGGGTGTGTGAGCAGATCCATCACCCCTCCCTGAGGGCAGGGGTGAGGAACCTCCTTCCCTTGATTTCGCTGTCCCTTCTGTGTGTGCACGTAAATCACACTGCTCTGAGCCCCTTCGTGGTTCTGGTAGGACAAATCAGAGAGAGAAAATCAGAGTGTTTGTTTTGGGTTAAAATGATCAGAGAATCGTGGGATGGTTTGAGTTGGGAGGGTCCCTGTAGCACCCCTGTCACCTGCCATGGGCAGGGACACCTCCCACTGCCCCGGGCTGCTCCAGGCCCTGCCCAGCCTGGCCTGGGACATTCCAGGGCTGGAATTGGGCAGCCACAAACCACTGCAGCAAACCAGTGTGCACACAAATCCCTGCAGCTGCACTGATCTCCCTGAGCCCACGAGTGTCCCCCAGGTTTGATTCCACTTGTGCTCCTGGAGCTTCCCTTTCCTTTAGCAGGGATGTGCTAATCCCATGTGAAACCCGCTCGGATGTGAGTAAGTGGAACAGACAGGCAGAACCTTTTCTACATTAAATGGGAGGCGTGGAGCCCTGTGCACACACACGGGGTGTGATCTCAGACATGATCCTGGGATCCACAGAGCCCTGTGCACACACTCAGTGTGATCTCAGACATGATCCCAGCCCTGCACACTCAGGGATCCACAGAGCCCTGTGCACACACACGGGGTGTGATCTCAGACATGATCCCTGGGATCTCTGCACACTCAGGGATCCACAGAGCCCTGTGCACACACACAGTGTGTGGTCTCAGACATGATCCACAGAGCCCTGTGCACACACACAGTGTGATCTCAGACATGATCCCAGCCCTGCACACTCAGGGATCCACAGGGCCCTGTGCGCACACTCAGTGTGATCTCAGACATGATCCCAGCCCGGCACACTCAGGGATCCGTGGCTGCTCCCACAGCCAGGAGGGTGAGCTGCTGCCCGGGGCACACACGGGGAGAGCTGCCCTCCCTCTGCTTTGCTGTGGCCACGGGAAAACCACCCAAAGCCCTTTGTCCCCTTTGGGTGTCTGGTCTGCTCCGAGCTCTCTGCCGCGGTGCAGCTCATCCAGGGGGAGCTGTGAAGGTGGAATTTTGAGCAGCTCCTGTTAAAGCCGGGAGCTGGCCTGTGGCAGTGCTGGGACCCCTGGGGAGGTCCCCAGGGGCTGCAGCTTGGGTGGGGCTTGGGTCAGCCTGGTGTGCTGGAAAGCGGACCAGGACCCCTGAGCAGAGTCCCCAGCACTGCTGAGCCCCAGGGAAGGGACGTGGGAGCAGGGATGTGCCTTGGTGGATGCCCACAGCAGCAGCAATTTGTGTTTGCTGGTGTTTTCTGTGGCCCAGTGGGTCTGGGCTGGGCTGGGCTGGGCTGGCTGCAGGCCCCAGTGATGTCTGCTCCTGCAGGCTGGCTGGGGTAGCCAAGGTTTGAGAAGTCTGGGCGTTTTCAGGAGCTCCGGGAGGGTAAAAGGCTGTCAGCCCGGATAAATATTACAGCAGCAAAGAGAGGAAGGAGGAAGCAGAGTGAGCAGGAAGAGCAGGAGACATGAGGAGATGGCTGCAATTTGTGGGCCCTTGGGACAGCGCTGGGAGCCCGGGTCACAGCCCACCGAGCTCACAACCACTCCTCCCACATCCCACATCCCAGCACGGGGAGATGCTGCGGTGACATGTGGTCCTGGGGTGGTTCTGCCTCCCACTGCCCCCTGCCACGGCGCCACTGGGGACACTGGTGCCACCACTGCCCCTGGGGAGGTGCTGGGCAGCTCTGAGAGCTCCAGTGGAGTGATTTCCCCGGGATATTTCCAGGGCCAGGGTCCCCCCAGCCCCCAGCAGTGACCTGTGCTCCAGCCAGGGAGCTGGAGCCCTGCTGGAAGGGCAGGCATTGTCCTGTGCTCCCGGCAGGGCCAGCAGGGTCCCCTGGCACGGGGTGTCACTGCCCCAGACGTGTTTGGAGCCCTCAGCAGCCCTGCTGGAGCAGGGAACGCTCCCTCCCTGGCTTCCTTCAGAGGGACAGCGTGAAATGAGGAGTTAACACGGCAACGAGCTTCTCCATCACCAGCAGCAGCTTGAATCATTAAGGCTGAAATAATTTTAATTGGATCCAGGACTCACAAGAGATTTTTTTGTGCCGTGGAGGAGCTGGGCCAGTTTCTCATCTTCCACCAGCCATTGGAGCAGGGGAGGAGGGAGAGGCTTCAGGTGCCTCTGGATCTGAGCTGTTGGTCTCTCTCAGCACCAAGCTGGGTTTAAAGACAGAGATAAATATTTTCTTTGCCTTGGAGTGGATTAAGCTCCCTTGGAAAGCCCTGAGTTGCTGATTTAAGTCCTCAACAAGAATTCTCCCATTTATGGCAGTGACAACTCCTGACACCTGCTCCCATGGGCCAAAGGTGGGGATCTGGGGAGGGAGATCCCCCAGGCCTGCAGGGTGGATTTGGGGTAAGAATTCAGTGAATCATTCTGTGTGTGCCAATTAAAAATGAATCATTTGTCTGTGCAAATGGATGGTGGGTCCGTGGCCCTCACCCACCCAGGCTTTCCAGGGAATGTGTCTCCACAGCACATGGAGCCTTTCAAACGAGGCAGGAATTAACCCAGCCGAGGTGATTCAGTGCAGTCGCTGCACAGAGAGGAGAGGTAAAACATAAACAGTAAAAATTCCATTTCAATAGGGCGCCCTGGTGGCATTTGCAGCCGGGTGTGTGGCAGCGCCCCATCCCACATCCCCCGGCTGGGGAGAGCCAGGAGGATGCTGCAGAGTTGGTGGGGTTTACAGGAGGACAGGGGATTCCTCTGGCCACAGCCTGGCAGGGCTGGGGATGGTTGGCTTCCAGCACAGGAGTAACCAGGGGCTGTTTGAAAATGTAGACAGGGAAGTCCCAGAGGGCATCAGAGACTTAAGAGTGTTTGCAGAGGATTCAGGTGCACAAACAGCACTTGGTATTTGCTCCGTGGTCTTACTCCTTGTTGAGATTGGATGGTGGCTTTAGAATCCTGGAATTGCAGAATCCTTGAGTGGTTTGGGTTGGAAGGGATGTAAAGCCCATCTCATTCCAGCCCTGCCATGGCACGGACACCTCCCACTGTCCCAGGTGCTCCAAGCCCTGTCCAGCCTGGCCTGGGACATTCCAGGGATCCCGGGGCAGCCACAGCTGATCTGGGCACCTGTGCCAGGGAAGGATTCATGTCCTGCCGTGGGGAGAGGTGTGGGCAATGTCCTGGAAGGTTAAAACCCCGGGTGCTCTGGTCCATGTGAGGTTCTGGAGCTGTGCAGGGTGGGAGCAGGGAGTGATTCCAGGAGTGGGACCCGGCAGGGGGGTGTGGGGGGCTCAGGGAGGGCGGGGAGGGTGGGCTGGCAGGGAGCGCGGGCTGAGGAGCCGGGAATGCCGCCCCAGGCTGGGTGTGGTGCCCGCCCTGCCCTGCCCTCGCTCCCGGCCTCTCCCGGGGGCTGCCCGGCGGCTTTCCAGGACCCGCCGCCACACCCGCCGTGCCACCTGCCCGTCCTGCCCACACCGGGGACAAGGGCCGTGGGGGACAGGGGACAAACGCACGGTGGGAAACCGGTGCCGTTTGTCCCCAGGAGCCCCCCCGGCCGGGATCGCTGGCACGGAGGGGCTGAGCCGGGCTGCCCCGGCCCCGGGAAGGCTCGGGGGGCTCCGGCTGCCCGGCTGGGCGCCGGGGGAGCTCCCGGCCCCGGGACCAAGGACAGGGCTGGGCGCTGTGCGGCCGGACAGCTCTGCTGACGCGGCTGTCCTCCTCCCCGACAGACGCCGGCGATGCCATCGGGTCACCCGCGATTTCAGTGTTTAACGAGACGCTTTCAATATTTAATTGCGGTGCCGGGGGGTGCGCGCCGCGGGGAGGTGGCACCGCTGGCTCGGGGGTGCAGAGGTTGTTCTGCTCCAGGACAGTCCCCGGAGAGGGGACACGGCTCCCCGGAGTCCTGGGCAGAGCTCGCCAAGGGAGCCCAGGCTGCTCACGGACGGGAATCCCAGCCCTCTGCCCTGGGGGGGCCGTGCCGGGACCACCCTCCCTGCTGCAGGAGTGAGCGTTTCCAGGGGTCCCAGCCGGGTTCCCCCCACAGAAGCCCGTGGTGCGGGCACCGCTGGGCGCAACCGGGGCCGGGTTGTTGTGGGAGCTGTCACCGCAGCTGGGCTGGCAGCCGATCCCAAAACCAGGACAAAAACACGACAGAAACGGCCACCGCAGCCCAGAAAGTTGCAGATGGCCTGGAGCGGGGAATGCTGGAGAGAGGAGCTGCGCCCTGCTCGGCCCAGCTGCAGAGAGATCACGGCTCATTAGCGCAGCTCCGGGAGGGGACACAGAATGGCCCGGGAGGGGACAAAGAACATCCCCGGGAGGGGACACAGAATGGCCCGGGAGGGGACAGAGAACATCCCCGGGAGGGGACACAGAACGGCCCCGGGAGGAGGAAACATTCCCTGGGTTTGCATCCTGGATCCCTTCCAGTGCCCCCGGGGTGTGGATGTGAGCAGACTGGGGCCAGGCAGCAGTGCCAGCCTCCAGCCCGGGCCAGGCTGCTGTGAACCCAAACCAGACCAGGGAGCCTCTTCAGCTGCGTTATTTCTCTAGGATTAGTAATCACAGTCTTTATTAGGAAATACTAACACTTACAATAAAAAAAATAATTCCCAAGGCTGGGCTCCTCCATTGCCAATTCCATCAGTGCCAGCGCTCCCGGCTGGCAGCTCCTGCAGGGCTGTTATCTCCAGGAGAAATCGTTACACAAGCCTCATTCTCATGCCGCAAACGGCTTCCTTATGGAACCCGGACTTCAAAGCAGACCCAGAAACAACCAAGTTTCCCTTCAGAATCCAGGGTGTTCGGGGAGGATCAGGATTTAGGCTCTGCAAACCGTTCCGGAGAGCGGGCTGGGCTCGATCCCGAGGGTGGAAAGCGGCTCCTGTGTCTGTGAGGGGAGAGAAACGGGAAAATCCTTTCCTGACCCAGTAGGTGCAGGGAATTAACTGGGAGTGAATGTGAATCATGCGTGGAACAAGTGAACAAATGGTTTCTGGATCAAACCCTGCCTGGACTGTGGGGAGGAACTGGTCTGGCAGAGCGGGATGGAGTGGGACACTGGAGTGGGACACTGGAGTGGGACACTGGAGTGGGACGCTGGAGTGGGACACTGGAGTGGGACACTGGAGTGGGAAAAGGGCTGCTCCCTGCCTGTCTCTCTGCCTGCATTCCTCCCTGCAGCTGAGCAGAGGCTTCTCCCAGGGCCAGAGACCCCCGCGGTTCTGATCCGCGGGAGGCTGCGGGCGCGGCCGTGCCGGTACCAGTGCCGGTGTCGGTGCCGGTGCCCGGGGGGGGCTTTGCCGGGCTGCCCCAGAGCTGC
>VXBN01017113.1:104055-128205 GCA_013397395.1 Sinosuthora webbiana
GAGGTGCCGCCGTGCCCCGGGGGGTGGCTCGGTGCCCCGGGAGGTGTCTCGGTGTCCCGGGAGGTGTCTCCGTGCCCCGGGGGGTGTCTCGGTGTCCCGGGAGGTGTCTTTGTACCCCGGGAGGTGTCTCCATGCCCCGGGAGGTGTCTCCGTGCCCCGGGATATGTCTCCGTGCCCCGGGAGGTGTCTCGGTGTCCCGGGAGGTGTCTCCGTGCCCCGGGAGGTGTCTCGGTGTCCCGGGGGATGTCTCCGTGCCCCGGGGGGTGTCTCGGTGCCCCGGGGGGTGTCTCGGTGCCCCGGGGCTCTGGGGACGAGGCGGATGCCCAGCGCTCATCCCGCGTTAACGAACTGCTCCCCCAGTCCCTGCACGGACTAATTTGGCTCCGTCTCCCGGGGAATGAAGCCGCGGCTCGTGACCCGCTGCCTCCGCAGCTGCTGGGAAGGCGCTGGGGCTGGGCCGAGGTAACCGCGTTATCCCTGCGGTGCCCATTAGCCCTGATGGGGAGGAATGGCTCTGTAGCTTCCCATTACAGCTAATGGCCATCAGCGGAGCTGCCTGCCCGGCACAGGAGAGCTGTGCCATGCCGTGCTGTGCCGTGCCGTGCCGTGGGGAGCGGGAGCAGGGGCAGGAGCAGGAGCAGGAACAGGAGCATTGATAGCACTGCAGGGACCTGCCATGGCCAGGCAGGGGTTGATCCCCACTGAGAGGGGGTCAAGGAGGGACACAGCTTCCCTGAGATGCAGCCCCAAGGCTCCTGGGGATGCTGCAGAGATGGGTCGGAGCCATCAGATCCCCACAGTGGGATCCGGGGCTAAGGCACAATGATTGTAGAATTTTCAAAGTAGTTTTCATTTTGGGGGGATCTGTGAAGGAAGAGCCAAGCCCACAGATCCTGCCAGGCCTGTAATCTTCACAACAGCACCTCAGCTGCTGGGTTAACCTTTGTCTCCTGGTTTTCCCAGAGGAGCCAGTTCGCTTCCCGGCAGCAGGCACAAAATACAACTACCTGCTCTCTTTCCCTCCAAAATTCAGCATTTTTGATGAAGCAGGAGCCCAATCAAGGTCAACCTTGACTGGTTTTAGCAAAACCGTTTCCTTCAGATTTGGATGAGGCTGAGACTTCTGCAATTACACAGTGGACCCAACATCAGCTCTAATGATGTGATGTGTGTTCCCTGGCAGAGGGTGGCCTTAGATGGGATCTTGGGCAGGAATTGTTCCCTGGCAGGGTGGGCAGGCCCTGGCACAGGGTGCCCAGAGCAGCTGTGGCTGCCCCTGGATCCCTGGCAGTGCCCCAGGCCAGTCTGGACAGGGCTTGGAGCAGCCTGGGACAGTGGGAGGTGTCCCTGCCCTGGGAGGGGCTGGAATGAGAGTCGAGGCCCCTTCCAACCCCAACCCTTCCAGTGTTGTGTGCTTGCCAAGTCTCCATCATTTCTCCTGCTCCTCGGTGGAGCCGGTGAGGGGAGCAGAGGGAGGAGCTGGGCGGGCTGTGGCTGCTGCAGGAGGAGCTGATGCCCGAGCGGGGGCAGCTGCCGCCTGCCCTGACCCGGCACGGGGACAATGCCCGCCGTGTGCGCGCCACAAAGGGGCTCTTCTTCCCCAAAACCACGCCTGGCCTCTTGTTCCAGCTCCTGCTTCCCCCGGGCAATGGCAGGAAGAGCCTCCTTTGCGCTGGAATTCCCCCGGGCTGCTCTCGGTGTCTCCGGGCTGAGCTCAGACCTGGGGGGTTCAAAGCCCCCACTGGGTCCCGGGGACTTCCCACACATCTCCTGGGTGCCCAGACCGTGCCGTGGCACGTGTAATGATGGTAATTAACAAAACCACCTTAAAGCCCATGGCTGTGATCCTGCCGAGCCCCTGGCTGGACCAGCCTGCCCCCGGCACAGGGAGCTGGGCTGGTGTCCCACAGCTGCTCCTCCTGCTTGGTCATTCCGCTCAGGAGCTCGGCTACTGCGGCCTTTGACGGGCTCCATCTTTATAGCTTATTTCATGTTTTGAAAGATTTATTTGAATAAATTGCCAGATGAAATACTGCTTTCAACTGGCTGACCTGCTGGGCTGTTGTAGCCTTCCAGCAGCGCCATCAGGGAAAATTCCAGCCTCAGAAGTTCTCCTGGTAAAAAAGAATTGCCTCGGAGGTGTTTTGATGCAGAGCTGCGTTAAGCAGAAAGGGGGTTTGGTGGCGGTGGTTGTTGGTTAAGGAAGAAAAGTTCTGTGTGTGTTTGAAGGGCTGGGTTGTTTGGCACGGCTGGCGTGGGCCGCTCGAGGAGTGGGAGGCTGGGAATGCTGGGGAGGGATAACACCCGTGGCATTTTCCTGAATGGAATCGGGGCTGCTGCTTGGCTCCTGTGCCTGGGACAGTCCCACTGGAATGTGGCGACAGGGAGCTGCTGGGAACACGATGGAATTTGACAGGACGAGAGGACACAGCCTGGAGCTGTGCCAGGGGAGATTCAGGCTGGGCTTCAGCAGGAATTTCTTCCTGGAGAGGGCAGCTCTGCCCTGGCAGAGGTGGCAAATCCCGGGATTTGGGAGCAGCTGGGCTGCACGGAGGGAGAGTGGCTGCAGAGCTGGGCTTGGCAGGCCCTGCTTGCTGCGGGTTTGGTTTGCTGATCCCTCATCCTCGGGGCTGCACTGGGATTTTAACTGAGTGACTGCAGCTCCAGCTCGGCCAGGGCTGGGTGGGAGGGAGTGGGACGGGGTGAGAGCATCCCCAGCCCAGCAGCAGCATCAGCAGCAGCAGCAGCAGCAGCACAGTCCTGAGCCGAGCTGGGTGTGCCCTCAGCCCATTTCTCTCCTCCCTGGGAGGAGAGAAATCAGCCCTGGGAAGAGCCCAGGACCACAGCAAACGCCATCCAAGGGCAGTGTGAGCGCTGCTCCTGTGCTCAGGTGTTCGGAGCTTCCAGAGCTCTGCTGAATCCTCGCCTTTGCCTGCCTGGGGCTGTTCTGGGCTCGCAGGACGTTGGAGGTCCCTGGTTTCACGGCAGATTCCAGCAGCTGTATGGTTGGATTCACTGGGGCCAGACCTTGCTGGGGCCAGCCGAGGTTTCCTTCTATGCTGGAAATGATGTAACAGCACGGTAATAATATCAATGTATTTAATAGAATCGTGGAATCGTGTTTGTGGGAAAAGACCTCCAAGATCATTGAGTCCAACCATCTGCAAGTACGAAATTCCAGGCTCTGCTCACGTGGACGTGGCGTCATCCTCGAGGGGCACTGGGAAGGTTTGTGTGCACACACAGCCGTGCCCTGTCACTCATCATCATCGTCATCATCATCATCATCATCACCATCCACCTCAGCGGATCCTCACCCAAACTGCCGGAATGTGCAGCTCCGGGGCAGCGCCAGGACAAAGGGGCACAAAGGGGTGGGGGTGACACCGTGTGTCCCAGCCATGGCAGGGTGAGGAGCGTCCCCGCAGCCACCCCAGAGCTCAGGGGGCCCCGGGGACGACTGGCACGAAGCGGGGCGGAACGGGTGGCTTGTCAGCGCCCCGCTGTTAATAGTTAATCAGCCTGCTCTGGATTTCAAAGCGTGTGGGCATGGGAGGGAATTGCCAGCGAAGCAAACCACTTAACTCGGAGTCGCGTTTCTGGCGCGGAGCCTCCGAGGAAACGCTCTCCAGGTTTTCCTGGAGAGCTCATTACGGAGACAATGAAGGCCCGGGATAAATAGGATGCAACTGTTATTAACGCGCCGTCCCTAGGAACCGGGCTAAAAAATCCTCGGCGCTTGGACACTGGGATTGTGTCCTTGATCCGGCACGTTCGTCCCGTTGCCGTGGTGACGGCATCCTCCAGCAATGCTCCCAGCTGCTCCTCGCGTTAACGCTCCCTCGCACCCCGGGGCCGGGGCATCTGCATGTGGAACCATCGGCGGTGCCTTCCCCGGCTGCCAGAGCCCGTCCTTGTCACCGTGTCCCCGTTTGTTCCCGCCTCCTTTCCCGCACAGCCCCGGGGCAAACCCGCGCTGGCACCGCCACCGTCCTGCTGGGCACCGAGAGCTGCCTCCGGAGGGGGAATTTACTGCAAATTGGATCCTTTGGCTTCGGTTAGAAATCGGTGTCTGTGGAAATGGGCGGTGGAGAGGGCTGGGTACCGCGGGACACCTCCTCACCTCCCCAGCTTCTCAGCTCTTTGCACAGAATCCAGGTGTGCCACCACCTGTGCCAGGGGTGGTCACGGAATCCTGGAATGGTTTGGGCTGGAAAGGACCTTAAAGTTCATACAGTTCCTCATGGGGGAACCTCATGGGGCCAGAGACACCTTCCACTACCCCAGGGTGCTCCAAGCCCCGTCCAGCCCGGCCTGGGGCACCCCCAGGGACGGGGCAGTGGGCACAGAGGGAGCTCATTCGGAGTCCCGGTGCAGATCAGGACACTGGGCCCAGGGCTGGGCTGCAGGGGGATGTCCCGGGACTGTGCCGTGCCAGGGACCGGCCTGGTGGTGCCACTGCTGCCCCTGTGGGAGCCAGGAGGAGGGTGCAGGGCTGAGGCTGGAGCCCGTGTGAGAGCAGAGCTCCTCCCGATGGCACCGTGAGCTGTGCGATCCACCACCCCCAGGGCAGTTTATTCCGCTACTTTAATCGCTCTTCTTTTCAAAAACTGCATCTTGTTCCTAATCCAAGTGCGTCTGCTGCAGCCCCCGGGGGCTGGGCCTGTGCTGCCTCTCTTCACTTGATTGAAGAGCCCTTTAGCAGCTGATATTTTCTGTCTGTGAAGGCGTTCAGGGGTGGTGGCCCTGTCACCTCTCACTCTGCTCTCTGACAGCCTGAGCTCCTCGCCCTCCCTGCCCGGCAGCTGCTCCCAGACCGTTCCTGTCCCTTTGTGCCACATCCCCGGGGTGTTCCCTCTCTGGCTCCGGGCCCGGGCTGTGCACAGGGCAAACTCCTCTGCCCTGAGCCCCCCTGTCCTGGGCCGAGCCCCCAGCGTGGGCAGCAGGGATGGGGCAGGTCCTGCCCCCTCAGGTGAGAGCCCACCTGCAGAGCTGCCCCAGCCCTGGGCAAACACCAGCAGTGGAGCTGCTGGAGGGATCCAGAGGAGACCCCGGAGCTGCTCCAGGGCTGGAGGTGTCTGTACATCCCAGGGGCAGGGTTTGGCTGGGGGATCCTTCTGGGGGTGTTTCTCCGGTCACCAATTCTGACAACACCCGACTCTGCTGCCATGTGCCATCAAGGCCCATTTGTAGGAATTCCTGGCTGTGTGAGTCCTGTGGTGCCTGAGGGAGCTGCCCCGGAGCCTGCCTCGAGCCTTGAATCAATGCTCGTTATTACCTGAGTGACAGAGCTCGGCCTAAAGCAAAACCTCGTGGTGACATTTCCTCTGTGCTGGAGAACAGAGAGGAGCTCACAGAACCGGCTCCTTCAGCACAGCCCATCGAAGATTGACTCCCAAAACATGAAGAAAATAATAATAGATGTGGTAAATTGAATAGATGAGCAGTGAAAAAGGGCAGAGAGCATCGTTGGGTGTTTCCGTCGTTGGGTGTTTCCATCTTTTTCCACGGGCAGGGGCAGCTCCTGCCAGGGCAGGTGGCCCCAGGCCGTGCCCAGCCTGGCCTGGAGCAGTTCCCTGGTGCAGGAAGGAGATGTCCTGGCTGCTGGGAGCTTCCAGCAGTGGGGAAGCTGATCCCAGAGCTGGGGATCCAGGCTCTGCTGGCTCCAGCCGTGCCCCCGTGCCCCTGCAGGATTTCTCAGCTCCTTGCTCAGCCAGTGGCTTTTGGCTCGGGAAATCAGTGGAGGTGAAAATTTAAATGGAAACACAACGAGAGGCTTTGGAGTGAACAAATTGGAAAGCCGAGTCAGTGGAAGAAGGGGAAGAGGCCGTGACATTTCTGGAGATTTTGTGGTCAGAAACAGCTCAGCCAAAAATGAGCTCGTTGTGGGTTGTTTTTGCCCCAGGGCAATTAATGGATGGTTAATTCCTCAGTTTTTGAGGGATTTCTGGGTTATTCTGCTCCCTCTTAATTTCGGTTTTGAGGTTTGGCTTTTAGCAGGGGGCTGCCGAGGCGGGTGTGGGCCGGTGGAGGAGGAGGCTGGAGGGAGCACAGCGGTGCAGATTTATTGCAAACAAACAACCAGCACCCTCTGCAGAGCTCGGCCACCCTGCAGGAAGGACGGGGACAGGGATTTTTGGGCAGGCTCTGCCTCCCACGGGGCCGTTTGTGTCCCCGGGCAGGAGCAGGTCGCTGTCCCCGGAGCGGGGTGGGACCTGCCCGGACGGTGACGCTCGGCAATGTGACACCGCTGTGACACGCAGCGATGTGACACCGCCGTGCCTGGTGTCACCGTGTGCCGCAGCGCCCGTGGCTGCCCACCCCGGTCCCCTCCAGCGGCTCCGGGGCAGCCACAGCGCCGCGTTTCCACATTTCTCTGCGCATTCTGTGCCTTTGTTCAGCCCCGAGCCCAGCGCAGGCTGCGGCCGCACAAGGTCTGGCCGTGCTCGGTCACTCCCGGGCAGGAACAGCCCCTGGCCGCG
This sequence comes from Sinosuthora webbiana, assembly GCA_013397395.1. Taxonomy (NCBI): domain Eukaryota; kingdom Metazoa; phylum Chordata; class Aves; order Passeriformes; family Sylviidae; genus Sinosuthora; species Sinosuthora webbiana. The sequence goes on from VXBN01017113.1 coordinate 110,538, forward strand.
GCAGGACAAGCTCTGCTGGCCCAGGGAGGAGCAGGATTGAGCCTGGCAGTGACCTTGGACAAGGGATGGAGGGACAGGACCGGGGGCAGTGGATTCAAACTGAGCAAGGGCTGGATGGGATTTGGGGCAGGAATTGTTCCCTGGCAGGGTGGGCAGGCCCTGGCACAGGGTGCCCAGAGCAGCTGTGGGTGTCCCTGGATCCCTGGAAATGTTCCAGCCCAGGTTGGACACTGGGGCTTGGAGCAGCCTGGGACAGTGGGAGGTGTCCCTGTCAGGGCAGGGGTGGCACTGGATGGGATTTAATGTCCCTTCCCACCCAACCCAACCCACGCTGTGGTGCTGTGACTCTAAGAGCAGAAGCCCTGGGGTCAAACCCCTCCTGCCCCCCCAGCCTCTCCTGCACCACCAGCAGCCTTCCCCCTCATTCCCCCCGCGTCTGGCACATTTTGGGATGGGTGCAGTAAATCGTGTCCTCGCCGGGCGCTGCAAGGGCTGAGTTAATCCTGGCAGGCACCGCCGGAGTCTGGAGGGGCACCATTTCCTCTCAGACGTGTCTCTGTTTCACTCGTGCAGAGGCTGAATAATTCTCCGTGACAGCTTTTTGCTTTTTTTAGCAGTAATTAGTCAAAAGGCATCGGCGTGACGAGCAGTGCCCCGGCACTCCTGCTCTGTGCTCCGGGCTCGGGGAGGGCACTGCTGCACATTTGGGGGCGGTGACGGGGCCAGGGGCGAGCGGGGGGCTGGGCTCTGATGCTAAAACGGGCAAAACCTTGGCCTTTTTTCCTGCCTCGATTTGCACATTTGTTTTAAGGCACCTGGAGGGATCTGGGGCGGCTGCTGGAGCCAGGCTGTTCATCCAGCCCGCAGCGGCTGCTGCACAAAACAACAGAAAGTGAGAAAACAGGAGACTGGGAACCGTGATTTTTACAAGTTCAGCTGAGGTGGAAGGAGGTATCTGGGGGAAGAGGGATTTGGGGGAGAAACCAGGTGCTACATGTGGATTTAATCCTGGTTAGTCCCCGAAATACCTCCGGATCTGGTCACGGGGGTGACGTTGGTGTAACGCTGGCAGGGCTGAGTGTTACTTCAACAGAAAGTGTTAAAGGTGTGGGAAGGATTTACTAAGGGAAAAGATGGAGGTTTTGTCTCTCCTTGTCTAATTCAAGTTCCCCCAAAGCCAGGGGCCTGGTTTGGCACACGCTGGTGGAAATGCAGGCCTGTCATTTGGTGGGGCTTTTGGGCTCCTTCTATTCAAAAGATAAAATTAGAAGTCAGAGTTATCTGGTGCCTTCAAAATAGCTGAGTCTGGGTGGAACAGGAGTTGTCTGTGGCTCTTTGCAGAAAGCCAGGCTGGGATTAATCAGCTCACTGCAGTCAGTGAAAGCTGTTTGTACAGGGGAGCCATGACAACATTTCCACACAATATTCCAGGGAAGTGGAGAATATTTCCACACAATATTCTAGGGAAGGGAAGACTATTCCCATACAATATTCCCAGGGAAGTGAAGACTATTCCCATACAATATTCCAGAGAAGGGAAGAATATTTCCATACAATATTCCCAAAGAAGTGAAGAATATTTCCATACAATATTCCAGGGAAGTGGAGACTATTTCCATACAATATTCCCCGGGAAGGGAAGACTATTTCCATACAATATTCCCAAAGAAGTGAAGACTATTCCCACACAATATTCCCAAAAAAGTGGAGAATATTCCCATACAATATCCCAGGGAAGGGAAGGCCAGGAGCAGATCAGGTCCGTGGCTGTCCCCACCGACCCGCAGCTGTGACATGGAGGGGTTGTGTGGATGTGACACCTGGGGACAGGGCTCGGGGGTGGCCTTGGCAGGGCGGGGGGAGCACTCAGATCTGTGAGGACCTTCCCAGCAGACAGGGCTCTGTGATCCCACGGCTCTGTGCTGCCTGGGGCGGGGTTTGCCGTGACCAGGACGGGGCCTCTGTGCCACCCTGGGGTCACAGGAGGTGATGGAGGCGCACAGCAGAGAACCCAGATCTGTGCTCTGGGAGCCCGGGGTGCTGGGGAACCCAGGGTTTGCTCTCCCTTGTCACCAAGGGCACAGGGAGGTGGCTTTGCCACTTGGCTCCTGCCAGGGGGGTCAGTGGTCCCAGGTGACCCCACCTGGGCACTCTGCCCCGCCCCAGTGAGGTGGGGCCAGGGGGGATTTGTGGGGAGCAGCTGAGGAGGGGGCTCTGGGGGGGTTGTGGTCACTCCCTGTGGTCACTTCTGTGGCCAGTCCCTGGCTGTGGCTGTGTGGTCAGTCCCTGTGGTCACTCCTGTGGCCAGTCCCTGGCTGTGGCTGTGTGGTCACTCCCTGTGGTCACTCCTGTGGCCAGTCCCTGGCTGTGTGGTCACTCCTGTGGTCACTCCTGTGGCCAGTCCCTGGCTGTGGCTGCCCCAGGACACGGCTGAGGTGAGTCCACTCTTGCTGTGCCCCTTTCCTGAGCTCAGGGGTGGGAGCCTTTGGTCCCTCCAGGACCCTGTGGGGTGTTTTTGCCCCCTCCAGCCCTTCCCCTGGTTTGGGATGGGGGCTCAGGGCTGGGATCTGCTCTGGGAAACGTCCCTGGCTGGGGCTGAGGTGAAGATTTTGCGGTAGAGAGGAGTTTCCAGGGGCTCAAGTGAGAGGAAAAGAAGGAATGTTGATTTCTGCAGCCGTGGGTGTTTGTTTGGGGTCTTCACCCTTATCCCCCTTAGCTGGAGGTCGAGCCCTTTGCCTCCACGCCAGGGATGAGTCTGGAGAAGCCCTTGGGGTGATGCATTTCTGAGGGGTGGCATTAATGCTCTCCCAGGAAACCTGGAGCAGCCCTGGATGTAAACTGTGAGCCAGGGACTGGAGGAGCTGCAGCGGATCCCTTTTAGCTGAGACAAACTGATACATTTCACTTTTGTTGTTTGATTTTATCACAAATGTAAACATCCTGCAAGTCCAAAGCTGCCGGGAGCTCCCTGGGGAGTGCCAGAACTGGGATGTGGATTTAAAGACGTCTAAGCCCTGATGCTGCTGGGGATGTGCACAGGAAATTCAGGCTGTGAAGGCGGCTCAAAGCTCTTCCTGCCCTGTCCCTGAGCAGTGGGCTCAGCCTGTGGGGAGCAGGGACACCTCCCCTGCAGCACCCCGTGGCCTGTGCTGTCACCACCCTGCTGTCACCACCCTGCTGTCACCACCCTGTGGGCTCGGTGCTCCCAGGAGGAGCTGGGACATCTCAGCTCCTGGAGATGTGCTGCAGGGCCACCCTGCCTTGAATTCCCACTGCCTGCAGACCAAACCCCTCCTGAGTCTGGGTGGGGTTTTTGATTTGGGGCAAGATTTGCTGTGTTGGAGGAAAGGAGGAGATGGGTGTACACCCTCCCCATGCCCAGGTGTGTGACCTTGGCCTCCTGAGTCTGGGTGGGGTTTTTGATTTGGGGCAAGATTTGCTGTGTTGGAGGAAAGGAGGAGATGGGTGTACGCCCTCCCCGTTCCCAGGTGTGTGACCTTGGCCCGGCAGAGAGAAAATCCCAGACCCCAGGATGGTTTGGGTTGGAAAGGACCTGAAACTCCCCCATGGGCAGGGACACCTTCCACCACCCCTGGGTGCTCCAAGCCCCGTCCAGCCTGGCCTGGAACATCCCAGGGATCCTGGGGCAGCCACAGCAGGTTTTTAACCCGCATTTAATGCACAGCTCCAGGGTCTCTGTACCAGTGACCCGGCACCTCCCTGCTCCTGTTCTCTGCCAATGCCCAGCGCGCCTTTGGCTTCTTGTGGCTTTCTGCTTAAAATCCTGGGAGCTGGACCCGTGTTCCCAAGGATCCTGTTAAGCCACCCAGCAGCTGCAGCGTCCTAATTGCGTTGCAGCCGCCTTTTAATCCTGTTAGTGCGTGTCGTGTCGCTCTTGTATCGTTCTAATTTTTAATCAAAACGTCATGCGATACCAGGTTAAGTGTCTGCCAGAGTCTAAATCTATTAAATTGGCACTGCTGCCTTTATTAACCAATTCTTAAACTCATCAAAAGCTCAAACGGACTCGACAGGGTTCATTTTTCACCGGTTTTGGTGCCTGTCCTCTGCCACCAGCGGGTCCTCCATTGGATGGGGGTCAGAGGATGGGGTTTGCCCGGGAGGACACTCCTCCTCCTTATTTATTGCCTGTTTTCCACAGGCCTTTTGGAGCCTCCTCCAAAAAGGAGATGTAAAACACGGTGTAAAACAAGATGAGTTTCTGCATAGCCCCGAAGTGCCCGAAGAAATTCCAATTTAAATGCTCAAACCTGGGCTTTGCCGAGAGTTTTGTCCTCCTGGATGCAAATATTTGACTCCTGCCGCTGGGTGCTGACTGGGGGCTGGGCCTTTGCTCCTCGGGGCAGGGGAAAACTAATGAGGCACTGACTAATTATTTCAGGTTTGGCCACCTTGAACTCCTCAGCTGAGAGTGGGACTGGGAGGCAGGAAAGCGTTTACTGTTAATTATTGTGTTTATTGTTAATTATTGTGTTTATTGTTATTTGTTGTGTTGGAAGGAGGTGCCAGTGGTGGGCTCTCCTGTCAGATGGAGCAGACTCGAGGCAGGCACGTGGCTTCCCCTCCAAAATCTGTGGGAAGGCTCTTCCCCCCCACCTGGGGCTGCCCAGCCTAATTTATGATAATTATTTTTAATATCGCTTTTCTGTGGGATACATTGCTCGGATTCCGTAACAATGCAGCAGCAGATATGAAACGTTTCCAGGCTGGCTCCGGGCTCCCCGAGGCAGCATTTATTAAAACCTCCTTTTGTCCGTATTTCATGTTTATTGCTGCCATCTTTAATTAAGGGAGGTAAATACTGCCCAGGGGGGCTGAGGGGCCTTTTTAACGGGAATAATCCCAAAGGCACGCGGTGCCACGAGGTGCTGTGGGAGGGGGAAGGAGCTCCAGGGTGCTCCTGCTGCCTCCTCCTGCTCTGGAATGGGGCAGCTGGGCAGGGAAAGGGGCTCTGCACCCAGGGACCGGGGATTCTTTACAATTAACAATGAGGGAGGAGCTGAGCTCAGTTGGAATTGGATTTTTTACAGATTTCCTGCAGATGGTTTGGGCGGGAAGGGACCTCAAATCCCATCTTGTCCTGGGCAGGGACATCTCCCACTGTCCCAGGCTGCTCCAGGCCCCAGTGTCCAACCTGGGCTGGAACATTTCCAGGGATCCAGGGGCAGCCACAGCTGCTCTGGGAATTCCAGCCCAGCCTGTCACAGGGAGGAATTCCTGCCCAGTCTCCCATCCAGCCCTGCCCTGGGCAGTGGGAGCCACTCCCTGTGTCCTGTCCCTCCAGCCCTTGTCCCCAGTCCCTCTGCAGCTTTCTAAGGTCTGCCCAGAGAGAGAGAGAAAATCTCCCTTCCCCAAACTGAATTCAGGTGTTCTCCCCTGGCCTGGCTGCTCCGGTGGGTGAAAACCCATAACCAGCTGCTGGTCTGGGCTGTGCAGGGCCCAGCCAGGGCAGGGCTCAATTCAGGGAAACATCCTCGGCTGTGAAGACATCCAGGACGGATGCTGGGAAGCTTCTGAGCTGCCCCTGCCCCCTGTGCCTGAAGGAGAGGGGGGTTTGTGTTTTCCCCTTGTTCAGGGCTCCTGTTTCCCCCACATCCCTGAGCCGTGGAGCTGCCGGGTCAGAGCTGAGTCACTGCTCAGTCATTCCTCTCCTGCCCAGCCCGGAGCTCTCCCGGGGCTCCCTGTGGTGCCTCAGGGCTGGGACGGAGGAATTTTCCTCTCTGGCAGCTCAGCCATGGCAGAGGTGCTGCTGTCTCACCTGTCCCTGTCCCTGGATGGAGGGGAACACCCCTGGTGTGGGTCAGAGCAGCTGGGCTGGGGCTGGCACAGCTCACCGGGGGCTGGAGGGACCCTGCAGCCACACGGTCCCTTTGGAGGGAAGCCAGAGGCTCCCTGGGCTCTGTGACAGCTGGGGTGAGGGAGAGCTGGCAGCAGGGGCTGGGAAAGGGACATTTCTGCAGCTGGGAGAAGGGGGCTGCCCCTCCGGGGGGCACAGGGAGGGAGAGGGGCCTCCAGGGAGGAGAGGAACGTTTCTGATGGAACTTCCATCGTGGCAGCGAGCCCAGCAGGGCCTGGGATGTCCTGGAGGTGACGAGGGGCTGTGCTGACCCTGGCAGTGCCCAGGCTGTCCTGGCAGTGAGGAGAGGCTGTGCTGACCCTCAGGAGAGGCTGTGCTGACCCTGGCAGTGAGCAGGGGCTGTGCTGACCCCCAGCAGTGAGGAGGGGCTGTGCTGACCCTCAGGAGGAGCTGTGCTGACCCCTGGCACTTCCCAGGCTGTCCTGGCATTGAGCAGGGGCTGTGCTGACCCCTGGCAATGATGAGAGGCTGTGCTGACCCCTGGCAGTGCCCAGGCTGTCCTGGCAGTGAGGAGAGGCTGTGCTGACCCTCAGGAGGAGCTGTGCTGACCCCTGGCACTTCCCAGGCTGTCCTGGCATTGAGCAGGGGCTGTGCTGACCCCTGGCAGTGAGGAGGGGCTGTGCTGCCCCTCAGGAGGGGCTGTGCTGCCCCCTGGCAGTGAGGAGAGGCTGTGCTGACCCCTGGCAGTGCCCAGGCTGTCCTGGCAGTGAGGAGGGGCTGTGCTGACCCTCAGGAGGGGCTGTGCTGACCCTCAGGAGAGGCTGTGCTGACCCTGCTGCTGTCCCAGCAGCCCTCCTGACTCGCTGAGCAAAGGGACTTTTCCTCGGGGACTCAATTTTCTGTCAGCCCTGAGATAATCCGATGTGATGGTGCAGGCGCAATGACTTCATTACTGTAATTATTTTTATTGCCTCTGCAGGCCCCTGTTTTAAAATAAACTCGGCAGCCAGGGCATTAAATTCCATCCCAGTGTTGGGGGAAGGGTTGGACTCGGTGCTCCTGGGGGGCTTTTCCGACACAAATGTTTGCTTGATCCCACAACCTTCACCTCCTTTATTTCATTGTCCTTAAAGGCCTGAATGTCCAGCTGTGCCCAGTGCCAGATGCAGCCAGCTGTGCTGGCTCTGTCCCCTCCCCAGGTAACTGGGTGGGCCCAGATGTTCCCACAGAGGTCACACCAGGGGTTTGTTTTAAACTTTGGCTTTAGGGGTGGGAAATGTTCCCTCAGCAGCTGGGGCCCCCTGTGGCAGAATGGGCAGCGCTCGCAGAGGGGTCACTTCAGCCTTGTCACCCAACCCTGCCTTCTCCTGGCGAGGTAAAACCTGCAGGGTCCTGCTCCCAGCCCATCCCCAGCTGCCCACCCTGGTTCTCCAGTGCTCATCCTGGGCTCCCAGCCCACTCCAGGGGATTTCTGCAGGGAGCACTGAGCTCACAAACGTGTGAACCGGGTGCTCAGGGTGTGCTCAGGGTGTGCTCAGGGGCTGCTCGGGGTGTGCTCAGGGGCTGCTCGGGGTGTGCTCAGGGGCTGCTCGGGGTGTGCTCAGGGGCTGCTCGGGGTGTGCTCAGGGGCTGCTCGGGGTGTGCTCAGGGGCTGCTCGGGGTGTGCTCAGGGGCTGCTCGGGGTGTGCTCAGGGGCTGCTCGGGGTGTGCTCAGGGGCTGCTCGGGGTGTGCTCAGGGGCTGCTCGGGGTGTGCTCAGGGGCTGCTCGGGGTGTGCTCAGGGGCTGCTCGGGGTGTGCTCAGGGGCTGCTCGGGGTGTGCTCAGGGGCTGCTCGGGGTGTGCTCAGGGGCTGCTCGGGGTGTGCTCAGGGGCTGCTCGGGGTGTGCTCAGGGGCTGCTCGGGGTGTGCTCAGGGGCTGCTCGGGGTGTGCTCAGGGGCTGCTCGGGGTGTGCTCAGGGGCTGCTCGGGGTGTGCTCAGGGGCTGCTCGGGGTGTGCTCAGGGGCTGCTCGGGGTGTGCTCAGGGGCTGCTCGGGGTGTGCTCAGGGTGTGCTCAGGGTGTGCTCAAGGTGTGCTCAGGGCTGCAGGGGCTGCTCGGGGGCAGCAGGAGCCCTGTGCTCTGTCCGTTCTGTGCGTTCCCTTGGGGATGCTCAGCCCGCCCCAGCTGCAGCCACGTGCCCGGCACAGCCCGCGCTAAGCCCCGCCGGCCCCGGGGGCTGCTCCGGGCTCCGCGGGAGCTCAGGGCCATCTGCGCTGGGAACAAAGACTTTCCCCAGCAGCACGAGTAATCCTGCGCCCGGCTCGTGTAATCCAGGTTTGCTGTGAGCACACACCGGGCGGGGGGGCTGAGTGTCCCCAGAGTGTGCCTGCTGCAAGGGGACAGCCCTGGGACACGGGGATGTGACCCCAAAGTGTGCCTGCTGCAAGGGGACAGCCCTGGGACACGGGGATGTGCCCCCAGAGTGTTCCTGGGACATGGGGCTGTGTCCCCAAAGTGCCCCTGCTGCAAGGGGACAGCCCTGGGACACAGGGATGTGACCCCAAAGTGTGCCTGCTGCAAGGGGACAGCCCTGGGACACGGGGCTGGGTGTCCCCAAGGTGTTCCTGCTGGGATGGACAGCCCTGGGATACGGGGATGTGACCCCAAAGTGCTCCTGTGGGATGGACAGCCCTGGGACACGGGGCTGTGTCCCCAGAGTGTTCCTGTGGGATGGACAGCCCTGGGACACGGGGCTGTGACCCCAAAGTGCTCCTGTGGGATGGACAGCCCTGGGACACGGGGATGTGACCCCAAAGTGTGCCTGCTGCAAGGGGACAGCCCTGGGACACGGGGGTGTGTCCCCAAAGTGCTCCTGTGGGATGGACAGCCCTGGGACACGGGTGAGGTGAGCAGCCTGAGCCCCTGCCCCACTCTGGGGTCACAGGGACAGGGGGTGCCCAGGTCCCGTGGGATTGGGGCTGGGGTGGCCGCCCCCTGTCCTGGGGAGGTGCAGCAGGGCCAGGAGCTGCTGCTGTCACTGGAGATCTGTCATGAAACTCAGGCTGTGAACAAGCTCAGCTGCTTCTGGGCCCCTGGGAGAGCCCTGGGCCATGTTTCTGTGGATTATTTTTATCTCTAAATATGAAATTCTCTCTGAGCAGCATTTAGAGCAGTGTCACTGCCCTGGCTGTGGCTGTGACACTCACTGTGTCTGGGACACTGGCACAGACGTGGAATTCAGACAGTTTCTTTTCCTGTCTCTGATTTTTAGCGTTGCCAGGAGTTGATTTTTCACGGTGATGAAGGAATTTGGACTTGCTGGGGTGTGTTTGAGGAGCTGGCTGAGCTCGGCAGGGCTGGTGGCCGTCTGTCCATCTGCAGTTCCCACATTCCTTCCATGAGCAGAAACACTCCAGCTGCCCGGGGTGGGGGCAGCGTTTTGGACCCCCCTGGAGCCCCCCAGGGACTGCCCTGTCATTCACTGGGGGTTTTCAGAGGGAATGGTTCGGATTTCAGCTGAAAATGAAAGTCCAGTGAGAGCTGAGACCCTTCTGCTTGCCCTGGGCTGTCCATGATCCCCCTGCCTGCAGCAGGGACGGGTTTTGGGGGGAGCCACACCTGGCTCGGGGTGCTGAGCCCTGGGAGGTGCCCAGCCAGGCTGGTGGGGCTGAGGGGGCACATTTAATTTGAATTAAAGGGACGGGCAGCTGCTGAGGGAACGGCTCCTGCTGGAGCCCCCTGCTCTGCGGGCAGGGAATGGGCACGGGGCCCTGCCTCACCCCTCCCTGTGCAGGGAGGGCTCACAATGGCCTTGGTGACCCCCGGAGCACCTGGCATCGCTGCCTCTGTCCTCTGCAGGAGGTTTGTCCAGCAGTGTGGCACTGCCCTCGGTCCCTGCTGGGTGTCCGCGGCAGGGGATGGGTTTGTGGGGGCTCTGGTGGGTCCCCCTCCCTCGGGGACACTCCTGGATCCCCTCTGAGGTGTCTGTGGGTCTGCAGCCGCTCTCCAGCCCTGCTGCTTTGTCGAACACGCTTTTGTGGAGCAGAGCCGGGATCCTTTCCTCTGCCGGGTGTGGTGTGGAAAGGAAACACGTTCCCATCAGGGCGGGTCTCCAGAATAGCCGGGATTTGGCTCCCGGGGAGGGGATTGGGGCTGCTGCTCCCGGGGAGGGGACTGGGGCTGCTCGGGGTGGGGAGAGCTCTGCCGGCGGGGCTGGAGCTCTTACTCACCGAGCACAACGTGGGAAAGGGCTTTGCTGACAGAAATGCGGGCTGGGTCTGTGGGCTGCCCCTCCAGTTCACCAGGGAGGGCTGGAAGGGCCGAGGCCTTTGGGGGCTTTTCTTTACAAACAGAGCAGCTGAGCCAAGCCCCATCTCTGCGGCCGGGGTGGTCCTGGCCCACGGGCTCACTGCCGGCACCCTGCAGTCCCTGCGGCCAGGGCTGCTCACCCTGAGCCTGCTCCTGCAGGGGACAAGCAGGGGACAAGCAGGCAGAGCCCTGTCCCTGCAGGGGACAAGCAGGGTGGCACCTTGCAGAGCCCTGTCCCTGCAGGGGACAAGCAGGGTGGCACCTTGCAGAGCCCTGTTCCTGCAGGGGACAAGCAGGGGACAAGCAGGGTGGCACCTGGCAGAGCCCTGCTCCTGCAGGGGACAAGCAGGGGACAAGCAGGGTGGCACCTTGCAGAGCCCTGTCCCTGCCCCACAGCAGAGCCAGCAGCCCTCCCTGGGGCCGGGGGGTGACGGGGGCTCTGCGTCCCCTCCAGCCCAGCCCACTCCGGGGTCACCAATTCCTGCCAGGGCGCTGCTTTCCCCCGGTCCTGGCCACCCTGGCAGGCTGTGACAGGCAGGGAGGGATGGAGAGGCACGGGAAAGGTCAGCGTTCACCTCCCAGCGCCTCTGTCGGGTCCCAGGTGAGGGCGGACATTTGCATTTGAATGAATATGTATTTTGAGACGTTACACCCAGCGGCAAAACAAGGGCCTTGCTGGGATGACAAACGCGCCGCTCCTTGTGCTGTTCCCGCTGTCTCCGCAGCCGCCTTTGGACAGAAACCCGAGTCAGCCAAAGCAGTTTTTCTTCCCTTCCTCCTCCCAAAGCCACAGCCCGCTGTAAAGGCCCAGTGTGGACCCGAGCGGCTGAAACCGCAAATGAGAAAAGGATCTGCAGGTCTGTGATGTGCTGAACGATCTCAGCACCTTCTGCAGCTCCAGGTCAGCTTCGCTTTCAACCTAAATCCTCATTAAGAGAGAAAAATGTGCCTGTAAAGCAGCGGGAAACGAGCTGGCTCTGAGTCATCTGGGAAGCCAAGTGGGGATTTTTGGCTGCGTTTTGGAGGGTTTTTAGTCTGGCTGAGGGGTGAGGCAGGGCTGGCGTGGCCCCTCGATGGAGCGGGTGGCACACTGGGTGTGGCCAGGGGGGGACTGTCCCCGGGGTGGTGTCCCCGGGGTGGTGGCACCGGGCACGGCAGCCCTGGGGCCGTGGTGCCACCAGCTGTGGGCAGCAGGAGCCCTGGTCCTGGTCGGCATCTTCTGTGCTCAGCTGGAGCCGGGCTGGTGTCAGGGCACTGTGGGCAGGCAGAGACACGGGAGGTGACAGGGGACAGCCCCAGGGTGTGGCACATATGACAGGGGACAGCTCCAGGCTGTGGCACAGGTGACACAGGACAGCTCCAGGCTGTGGCACAGGTGACAGGACAGCTCCAGGCTGTGGCACAGGTGACACCTCCAGGGTGTGGCACAGCTCGGGGCCGGGCACGGGGAGGCAGCGGGCTCCCCATCCGAGGGGAGCATCGATCCGATGGCATCCCCATTCCCATCCCCATCCCGAGGGATGGGCCGGTCAAACACCCGCTCCAGGCTCCCTCTGGGCGCGCTCCTGTCTCGGGCCCGTGATGAATCAACCACAGACTCTCTCAAGTCCACACCCAGCTCCTCAAAGAGAGTTTGGAGCAGGGGCCGGGCTGTGCTCAGCCCTGTCCGGCCCGGGATGGGGATGCTCGGCTCCAGGGGATGATGCTCGGCTCCAGGGGATGGTCTGTGATCTGTTCCTTACCGGGCCGAGGGGATCCGTGCCGGGCCGTCCCTGCCCGCTCCCCTGGGGCAGGGAGAAGGCTCTGGGGCTGGTGCCCTGCCCGCAGAGGGCTCTCTGTGCTGCCCCCGGGGGGATCCTGGATGCAGATCCCCCTCCGAAAGGTCTCTCCAGGTCCCTTTCCCTGTCCCGGCGCTGTGCAGGAGTGCCTCTGGCCGTGCTGCTGGGGATGGGGGACGCTCTGCCAGCGGGGCACGGCCTGGGGGAGTTTCCCTCTCCCATCCCAATTCCCTGCTCTGGGCTGGGGGAAGGGGGAGCAGGGAGCAGCACGGCTCTTGCTGTGATTTCTGGGCAGCATCCCCGGCTCCCACAGCATCCCCGCCCGGCCGGGGCTGCCCGGAGCTGGCACAGCCTCCCCAGAGCCCCTCTGGAAACAGCTCAGCAGCATTTCCTGGGATAGGAGGTTTTCCAGCCCCGTGAGGCTGCTCTCCCCAGGGCTGGGCTCTCCCTCTGACCTGTGCAGTGCCCGGGGTGTTATCCAGTGACCCCCGGGGGTTGTTGGCACAAGAACCTTGTTGTGGTGCAGGTTTCCATCCGCTGTCCGTGTCTCCTCTGCTGCCCGAGGTGCTGTCAGATTTATCGGGAAGCTCCTGCTCTCTGCCCCTCTCTCGGCGTGGATCATTTACACCTTAACACAGCTCGGCGGCCTCTCCCTGGGAATCACCCCCCGCGGCCTGAGCCCCCTCGAAGCCCGGGGCTGGCTCTGGCTGTAAAAAGCCGAGTCCTCGTTGTTAATATTCAGGGAGCGGTGCCACTTCTCCCAGGACAAAGATCCTGCCGTGGCTGGGCAAATCAGAGTTCATTATCATGTTAATCCGACTGATTGCGGCTCCCAGAAGGATTCCGCATATGGTCACTCTTGTGGCACAAATAAAAGCTGTTCTGCCTGGCTCACGAGGCTCCAGCTCCTCTCTTGGTGCACGATGGTCTTTATTCTTGAGGTGCAGCTCTGGGAGATGCAAATATTAATTATTTTTGAACCCGTTCTTGGGTTTGAGGCTGATTCGGGGTTTTGAGCGTCCGCCTCATGTCTGCAGTCAGGATTTTCCCGTGTTTTTGTTGTCTTGTTTTGGCTCTGGTTTTAAATGGGGAAGGATGAGCCGAGCACCCCCCACACTCCCCCAGACTCCATTTGGGAGCCTGCAGGGATCTTTCCTGGGAAATCATCTGGGGGAAGCTGCAATCCTCGGCACGGGTTCGGGGGCTGCAGGGCCTCCCTCTCGTGGGGTTTGGCTGCTGGCTCAGGGCCCCACCGGCCCTGCTGGCCCGGGGCTTCGGCCCAGCTGCTCATTCTGGGTTATTCCACTGGTTCTGGTCATACACAAACGTTTGGGGACACTTGTGGAGCACAAGGAAATGAAAGGGCTCACTGCACCCTGCTGGCAGCCCGGGGTGCTCAGCGTCCCCTCCAGCCCGGCCCCAGGACGTGGCCAGGGGTGTTTGGTCCAGGGTGGCCTGGGGGACCCTGGGGTGGGTTTGGGGACAGTCTGTGGGGCCAGCTGTGCCCCACACACTGCCAGGACCAGGGAGGGCTAAGGGAGGGCTGGGCTGGCTCTGCTGGGCACCAGCCAGCACATCCCTCACCCCCGAGCTTCCCCCAGTGCCGTGCTTGGCTCTCACAAAGAGTGAATTTTTTATGAGGCATTTATAGTTCCTTTCTTGCCTCCCCTGAGCCCGTCGGCTGCTGGAGGGAAGGGAGTGGGAGCTCTGCCAGGAGAGCCAGGGCTGCCTGCTGCTCTGGGTGCCAGGGGCACGCACAGCTGAGATCTCTGGGAGCTTTGTTTGCCGTTTCCCCGGCTGCGTGTGCAGCAGCGCCGAGCTCCTTCCCGCACAAGGAGGACGCTGCTCCCACAGCACCATTCCCCCAGAATCCTGCAAACCCCTGCCCAAGGGGCCTCCCCAGGGCCTCTTGGAGCTACCCAGGTGCTACAGGGGTGGAAAGAGGAGGTGTGAGCCCTCCCTGCCTGGCACAGCTGCCTGTGCTCGTCCTGTTCTCTGCAGCAGTTTGTTGGTTTGAGGAGGTCTGAGCCAGCTCTGCTGGAGTGAAGGTGCTGAGCCAGGCTGGTGTAGGAGATTGGGACTTTTGGATGTGCAATCAATATGATTGAGTAGAAGCTGTTTGTTGTTTATATGAAGTTATATTTTTATACATTTTTAAGACTGCTGTTTACGTGTTCATGCATTATTTGATTGGTCTCTTTATCTTGTCCGTGTGTGCAGCGTGCACTCTGCAGGAAATATGACTGGTTACAGGTCATCTCTTCGTGGTCTTTATCTAATTCTTGCATTCTTGGTATTCTGCTTCTCAGGCTCTTCGTTCTCAATTTAACTCTGTTTGTGTGTCAGTAACCGTGACAAATTCCTGAGGGCTCTGATAAGGATAACTAAAGATGGTCGGGTGGTGCACATGATGGCCTGAGCTGTTCAAACACATTGCTGCAGGCCCTGGAGCTCCTGGGCAGGCTGCAGATCCCTGCGGGCAAAGGCTCAGGAATTGTTCGGGTTGGAAAATAACTCTGAGATCGTCAAGGTCACACTAACCCCTGTCCCCAAGTGCCACCTTCATTGTCCTTGTGATTGCCCTGGGGATGGGGCGTGCAGCCCTGTCCTGGGCAGCTGTGCTGGGGCTGGGCAGCCCTTTCCAGGAGGGAATTCCCAAAAATCCACCCCGAGCCTCCCCTGGCCCGGCCTGAGGCCGTTCCCTCTCCTCCTGTCCCTGTTCCCTGGGAGCAGATCCCAAATCCCCCCCGGCTGTCCCCTCCTGGCAGGGACTTGTGCAGAGCCACCAGGTCCCCCCTGAGCCTCCTTTTCTCTAGGCTGAGCCCCTTCCCAGATCCCCCAGGAATTCTCCAGCCCCTTCCCCAGCCCCCTCAGGAATTCTCCAGCCCCTTCCCCAGCTCCCCCAGGAATTCTCCAGCCCCTTTCCAGCTCCCTCGGGAATTCTCCAGCCCCTTCCCCAGCTCCCCCAGGAATTCTCCAGCCCTTCCCCAGCTCCCTCGGGAATTCTCCAGCCCCTTTCCCAGCAGGGACCACCTCATCCCCCGGCAGCGTTCCTGGTTCCCAGGAGCTCCAGAGAGCCCAGGCTGCAGGAGCAGGACTTTCCCTGCCCGCAGCAGGTGGGGCTGACCTCCCTCTCACTGCGATGCTCCCCCCGAACGCGTTTTTTGGCCTCCAAACAATCCACACCCGAGCTGCCGGTGCCGGGAGCCTTTTGTGTGCTGATGGCAGGGGAGTGCCAAACCCAACGAGAGCCACATGGAGCCACTCCAGGCTGCGTGGATGAAAAAAGGGACTTTGAGTTATTGGAAGAACCAGTTGGGCTTTATGGAGAGAGACTTTTCAGGGGCTCTCAATTACGGACTTATAAATAATCCTAAATGTAATTCACGGAAGCAGAGTGGAGCTGACGTGTCATCAGTCACTGGCAGGGAAGGTCTGGGCTGCTGGGGAGCTCTCAGGGCTGGAGAACGTTCCCTGCATCCTCCGTGAGCCCCAGGGCAGGATCCAGGTCGGAGCCAGCCGGGAGCGGGTCCAGGACACGATTTGGAGGTGGGGATGTCCTGCCCTGCCCTGGGGGACACAGGGGTGAGAGAGCCGCTGTCCTGGCAGAGCTGGGGCACAGCAAAAGGGGTTTTTCCACCCTGCCAGGGCCTGTGCCAGCCCTGGGAGTGGCGCTGGGCAGGGCAGGGAACAGCTGTGCCACCACTGCCACCACCTCTGAGCACTGCAGGGACAAACTCTGGGAACAGCTGTGCCACCAGTGCCACCACCTCTGAGCACTGCAGGGACAAACTCTGGGGCTGGGGAGGACAGGGGGGCCCTGCTCTGCTCCCAGGCAGCTCCTGCTCCTTGTGGGAGAGCCCAGAGCTGTGGTGGGGCCTGGAGGGCTGCAGTGCTGGGCTGGCTGGGCTCAGGGGGAAGCTCTGGGGAAGTTTTCCAAAGCCCTTGGAAGCTTTCAGGAGGACTCACAAAGGAGATAAAACCTCCCCAGATGCTGCTGGGAGCCTGCTGAGTGCTCCTGGCACAAGCCCCTGATTATTAATGGATTTAAAAACGCGCTCAGCCGCTGTCCCACTGCAGAGTGTCCTAAATGAGGACACCAGGGGCTGAAATTCCGTGGTGGAGAGCCGTGGAGAACCTTCTGCAGCGTGTGAGAGGTTTGGAAACCTGCGGAGGATTAAGAGGAGAATCGATAATCTGGACTTTAAGGCTCCGTGGGTCCCTTCATTAGGAACTTTCCTCCTCAAGAGCTTTATAAACTTCTGGATCAAACTGCCCAGATAAGTCTTGAAGACAGAAATTACTGTGTCAGCGAGGAGGAAGGATTAGAGATAACAGGGAATTAATACTGGGATGCACATGCTATAAATATAACAGGATTACACTGGAGTTATGTAAAAGGCCTTTTCCTTCCTCCCAGCCTCCCCAGGTGGGCAGGGCTCTGCTGGGCAGGTGGGCAATGCCCTGGAGCTCTGCCCTCACCTGCGGCCCCCAGAGCACCTTTTCTTGTTGTCTTGACAGGAAAAGGGGGAATGGCTTCAAACTGACACTGTTCAGTGGGAGATTGGGCAGGAATTGTTCCCTGGGAGGGGGGGAGGCCCTGGCACAGGGTGCCCAGAGCAGCTGTGGCTGCCCCTGGATCCCTGGGAATGTTCCAGCCCTGGCTGGACACTGGGGCTGGGAGCACCTGGGGCAGTGGGAGGTGTCACTGCCATGGCTGGGGTGGTCTCTAAGATCCCAACCTGGTTCCCCTCAGCATCGGGGCACCTCTCCCCTGCCCCAGGTCAGCAGGAGGCACAGCAGGGGCCCCTCCCCTGCACGGGGGGGCCTCCAGCCCTGCAGCCCCTCCTGGGGACCCTGGGGACAGGCTCAGGGCAGCCCTGGGAGCGCTCTGCTCCTGCTGTCCTTCTGCTTATTCCCTGCCTGGAAATGAATATTCTCATTTTTGCCCATTTCCCCCTCATTGCAGGGCTTAGCTGAGGCTCAGGCTCACTGGGGGCCGGGAGCTGTCAGCCAGGGGGGCTCTGGCCCTGCCTGCAGAGCCGACACTGACTTTGTCCGAGGGATGACGAGTCCTGGGCTCCTACAGCACCGTGCTGCACTTGGAAGAGGAAGCTCTTAAACCACAATATTGCAGTCAATTTGCTGGTGGAAATCTCTTCATGTTGGCAGTGCAGTTGGAGGGCCTTTGATCTCTCCCAGCTCAGATGTTGCTGCCAAAGAGACTTAAGCTTAAACTTCACTTTGTAAAATAGACTTTTTTTGACGGTTTCCTTTAAAAAAAATAATCTCCTCCTAAGCTCGGGAAGCGGGGACGAGTGGGCAGCCCACAAGGAGATTTCCAACCCAAATAACGCAGGAAGGAGCCACTTTCAGCTGCTTCTGTAAATCCTGGCTTTAATCCGTGGAGCGGCCGGGGGGGAAGGTGGTGTTGGAGCCCCACGAGTGGAAATGCTGTGCTGGGGCTGGGGCTGGCACCCAGGGGTGCCCTGGGGATGGTCAGGGGCTGCCCTGGTGGTGCTGGGGGGATGTTCCCACAGCTCTGGGTTTGGTGCTGAGCTGTGCCCGCGGGGGAACCCGGAGTGGAATGGTTTGGAAAACCACTGAGCCACCCACCTCTGCAGGTAGGACGGAGGGACGGGGCTGGGCTCACCCTGCAGGGCACCCCCACCGCTGTCCCCAGCACGTCACAGCCCTGGGGTGGGGCAGGCTCCTGCCTGAACTGAGCCCACTGCTCATTTTCAGTTGAGCTGCTATTTTTAAATCTCTCACTTTTTTTTTTTTTT
>VXBN01017113.1:128212-143058 GCA_013397395.1 Sinosuthora webbiana
TTTTTTTTTAATTTCGTTTATTTTTCTATCCGCGGATGACCCTAATTTTGGCTGGGCAGCTTAGCAAGGCAAAGAACGCAAGGTTGTTGCTTTAATCTCCTTCAAGCTGAGCAGCCCCCCGGGACGCCGTGTCTGTCAGGGCCGTGTGTGACATCGCCCCCAGGGCCCTGCTCTGTTTGCAGCACGTCAGGAGAGGCTCCTGCAGGAGCTCCTGCCACAGCTCTGCACTCTGAGGTGCAGGATGGACCCTCCAGGGGCTGGGGCTCGCTGTGGTGAGCACACCCCTGCCCCGGGAGGGGACGGGGACGCTGGGCTGGCAGCACTGGGTGCAGCTCCAGGGCCAGGTGGGTCCCAAACGGAGTTTGCTGGGCTCTGTTGAGCAGCCGAGGGGGTGGAGAGCCCAGGACCCCGGCACGGGCATTCCCACGGGTGTGTTTGCCACTGGAAAATCCCAGCGGGGTCTCCCTGGGGCCAGCAGAGCCTGCCCTGTCCCCCTCACAGGAAGGGACCAGAAAACGCCCTGGAGGAGTTCCCAGGGCACCGAGGAGCTCGTGGGGCAGGAAATCTCCGGACGAAGCTGCTGCTGGCAGTTCACACTCCTCAGGGGCCTGGTGGAGGGGCCAGGCAGCTCCAAAGGGCCCTGCCCAGGAGAGGATGATGATGGAGCCTGGCCCAGCACTGCTCCCCTGTCCCAGCAGTGTCCCCTCAGTGGGTTTGTCCCTCAGCCCCCCGTCTGGCCGGGCAGCAGGAGGAGCAGTGACGTGGCCCTGGGGCTCGGTGGCCCTGGCAGGTCCCCAGGGGCTCCCCGTGTGCCCCCCATGGGTGCAGGGGGGAGGGCAGGGAGGGGGCTGTGGCCACTGCCATGGGCTCCACCTGAGGCTACACACCCCTCCCGACCCCAAAGCAGCCTGGTCCCACAGCCTGTCCCACCCTACTGAGCTCAGGCAGCCTGCAGAGATGAACTGGGATGTGCTGGGGGACATCTGCCCCCATTCCAGCCCTGCCAGGGCAGGGACACCTCCCACTGTCCCCGGGACACCTCCCACTGTCCCAGGGGCTCCAAACCCGTGTCCAGCCCGGCCTGGGGCACTGCCAGGGATCCAGGGACACCCACAGCTGCTCTGGGCACCTGTGCCAGGGCCTGCCCACCCTGCCAGGGAACAATTCCTGCCCAACATCCCACCCAGCCCTGCCCTGGGCAGTGGGAGCCGTTCCCCCTTGTCTGTCACGAGTTCAGGGTGAAGAGTCCCTCCCCGGCTCTCCTGGAGGCACCTGCAGGCACTGGAGCTCCTTGGCAGCTGTTGGCATTTGGGGCAAGCCCGCGGGGCCAGCCTGGCTCGTGGCATCCCAGCGAGGGCCAGCGGCTGCCCCTGGTCTCCCCATCAGCCCGGGCACCCCACAAGTGTGACCCCAAAGCCTTCAGACAGACAGGAGCCTCATTTCCTGAGAGCACATAAAGACCCAAACGCGGAATATTTAAGCCGGTGTTATGCAATGGGAGCTCTTTTAAGTCGTGATTTGTAAAGGCAGTTCAGATAATTTCCTGAAAGACATTCTGCTAATGATTAATTTAAAATATGTTTAATTCAAGTTAGGGAGATCAAAGGGGGAGCGTTTTCCCTGTAATGCCATCCGTGCCTTCACGCTTTCACCAGATCCCAGGCCCTGGGGAGCGTCTGGTTTGTCCTTCCCCGCGATTCCTCTGTGAAAACGGCAGAGGAGAGCGTTCTGCAGGCTCCGGGCTGCTTTGGGGCAGGGCAGGGGAGAGGAGCCGGGAGCAGATCCCGGTGAAATCTGCCCTGAGGGTGTGCGGGGCCGGGATGCTGCGGGATGCGGGGTCAGGCCCTCCCCTCCTGCAGCGGCGGCTCCGGGGGGGTCTGGCAGTCCCCGGGGTGTGCCTGGGGATGGTTTGGGAGTCTGAGCTCCGCCGATCTCTGCAGGGCCGGGCCAGCAGCTGCGGGGCTGCTCTGCCGGGCTCCAGCAGCAGCTCCAAAACCCCAGAGTTGGTGTCTAGAGAGGAGTGACAGAGCTGGGCAAGGTCTGCAGGAAAGGAGGCTCAGGGGGGCCCTTTCCACTGTCCCCAGCTCCCTGGCAGCAGGAGGGACCCCCGAGAGGGGCCTGGCTCTGCTCCCGGGGAACAGGGACAGGATGAGAGGAGACGCCTCGGGCCGGGCCGGGGAAGGCTCAGGTTGGACATGGGGGAAATTCCTTCCTGGAAAGGACAGTCCAGCCCTGGCACGGCTGGAGGGCAGGGCTGGAGTCCCCATCCCCAGAGGGATTTAAAGCCGTGTGCAGGTGGCACTTGGGGACACGGATCGGTGGCGTCCTTGGCGGCGCTGGGGGAGGTTGGACTCGCTGGTCTCGGAGGGTTTTTTTCCACCCTCAGTTTCCGTGAATTACCGCGGCACGGGCCAGGCTGCGAGCTCGGGCTCCTCCAGGAGAGCTCCAGGGCCCTCCCCGAGCTCTCTGTGCAGCTGCTCCGTGTCCCGGTGCCCGCAGGGCCGGCGGGCAGGACGGGCCGGCCCCGGGCAGGGTTTGCAGCCGGGTCCCGGCTCCATCCCGCGGCGCTGCCAGCCCCGGCCCCCGGGGCACGGCCTGGAACCGGCCTCAAACCTCTTTATTTCCAGCACAAACACGTTCCTCCCCCGGCCCCCAGCCCCAGGAAGGAGTTAACGCCGTCCCGTGGGGTTCCCCCGCCGCAGCCCGTGTCTGCTGAGCGCCCGTTTGATCAGATAACGCGTTTATTTGATCAGATAAGGCGTGCGCTCGGTGTATTTGTCAGGAAGCGCTGTAGTGCCGGTGTTTGCGGGAAGGAAGGAGGCAGCGGGTGTCAGGAGCAGCCTTTGATCCGCGGAGATGCTCCGGGCGCAGCAGAGCCGGCCCCGCCGAGCGCAGCTCCTCGGATCCGGGGCGGCCTCGATCCCCCGGCAATTCTGGCGCCGGGAGAACACAAAAGTTGGGCGTTAATGACCCAAACCATGGGCCATTCGCACAGCAGCAGGGGGTCGGCAGGCCCCGCTCGGAGGGGAGGAGGAAAAGGAGAATTTTAGGGGTGTGGTGGCCAAATCTCCGCACAGGATCAGCCCCGGGGCACAGGGGTGAGCGGCCACCGCCCCGGATTGACCACACAAACCGGCCTTTGTCTGACAAGGAGCTGGGCTTGGAGAGGTGAGGAGAGAGGCCGATACGGAGCTGATCCTGCCGGTGGGATAATGGTTTTTATCAGGGCGGTGTTCTCCCCTGCTCAGCTGGCTCAGGTGTGAAACTTCCTCCCGGGGAGGTATCGGGGCATTCCCACCTGGGCCTGGGGGTTTTCATCCCTTCCCGTGGGGCACAAGTGACACTTGTGCCCCTCCGGTGGGGTGAGAGATGGTGTTGGAGCTGGAGGTGGCTCACAGGGAGCTGGGGGAGCTTTGCACTGTCCTCAGTGTCACCCCACGAGCCCCAGACCCCTCACACACCCCCCGTGCTGTCACTGAGCCTCTTTGTCCTGCAGAGAGATGCCAAGGGCCAGTACCTGTTCGACCTTCTCTGCCACCACCTGAACCTGCTGGAGAAGGATTACTTCGGCATCCGCTTCGTGGACCCCGACAAGCAAAGGGTGAGACAGAGCCCCTCGTGCCCGGGCCAGCGGGCTCAGCCCGGTCCTGGCAGCCGAAAACAGAGTCTGGGGCAGAGATGTGAAGGAAATCAGCTGCAGGCAGCGGTGAGGGGCTCCTCCCCAGCAGCTCTCCCCGCCCCGCTGCTGGCCCAGGGGGCTCCGATGGGGCCCAGGGGACAGGGACCTGCTCAGGGGACCCGCAGGGAGGGGTGTGGGACACAGCCAGGCTCTCCCCAGCAGCCCCGGAGCCCCCGGAGTCCCCAGAGCCCGGCTCGGTGGGGATGTGTGCCCCGGGGGCTGTCCTGGCTCTCGGGGCCCGGCGGGGCTGGGGCACCCCGGGCTTTGCAGAGAACGCGACGCTGCCGTGAGGAGCGGGGCCCCGGCAGCGCTCCTGCAGGACCGTCTCTAGCGCAGGTTCACGTTTTAACGCCGCGATTAGACCGTTCCACAGCTCCGTGCCCGCGATCCGAGCGCTTGAGCGTTGCCTCGGGCGATGGGGAGTGAGACGAGCGCAGTGCGGGAGGCAGAGGCGGGCAGGACCCGGGCTGAGGCGGCTCCCGGCACGGATCCGTGTCCTGCCGGCCCCGGGCGGCCGCAGTGGGGGCAGAGGATGGGGCACAGACCCAGCTGGGGTCCCGGCAGGGCTGTGGGACTGATCCCTGTCACCTCCCTGCGGAACCAGCCGTGCCCGGTGTCCCCTCAGCCCCTCAGAGCCCCGAGGCCGTGGTGAGGACCCCTTTGGGCTGTCGATAACAGCCCTGCCCTGTGCTCCCCACTGATCAATACAAGCCACAGAACAACAATTCCTGCTCCCAGGGCTCCTCTGCCACGGCTGGGACAGGGAGCAGCCGGTGCTGGGCCGGGGGCACGGAGCTGCTCCTCACTGCGGGTGGCACCGGGCTGAGCCTCTGCTCCCTTCCCGGGCCACTCACCCGCACTTTTCTCACCCAGAGCAGAACCCTCCTCTTCCTCATCCTCCCCACCTTATCAAGTCATGGCTGTCAGGCTTTAATTACCTTTAATTACTTTCTTTTCCTTTCAGCACTGGCTGGAGTTCACCAAGTCGGTTGTGAAGCAGATGCGGGGTGAGTGTTGCGGGTGGTCTGGGCAGACTCTGCTCCTTCCATCTCAGCTGGATTCCCGTTTTCTGTCCCCTCTGGGGTCAGCTCCCAGCCCCTCTCCCGGGAGCAGAAGCTGTTGTGGTGGGTTGAGAGCAGGATTGTCCCCACCAGCCCCAGGGCCAGCTCAGGGCAGCAGCCTGCACACAGGACAGGAGTGAGGAGGTGACATTTGGAGTGGGAAGGGGGTTGGGTGGGGGATAGACAGAGCCACAGGCACGTCCCCACAGCTTTGTCAGGGACACCAGTGAGGATGTCATGCAGCCATGGCCACTCAGTGAGGAGTTTGGGGTTTGGGGGAACAAGGCAGGTGAGAGGCCAGGTAGGACCTGACCGGAGCAGGGTGGTTCAGGGGTGACAGGGACCAGCCCTGCTCCTGGTGACACTGTGTCCCTGCTCTCTGCAGCCCAGCCTCCCTTCACCATGTGCTTCCGTGTCAAGTTCTACCCCACGGACCCCGCGGCGCTGAAGGAGGAGATCACCAGGTGAGGAGGGCCCTGCCTGGGGGGCCCCGGCAGCGGGGCCAGGGCAGGAGCACAGGGACAAGTTTGGTTTGGGGTCAGGAAATGGCAGCAGCCGCTGGGATTTCCCAGCCAGCCCGGCTGCCTTGGGATTGTTCCTGCCGTGGGAGAAAAGCACAGGAGTCCCTCCCTGTGCTGGGTCAGCACCTGCAGCTGCTGTGCTTGGTGGGGAGCCCAGGCTGAGGGTGGGCAGGCACAGGCACAGGTGACCAGAGCAGCTGGGGCTGCCCCTGGATCCCTGGCAGAGCCCAAGGCCAGGCTGGACAGGGCTTGGAGCCCCTGGGACAGTGGGAGGTGTCCCTGCCATGGCAGGGGTGGAATGAGATGAGCTTTAAGGTCCCTCCCTGCCCAAACCATCCCTGGGCTCTGTGATCAACCCCCTGGCTTGGTCTTGGGGTGCAGTCAGATCCAACCCCAGAGCACCCCGAGCTCTGTGACACCATCGCTGCTGCTCGGGCTCCCCCACTTGTACCAGCCCCTGGTGCCCTGCCCACGGCCCCGGCTGGGGTGTCCTGGTTGTGCTGGGCTGTGGGGAAGGGTTGAGTGTCCCCGTGTCCCCTGAGCTCCCCTGGCAGCAGCTCTGACGTCAGGAGCGCGGCCGCTCGGGGAGCGCTGGGCGAGCGCTGCCTGCGCAGCCTGACAGCTCAGCCTCTCCTCGGTTTCTATCTTTAGGGGCTCTTCGTGCTGCTCTTCCTGCCAGGAGGAAGGACACGAGGAGCCAGAGCAGAGCAGTCACAGCAGCTTTGGGAAATGAGCTGTGGTTGTGAATCTCCAGCAGCCCCGGGTCAGCTCTGCCCGTGGAGCCTCCACGGGGGGCTCTGAGCTGGCACCTCCCGTGGGGACACCTGAGAGCCCCCAGGGCACAAAGAGCCCCCTCCACGAGATCTGAGAGGGGCTTTGGACAAGGCTCTGCAGCGCCAGGCCAAGGGGGAATGGCTCCCCACGGCCACAGGGAGGGTGAGATGGGATTTGGGGCAGGAATTCTTCTCTGTGAGGGTGCCAGGCCCCGGCAGTGGGGCAGCTCGGTCTGGGGTGTCCCTGCCCATGGCAGGGGTGGAACACAGAGGAGAATTTCCTCCCAAAACCTTGTGTAACTCTGCCTCCTGTCACTCCCCACAGGCCCAGGCTGAGGCCCCCCTGCAGGTGAGCTGCCCCTGCTTGCTGCCCTCCGGGGTGTGCCTGCAGCTGCAGCTGGAGCCCAGGCTTAAAATTCACTTTTCCCTGGACGGAGTCCACTCTAATACCCGGATTTCTCCTTAATGTATTTTATCTGTGAAAATTAATGGTTTACCTCATCATAAACTCAGATTTGAGCAATGAGGCATGACTGGGGACTGCAGAGTGCAGAGTCTGCTGATTGAAATTCATTTCTGAGAGCTCCATTTTGCTCCTTCACTCCATGACTTATGTTTTACCAGCTAAAGGTTTTCCTGAACGCCGCATGACGCAGCCCGAAATGTTACTTAGGTCTAAATTTATTGGGATATGTAATTTTT
Source organism: Sinosuthora webbiana (assembly GCA_013397395.1). NCBI lineage: Eukaryota > Metazoa > Chordata > Aves > Passeriformes > Sylviidae > Sinosuthora > Sinosuthora webbiana. Next base: position 134,949 of record VXBN01017113.1, read on the forward strand.
TCCGACATAGTTTGTCCTTTAGCTGGGCACAGAGACAGGGATGGGGAGCACAGGAGGCAGCTCAGCCTGGGTGAGGCAGAGCTGGTTGTGGCAGCACAGGAGGGACCTGGGTGCACACCCAGGACACAGAAAGTTCAGGAGGGAGAAAATCACGTTATGGGGAAGCTGAACACGCAGGGACAGTGCAGCAGGCACTGGAGGGCTCTAGACCATGAGACCCCCTTCAGGGCATCGTGCACCTGGGCTGGGTGAAGAACCACGGTGGGTGCCCAGGTGGATGGAGATCTCCTGCAGCCCTCGGGGCTGGCCCCAGAGCAGGCACAGTGCACCTGGACACCACGGGCTGGAGAGGGGCTGGGCTGTGGGGTCTGAGCCCCATCCTGGCCACGATCAGCCCAGCCAGTGCCACGCTTGGTGAATGCTGCTGGCAGAGGGGTGTCAGAGCAAGTCCCTCTGCAAGGGAGGCAGACATTCCGTGTCTAAATTGGCCGTTTGGGCAATTTAAATCGTGCCTAATGGAGAGACTCTGCTCCTGTGCCCAGGTACTTGGTGTTCCTGCAGATCAAGAGGGATCTGTACCACGGCAGGCTCCTGTGCAAGACGTCAGACGCGGCGCTGCTGGCTGCCTACATCCTGCAGGGTAGGGCCTGGGACAGCAGGGGCTGGGATTGGCTTTTCCTGCTGGGAACCCCTTCTACTGCTGCCCTGACAGCACCACTGCACCTGCAGCACCCCCCCAACACCTGGCTGGGCTGGGGGACGGTGAGGAGGGGGGCTGGGCTCCCACCTGCAAGGCCACACCTGTACAGGGGGTGAGGTGTCCCCAGGAGCAGTCCCTGGGCTCCTCCTGCCCCTGTCCTGCTCCAAGGCCACACCTGTACAGGGGGTGAGGTGTCCCCAAGAGCAGCCCCTGGGCTCCCCCAGCCCTCCTGCCTGTCCTCCTCCAAGGCCACACCTGTACAGGGGGTGAGGTGTCCCCAGGAGCAGCCCCTGGGCTCCCCCTGCCCCTGTCCTCCTCCAAGGCCACACCTGTACAGGGGCTGAGGTGTCCCCAGGACAGGCTCTCCCTGCCCCTGTCCTCCTGCCTGCTCCTGCAGCTTGAGGCATTAATCACTTTGGGACAGTGACCATCTGCTGCCACAGAACAGCCAAATGAACGGGCTGCAGTTGACGCCCGACAAACGATCCCTCCCGCGGGGAGCAGGGCGGGGTCGGGCTGTGCCCAGCCCTGGCCCTGCAGGGACGGGGATGGATCCTCGCTGGGCTCTTCCCGACTGGATCTGTCTCCCACCAGCTGAGATCGGTGACTACGACCCGGGGAAGCACCCAGAAGGCTACAGCTCCAAGTTCCAGTTCTTCCCCAAGCACTCGGAGAAGCTGGAGAGGAAAATCGCCGAGATCCACAAGTCAGAGCTGAGGTGGGGCAGCTGCAGGGGCTGGGGGGGCTCACAGCACTTCTGTCCCTCTTGGGGATTTTCACTCACGTCCCTCAGGTGCCACATCCAGCTGGGACCTGCTCCTGCCTCAGCCAGCACTGCCCGGGGACCTCGGGGTGGGGACAGTGACCGAGGCCCTCCTGAGCCCCTGCTGCCCTCAGCCCTCTCCAGGGACGGGAGGTGTGGGGACCATCAGCAGTCCCCATCGTCCCACGGCACTGCTGGTGCCTCTGGGGCCCTGTCCTGGAGGGTTCCCAGGGAGGGAAGTGGGTTTAACCTCCCCAAAAACCCACCAAAGTTGTGTCCTGGTGTGCCAGGGGCTGCTGCCTTCTGCTGCCGAGCTCCCCTTTCCTTCCCCACGGTGAGATGTTTGTGCTGCAAGTAGGGAATTCATCCCTAATCCTGGCAGGTGCCTTTGGACCCTTCCCAGTGCAGCCAGTGCAGCTGCTGTGGGTGCAGCTGCCAGGGGAGGACGGGCAAAGCCTCAGTGCTGGGCTCCTGCTGACCCCGTAAAAATCTGATGGGAATGTGCTGTGCCTGATGCTCCATCATTAACAGGACCCCTGTTCACCTCCTGCCTGCCATGGAATATTCTTTTTCCCCTGTTTTTCCCTCCTGCAGTGGGCAGACACCAGCTACGTCAGAGCTGAATTTCCTCAGGAAAGCCCAGACTCTGGAGACCTACGGGGTCGACCCACACCCGTGCAAGGTAAAGCAGTTCCCAGACCCATTCCTTAGGCTGTTGCTGGGCTTGGATTCCTCCCTGTGGCCAGGGATGATCCGCTGAGGTGCCAGGGACTGTCCCAGGTGCATTTGTCACCTGCCAGCAGCTCTGGGGCCGTGCTCAGGGGGCTGTGCTGAGGCTGCCAGCCTGGCTCAGTGGCCGGTGTGAGTGCACGAGGGGAGAGTTTTGGCTCTGGAACCCTCCCAGGGCTGTCAGGGAAGCCACAGGAAAGGGTTTTGGCTCTGGAACCCTCCCAGGGCTGTCAGGGAAGCCCCAGGAAAGGGTTTTGGCTCTGGAACCCTCCCAGGGCTGTCAGGGAAGCTGTAGGAAAGGGTTTTGGCTCTGGAACCCTCCCAGGGCTGTCAGGGAAGCCACAGGAAAGGGTTTTGGCTCTGGAACCCTCCCAGGGCTGTCAGGGAAGCTGTAGGAAAGGGTTTTGGCTCTGGAACCCTCCCAGGGCTGTCAGGGAAGCTGTAGGAAAGCGTTTTCAGTGCACACAGCTGTGACAGGGTGGTCGAGCCTCTCCTGCACGAGCAGGACATCGGTGACAACAAGGTCAGTGACGTGGCTGAGGAGCCAGCAGGCATTAATCTGTCTGGGACAGTCCATCCCTCTGCCCTGCCCAGCCCATCATCCAGTTTTTGCTGCTGGAAATGCCCTTTATTGACTGAGGGTGTCACTGCATGTGGCTCTCCTGGTAATCCCATCACATGCAGGTGGATGTGGGAGACAAAGCAGGCAGGAAATTCTGCTCTCAGGCAGTGCCTGTGCTGGGGCTTTTCCCTGAGTTGTGCCACAGAAATGCAAATTGCAGTAAATTGGGGAGGGTTTCCTCGTTTATGGGCAGTTTCTGAGCAGCCAAGAGGTTGCTTTGCTCTGAATTCCCTCTGAAGCTGTGGCCTTGCCAGCTCCCACCCACCTGTGACCTTCGCTGCTGGAGTCAGGTAATTGCCATCCTTTTACTCCGAGAACCTTTTGAACAGATTTGAATTCCACTGATGAATGTTCTCGTAAGAGCTAAGGACAAACACACACACTTGTGTGTCTATCAGCAGAATTCTGCCTGATTCATCAGGAGCTTCTGTTAATAGGCTCAGAGGGTCTGGAAACCGAAGTTAAATGAGGCTGATTCTGTTCTCTCCAGTGGCTTGTGGAGAAGTTTGGGTGAGGGTTTGTTCCCTCCCACCAGCCACCCTCAGCTCAGGGTCCCTTGACTCAGCCCTGTCCGAAGTTTCCATGGTGCTCTCGCAGTGGTTTTCTCCCCAAGAAACAAACACAGAGAGAGATTTTCCTTTCTTAGGCCGGGCTCACCTGAGTCCTGGGCTGTCCTTGGTCCTTGCTCTGGCTGTAAATCCCTGTGGGAATGTGTGTCTGTGTGTGTGTGTGTGTGTGTGACAATAACAGGGCTCCCTCTGTGTCCGTTTCTCCTGATGGACAGAACTGGCCTGCCCAAAGGGAGCCATGGAATGGTTTTGGCTGGAAAAGCTCAAAGAGCATCGAATCCAACCGCTCCCCAGCACTGCCAGAGCCACCACTGACCGTGTCCCTGGGTGTCACATCCCCACGTGTTTCTGCCACCACTGACCGTGTCCCTGAGTGTCACATCCCCACGTGTTTCTGAGCCCACGCAGGGACCTGTGCCCCGTTTGGCACCCCCAGGCCCGTGTGTCCCCAGGAGGACACATCCTTGTGCTTCCTTTCCTGGAGGTTTTCCCAGGTTTGGGGAAGAGCCCTTGGGCAGCCCGGGGCTGAGCTGTGGCTGGTCGGTGCCCACACACGGGAATGTCACAGGAATGTCACAGGAATGTCACAGGAATGTCCCTCCTGTGCCAGCTGGGGCTGTGGTGTCCCCAGGGGGTGAGTTTGGGGCCTGTGCAGTGCTGGCCTGGGGGTCAGCACTCTCTGCCTTTGGCCATTCACCCTTCACAGCTGGGGTGGGCTTTGCTTCTGAGCATCCCTGAAAAGCCCCCTGGGGATCTCGTGGCCAAACCCCCGGGATGAATCCAGCCCTTGCTGCTGACCCACAGCTGTTCCACCTTTTTCCAGCCCAGCCTGTCCCTGGTTTTCCCTGTGTGGTCACCCCGGAGTCCCTGGGACTGGGCTGAAGTGCTGGCAGTGATTAGTGGGTTTGGAGTGGCTCAGTGCCCCCAGGGCAGGGCCGGGCAGCGCTCCCAGGGAGGGAAGCACAGCTGGGGGTTATCGTGTTCTGGGATAATTGCCATAGATTATATAGATATATAGATTTAGGACTTGGACGTCAGTGATCCTTGTGGGTCCCTTCCCACTCAGGGTGTTCTGTGACAACAGGACAAATAACCATAAATAACCATATTAAACTGTTTATATTATAGTGATCAGATATACCAAATAAATGGTGGATGTCTACATGATAACTGTATACACTTACACGGGGTAGTGTAGTTACAATAGATAATTATATTATGTTATATTAAACAACAATAATAAATTAATAATATATAATATTATAAGATATTATAATATAAAATAATACACAATATAGATAATGTACAATAATACAAAATAATATATAATAATATACAACTACATATATATATAAAAATATACATTAATTGCAATAATTACAACATGGTATTACACTAATTGCACCGATTCTCGATATGTCAATACGACATTTAATACAGATGATAACAGATAACTGTGACACCCCGCTGGTGGCACCCAGAGGGGTGCAGTGGCCACCCTGGGGCTGAGGGGACAGTGGCTCTGGCTGTGCTGGTGTCACCAGCTGCCCCAGCCTGGCCATTGCCTTGCCCTGGGGCTGAGGGGACAGTGGCTCTGGCTGTGCTGGTGTCACCAGCTGCTCCAGCCCGGGGTGTTGCCTTGCCCTGGGGCTGAGGGGACAGTGGCTCTGGCTGTGCTGGTGTCACCAGCTGCTCCAGCCCCGCCGTTGCCTTGCAGGACGTGTCGGGCAATGCGGCGTTCCTGGCCTTCACCCCCTTCGGCTTCGTGGTGCTGCAGGGGAACAAGAGGGTTCACTTCATCAAGTGGTGAGTTCCTTTGCAGTGCTGAGCTCCCCCCAGGGGCCCTGTCACCCCCGGGGTGGCCGATGGTGGCCGTGGGCTGTGGGCACAGGACAGGGCTCGGTGTCCCCCCAGCTCGGCTGCCCCAGGCTCTTTGTTCTCTGCACTTGTCCCCATTAAACTTCACCATCCCAAGTCCCCCCAGGCCCTGTGAGCCTCCCCAGCTGCTCTGGGTGGCTGCAGGATGTCCAGTTTTGGCCGGTGTGTGTCCAGTTTTGGCACTGCCACCGGCCGGTGTCCCTGGGACGAGCCCCCCGTGACCCCCAGGTTCACCCCGGGCTGTCCCCGGTGTCCATCCCCTCCAGCCATGGGGCCGGGAGCCAGGGCTGCTCTCAGCACCCTGTGGCCCCTCCTGGGATGGAGAACAGGCTCTGGAAGCTGCCGGGAGCTGGCTGGGCTCTGCACAGCTCCCACCTGCCTGTCCTTGTCCCTCCAGGAACGAGGTGACCAAGATGAAATTCGAAGGGAAGACTTTCTATCTGTACGTAAGCCAGAAGGAGGTGAGTGCTTCCCCTTCCCTGGGACATCCTGGGCACGGTGGGCGTCCTTCAGAGGGCTCTCTGGGGATGTGGCAGCAGCATCACCCTGGCCTGCAGGGCAGGGACACGGGGACAGCGGCTGCAGCTCTGTGCCACCGCTGGGGTCACCTCCCTGCTCCTGCTGCTGCCCAGATCTGGGCACTGGACCCCACAGCCCCCCTTAGCCCCAGGCCAGGCCATGCCCTCCCTCGGGATTATTCCTCATTGCCATCATCCCCCAAAGTCAGCCAGAACAGCTCTGGCAGCAGTCGGCTCCCACAGGAGCCATCAGCAGGAACTTTTTAAAAACCATTCTGTTTCTGGCTGTTCCCAAGGCTGGGAGCAGAGTGGGAGGTGCCCACAGCTGCACACCTGCCCATCCCTCGTGCCAGGAGCTGCCCCAGGCTGATCCCTGCGTCCCAAAGGGCTCCAGAGCAGGACCTGTCCGTGCCAGTGCCACTCCCCAGCTCTGTCTGCTCCATCCCTGGTCTGTGGGATGGGCACCACTCCCTGTTCTCCCCCAACTCCCCCTGTTCTCCACCACTCCCCAACTCTTGGATGTGCAGCGCCCCCAGGGCCAGAAGATTGTTCTCACCTATTTTGCCCCGACACCAGAAGCCTGCAAACACCTCTGGAAGTGTGGGATCGAGAACCAGGCGTTCTACAAGTAAGTGCTGCCCTGTGGGGTGTCCTGCAGCCCCCGAGGGCTCCCCCCAGGCCCCGGGGTGGGGCACTGGCCGTGTGGCAGTGCCAGCACTCGTCCCAGTGGCCCTGGCAGAGCCACCAAAAGCAGCAGTGCCCCTGGATGGGGGTCTCTGCCCTGCGGGGTCCCTCCCTTCCCAGCCCCTCTGTGCCCATCCCTCCTCGGCAAACTTCCACCAGGAAATTACAACTAATTCTTTGGGCCGAAGCCTGGAATGCCGAGCAGCACCATCCTGCTCACGCCACACTTAACCCAGGCCGCCTTGTGCTTGGTAATGAGTTTTATTTTAATCAGCAAGCTGCGAGGCCGAGCCTGCGATGCATTCCCGCCGGGAATTCTGCAATCAGCAGCTGCAATCAGCAGGTTTCACTCCTCATTACACGAACACGAAATGGAATTGCAGTATTGCTTTACAAATCTCCCTGTGATTATTCGTGGCACTGAATCACCGCTGGCCGTGCACAGGAGGGTGGGCCCTGGGCTGGGCTGGGCCTTGGATCACTCCCGGGGTGAGGGATCAGCTCCCGTGGGGTGGGGAGGGGATGGGATGGTCCCTCTGGGCAGCTCCTCCCGCTCTGCCCAGGAGGGGCCGAGGCTGTCCCCTGCAATTCCCGGCTGTGGTGGGCGTTCAGCGTCCCTGCCTGCCGTGGGTGTCCCTGGCCCTGGCAGGAGCTGTGGCCCAAGGCCCTGCAGAGCCCTTGGCAGTGGGTCTGTCCCCTGCAGGTGTCCTGCCAGCCAGTGCCACCCACCTGTGCCAGCAGCAGTTCGTTCCTGGTGATATTCCACAGCTCCAGGGCTGTGCTCCTGGCACCTGGCCCCGCTGCCATCAGTGCTGGCCAGCAGTGCAGGGCTCTCACACCCCCTGGTGCTGTTGCAGGTTGGAGAAGTCGAGCCAGGTGAGGACAGTGTCCAGCAGCAACTTGTTCTTCAAGGGGAGCCGCTTCCGGTACAGGTGAGTCCTGGGGCAGTGCTGGGGGTTTATTTTGTGCTCCTTTGGAGGTGCTTTGGGCAGCTCTTGGGGCTGCAGCAGCCCAGGGATGTCTCAGGGTCTCCCATTGCAGCGCTGACCCCACCAGGCCCCTCTGCTGCTGTCCCTGTGTCACCGAGGCCACCCGTGTCCCCAGCCTCCCAGGAGAGGTTTTGGAGGGACAGGAGTGGAGGGCGGGAGATCTGGGGGTTGAGAACAATGAGGTGTGAAACGAATCACCACTGACCCAAAATTCCTGCACTGAGCTGCAGTGAGAGCCTGGACCTCGTGTCCGCAGGAGGAGACACCGCAGGGTGTCCCCAGCATTGAGGGGACAGTGCTGGCACAGTCCTCGCTGGCATGGGAGGACCTGGATGCCCGTGCTGTGTCCATCTCAGCTGAGGGGAGGTGTCCCCCTGGTGTCCAGCATCCCATGCCAGAAGCAGCAGCAAAATCTGGTGGCAGAGGCATCAGCCCAGCCTCCCGAGCTCCCCCATTCCCCCGAGAAAACATCTCTGCTTTCCCCTGAGCCGTGTGGGGAGGGCCCAGGCTGTGCACGGGGTGCCCACCTGGCTGCCAGGGCTGGGCCCTGTCCTCACCCCTGCTGCTCCTGCCCCTGCAGCGGCCGCGTGGCCAAGGAGGTGATGGAGTCCAGCGCCAAGATCAAGAGGGAGCCCCCCGAGATCCACAGGTGAGAGAG
>VXBN01017113.1:159186-173834 GCA_013397395.1 Sinosuthora webbiana
GGCCGGGCCCGCCCTCAGCCCTCACGGCCCTCAGCGCCCTCAGCGCCGGCACCGCCCGCGCGGCCGCCGCCGCAGGGCACGGGTGGCTGAGATGGTGAGAAATTCCTCCCCGGGAGGGTGCTGGGGCCCTGGCACAGGGTGCCCGGAGCAGCTGCGGCTGCCCCTGGATCCCTGGGAGCGCCCAAGGCCAGGTGGACGCTGGAGCAGCCTGGGACAGGGGGAGGTGTCCCTGCCATGGCAGGGGATGGAACGGGATGAGCTTTGGGTCGCTCCCAGCCCCAGCCATGCCGAGTGCTTGCCCAGGATGAAATCCGCGGCAGGGGAAGGGCCCGTCCTGCCCCGCCCGGAGCTCCGGGCACAGCCCCGCGGGCACAGCCGCCCTCACACCCCGCCCCGACACCGCCGCGCCGGGGGCAGCGCCCGCCCCTCTGCCGGGACAAGATCGCGGCTTAAAAACAAAAAACCAGTATCTGAAAAAATGCCACACCCTGGGCACGGTTAGGCACTCCCAGTGGCGGGATGTGGGGAATCAAATAGGAAAATTAAGAACACGCATTATCTTTTTCCTTTCCAGAGAAGCAGCCCAGCTCTCCGGCTCTGGAGCACCGAGGAGCGAGCGAGGAGAGGCAGGCACAGCTCTGGGGACACGCAGCCCCCGGCGTTTGTGGTCCTGATCATGTCCCCGAGGGGGCTGTAGAGCAGGATCACAGGGACGAGCGTCACCAACAGTGCAGAGTTTCTAAAACCACTCACAAGCAGAAAGGCCCAAATAAACTGACAAGTAAAAAAATATTTATTTAATCTGTGCTTTTGTACTCGACAAATACACAAGTCCCAGAGGGTTCAGCAGCAGCAAATGAAACAAAAATTTAATAAACAGTGATTCCATCTTGGGGAAATTCATCCAGTAATTGCATTTCCCAGTTATAATACGGAATATGAAGGCTGAAGGAAGCTCCTGGATTTGGGTTTGGGCAGTGCCATCATGGCCAGCTTCCCAGCAGCTCCCCGCGTGCCACCAACGCTGTGGGACATGGAGCTGGCACCAGAGGAAGCTGAAGCCTTCGAGCTCGGCAGCTTCTTGGTCCTTCTGTACCTGCTGTAGCCCCTGCAAAAATCAGAGAGAAGTTGTGTGTGAGACACCTGCCCTGGCCCCTGCACCAGCCTGCGCTCACACGGGCCTGTGGCAGTCAAGTGTGAAGAAAACTGTTAAATATCCTTCCTCACCAGCTTTTTAAACCAAACATGCAGGAAAGCACAGCAGGGCAGTTCTGACCAGGCACCCGGATAATTTCAACACCATTATTTAAGCCCATACTGAAGAAACTGCAGGGGGATAACTGCAGTTCTGGGATGACCACTGTGCAAAGTGACAAGTGAGCCCAGGCACGTACCCTCTGGGGTGGAACTGCTGGCTGCCACCACCACTCGTCTTTTTCCTCTTGGAGTCCCTGGAGTTGGGTGGCCGCTTCCTTTTCCTCCTCTGGTTGGTGTTATTGGCGAAGTAGCTGGAGGTTGTGCCTGCGTCCTCTGCGTCCCCATCGCTGCCCAGCGAGGCAGGGCTCCCCGTGGCTGTGTCCGCACCGGGGCAGGCACCATCCTCTACACACAGGCAGGGAGGGAAAACCGGCTCAGCCAAGGTGTCACCCGGGCCTGCCAGGCCACAGAACACACTGGTGGGATCAAAACATCTGTCCTGGCTGTTCCTCACCCCCTCTGCACTGCCCCATCCCCAGGCTTTCAGAGACACCCTGAATTTGGCTAGTGGGAAGGGACAAAGACTCTGGTGTGTTCTGAAAGCACTTGTTCCCTTTAGGAATCATTTGTGATTAAATCATGGTGACTTTTGAACCAAACATCTGCTAGAGGAGGAGAGGAAGGCTCTGAACAGGGAGAACATGTTGAGGTAAAGAGCACACCTGGGATGGAGCATTCTGAGTACTTATCCATCACTTTAATTATTTCTGCACCGTATTTCTCCAGCTTGTCTTCCGTGACACCATCGATCTGCAGCAACACCTCCACGTCTGAGGACAAGGTTTCTGTAACACAGCAAAGTACCCCTCAGACATGGCAAACAAATAACTTTTTATAAAGACACCCGGGAGGAAATTAATTCCTTTCTTTGTCCCTCTATGCAGAAGCCCCAAAGGACTTCTGAGAAACCTGACCTTACCTGCTATTTTCTTTAGGGTGGAAGTACTGAAAATATTGAAGTAATGCACATCAAAGACTTTGCCCAGGGTTTTGCAGGTGTCTGTAAGTTCACTGAGGCACTGTTTAACCATCTCTTCCCGCTGGGACATCTTGGCCATGGAAGCCCTTTGCCTTCTGATGGCACTGGCATTCTCTGTCTCGTGGAATTCCACCTGTTGAAAGGAGCCATCCGTAATTCCTGCCAGGGAGCTCCTGCACAACTGACTGATAACGCAGGAACACAGCACAGGAAACACAGTATCCAAAAAAGGCTGTTTACCCAGTATACATTTTTAAATAATTTTTTACAGGCTACTCAACCACATCCAAGTTTCTTCTACAAAGAGCTGGCAGGGTTTAGAGAGAGGGAAAAGAGCCCACTTCCCAGCTGGCTTCAGAGGTCACTGAGGTAATGCTGAGGGCTCTGTCCTGCTCCAAACACAGTCAGAACTCTCCTTTCACTGTCCAGCAGGAATCAGATGTGTGGGGAAGAAGATTTAAAGCTCTCCAAGCGTCTCCAACTCACTTTTTGCCCCACATTATTACTGGAATACTGGGCTAGGAATCACACGTCTTGGATTCTGTTTCTTGCATCTACCACACATTAGTTCAGCTGGAGGCAAACTGTGTTTAAGCTACCTGAGGGGATATGCTGAGGTAAAACTGCAGCACCTTCCCTAAAACAGAGCCTTCAAGAAATGAAACAGTGACACACCTGGAGTGACCCGTCCAGCACAGCCTGAGCTCTCTCCCCCAGAATGACGTATGCCACTGCCTGGTCATTGGCTGTGATGTACAAATCCTCATCCAGGATCTTGTCCAGGACCAGTTTTCTAAACAGCCTTTCAGCATTGTGCCTGGAATAGGCAGCCCCCTTCCCAAATATTCCAGACTGAATCTTGGCACTCGTTGAACCTGTGCAACAGAAAGCACAGGATGAGCCCGTGCTCACAAAGCCCACGTACACACGCATTTACAATCTGTGGGAGATTCCCAAGGCAGTCTATTCACATTCAAAAAAGCCTTCCAACGCTGGCAAACCAATATTATCACTATAGCAACCTGAAATGGATTAAATCTTCAGTTTCATTTATTTTGGATCACTTACCACCAAGAGATTCTTGAGAAGATTAACTTTGCAAAATACGCTTTTTTTTTAAACGCCTGCCGGCATTGCAGCATCAACCCTCTTGATTCCTGGCTGGGGATTTGTGCACCAGGTTATTCAGGAGTTCCTGGGAGAACAGACTCACCTAAGAAAATGTCCACCATCATGTTGAGGGTGTACCTGCCCGAGCCCGGGCTCCTCTTGCCGTTCAGCCGCCCCGCGTGGCCGCAGTGCTCGCGCACAAACCGCACGATGCTCCTCACGTCCTCGGTCACATCCCGAGATTTATAATCCTGTGAAATCAGGACACGCCATTACGTGTTCCTGCCCTAACCCAGGCTGGTACTGACAAGCCCAGTTTTCGTTATTGAGCTTTTCTCAGCTGTGAGAATTGAGTTTGCTCCAAATGAAGAAACCGTGATTTCCTAGTTAGGGACCCACAGTGGTACAGTCACAGGGATTCTGGATGTGGTAATACAAAACCTCTCCAACTGACTGTGTATCATCTCCCCGGGGTTATTTGTGTAGAATGAGGTGCAAGACTGCTGGGTGAACACTGGGAATCAAGGTAAATCATTTGGAAAGCATCCTTGTAATTATCCTGCCACGCTCTAGAACTCACACCTCCAAAACGCATTAAAATGAGACTGAATATGCATTATCCTGGTCAGATCTGCTTCCAATCACAGCTGTATAAGGGAATGCTTCAAACACAGAGCTGACAAACAATATCCACAGGTACAGAACTGATCAAGATCCCTTCCCTGTCATCCTCCCCAGCTGCCTTCCCTTCTGCTCCTGCCACTAAGCTTGCATAACCCCAAATGTCTGCACCACCTTCAGCAGTGCACACCTAATGTGGCCCTCCTGCTGCTCTGGCAGCACAAAACTGCCCTGACAACACCAGGACAGGAGCTGAAAGGATTTCCCCATAGTCACTGCAGTGGATCTGATCTAAGCTCCTGCCTCCTACAAGGAACATCTTTATGCCTCTGAGAGGAACAGGAGCACCACAAATCCATGGTTAAACCCTGAAAATACCTGGAAGCATCACAAAAACACAGGACTTTTATTCCTTTTCTCCATTTGCCTTCCCAAAGGTCACGTAACCACTTTTTGATGCAACTAATTACAAATTCAGTTTAACACCACTACAAATACCACCTGTGGGGGTCTTACCTTCTTTCTACTGCAGTTGTCACAAATCACTTCTGGGTGGTCTTTGCAGAAGGTGGGGTTGAAGTTGGTTTCCCCGAAGTAGGCAAGCAGCTGCACTCGGCGGCACTCGACCACGTTCTCGCAGTAGTGCACCATGCTGTACAGGTTGTTGAAGTGGGTCTGCCTCGTGTGGCTGTTCCCATCCTTCTCCACTGAAACACACCAAATTCAACGGTGTTTGTTAAAGCTGCACCTCTGCGTTGTCATGGACTGTGGAAAAATTGGCTTTGCATTAAAAACCCACAATTTTGGCTTTGCTTTAAAAACCCGCAATTTTGGCTTTGCTTAAGAAAAGATGAGTGGGTTAGTGCAGAACAGATGTAGGACAAAGTTTATCTCTGAGGTTTTAGAGAAATGGAGACGGGAAATAAGCCTAGAATGACAAAAGTCAAGAGAAGGGTACGTGTGGGGATGAGAGGACGTGGCCTCAAGTTTTGTCAGGAGAGGTTTAGATCAGGTATCAAGAGCAGTTTCTTCATAGAAAGCAAAGCCCAGCACAGGATGCCCTGAATGGAGTCACTCTCCTTGGAAGTGCTCAAAAAATACGTGGATGTGGCACTTGAGGACATGTTTTAGTGGTGAACAGGGGGGTGGAGTTGGTCTGACAGTTGGATTTGGTGTTTTTCCAACCTTAACAATTCCATGATTCTGTGAAGCAAAGTGGTTTTGACTAAAATTAAGTACAAGTGACAAAAATCCTGCTCCTGCCACCTGAATGAAAACCATCCCAGTTCTCCCCTTCCAGCAATACTGAACCATCCATGGCACTTGTAAAAGAGAAATAACACAGGCTAAGCGAGACCAGTGACAATGTGACTGCTGTAATGTCACCTCCAAGTCCCCAGAGGAGCACTCACTCAGGATGAGCCTTCTCAGCCTGGTCACATCACTGTAGCTGTAGAAGAGCAGGCAGTGGGACATCTCTCCATCCCTCCCAGCTCTGCCAGACTCCTGGTAGTAACCCTCGATGGATTTGGGGAGGGAGGCGTGGATAACGTAGCGCACGTCGGGCTTGTCAATGCCCATCCCGAAGGCAATTGTGGCACAGATCACCTGCCAAGGAGAGCATCCTGTTCTAGACACACATTATGGAATTACTCCTGCAGCACTGCATGGAAAGCAGACCAGTGACCTGGATCAGGAAACCTGCAGGACCCAGAATTTCAGCTGTAATGGTGCAGAGCAAGCACAGAACAGCAACACCCTTCCCTCCTGTCAGAGGAGCCACAGCAGACACAGGAAAAACCCCAAAATTCCAGTCTCTGCACAGCAGCGTGCCAGGAGCTGTTTCTGCAGCCCTGCACTGCTCAGGTCCTCCCTGCTGGAGTAGCACCCCTCGGTACAGTGTTATGATCTTTTCTCCACAGAATTCCCAGTGAAAGGTGGCTGCTGTGCCCCAGCAGGTCTGTTGGGATCAGTCACTCAATTCTGCAGACATTTGGTGATAACACCGCACAACTTCCCTATCATTTCCCAGGCCAGGAGGGATAAAAGTGCCCAGATTTTCTTGCCTTTTCCCCCCGGTTTTTGTTCACCTGGCAGCCCTCCTGATTGACCCACTTCTGCTGCACAAGGTCCCTGTTGGAGTCGGTGAGGCCGGCGTGGTAGGCCAGGGCAGCCAGCCCCTCCTTCTGCAGGACGGCGGCTGTGGTGTCACACTCGTGCCGGGAAAGGCAATAGATGATCCCAGAGTCATCTGCAAACAGATGGGAAAAGAAATCTGAGCTACAATACAGTCTTATTTCCTTTCCCTGCTCAACCTGCCAAGCAGACACCGACCTCTCCCCATTGGAATTAGAGATAAGAGTAAAGATATAACTGCTTCACTGTAGAACTTATTTTATTAGTATCAGATAGTCCTGACAGTTTTTCCTACACAGTCTTTCTGGGCTTTTGGTGAGGTGGAATTAAGAAACGTTTTCCTCATCAGTGTTGTGCAACCTCAGGATTTAGAATACATGAACAAAACCTGTGTAATTCAAGAGTTAGAGCAGTTCAGTAAATGCTCTCTGAGAGTACAGCATGGGAGAAGCTCTGAGGGAGCTTGGTGTAATCCAGTTCCAGCAGCAGGAGCTGCAGGACTCCAAAGGGAGCCTAGAAAGATGGGAATCTCTGAAGATAGCTTCAAGGGGAACTACAGATAAGCAGATTAACACAATTAAACAATTAAGATATTGGATGACCTTTATGCTCTGAAGACATGATCCTAAAAGCTCTGGCAGCCTCCTGAAGGGTTATTCAAGAGCATCACCATAATTTACTTTTCCATCTGAACTTCCATTCTCAGCTTTAGAATGCACATAAATCTGATTCCCACTTTCAGTAACATCACTTTACCTCCATCTTGCTTTTCTGGTAAATATATCATTACTACAGCATTATAAAAGCTTTTACTGCCTTGACAAGTGCTTCATGAAAAGGCCTGTGGGCACCACGCTGCTCAGTACTCACGGGGGTGATATTTTTTAATCCATTCCAAGCAATCCATCGCCACCTTCTTTGGCTTCTTGGGCAACACATCATATTTCAAGTTGTGCCTGTTGAAGCTCATTGTAAACCTGAAATGTGACAGATCATGGTGCTCGTCAGCCTTATGGGTACAGCTATGTTGTGTTAAACAGCTTCCTTCATCATGTAAGGGCTTGGCAGGTTTGTTGTTTCTTACGTTAATACTTTTTTTATCTACCTCCTGTTAGATTCTATGCATGCATTTAATTTCATTTCATTTCATCGGACACAGCTACGCAAGGATTTCAGACGGGCCCGCGACGCTTTGTTTACTTCACTAAGGTTTCCACTCCAAATGTCTGTGGCAAACCCCAAAGGTTTCAGAAGGCTGCTGAGGCACTCACACTTGTGGTTTGAGCATCTCGAGCTGGTTGAGGATGTCCTTCTGCACGCGGGGGTTGGCCGTGGCCGTGAGGGCCATCATGGGCACCGCGCGGAACCTCCTGCGCAGCATGTTCAGGCGCTTGTAGTCCTGGCGGAAGTCGTGGCCCCACTGGTTGGGAAACAAAATTTAAGGGCTACAGAGTAAAGTGCTCCCGTCCCACAGAGTCTTTTGGCGCTCCTGAAAACAAGAGGAGGTTTTACCTGGCTGACACAGTGGGCCTCGTCAATGACAAAGCGTGCCAGGAGTTTCCTGTCGTAGAGGTTCTCCAGGGCGGACATCAGCCGGCTGCTGGCACACACCTGGGACACACCACCAGTGCCAAAGGGAAGCAAAACACCTGGGCTAGAAGTGTCAGCTGGCCTGGCTGAGGGTACACAAACAGCTGTCCCAGGCTGCAGAATCACCCTGCACTGTGCAGGGGAGCCTGCAGGCACAGAGATAGATGATGCCAGGCAGCTCATTTTATCACACAGCTGGTGTGGGATTCCCACCAGGTTCTGGGATAACCTACCCCAAGGCCCCTCATTCTGAGGGAATTTCAGTAAATTTAAATGACTTATGTCAGGAAACAGAGGGGAAAGTAATGCTGAAGAGAGACACAACCAGCACACCAACCAGCCCCTCTGACAAAGCTCATGTGCAATAACATATTTTTAAGGCACCATATAATGCAGCCCAAGGCAAGCTGTGACAATCTCCTATCACCCTGGCAATGCTTTATTTTTCCTGCATTACCCTATTCAGAGCAGTCTGGATTTAGCAGCTACTGGACAGTGATTAACAGTAATGTGTATCAAGACAGATTGAAATAGGTGAGCATGGGAGCTTGTTTTAGGAATTTACCTTTTACAGACATACTCAGCTCTTATTCTTGGCTAATTACTGACTGAAATTAGTTACATCCGTATAGATTCTTAATGAGCTATTTAAAACCCAGCATTTTCTTCCCTAGAAGCCTACTCTGAGTGCAGTTTTTTAGCACCTCACAGCAATCCCCCCCTCATAGCCCCTGTGGTTTTCCCCCTGTGAAGATGAAGTACAGACCTTCTCAGGGGTGACATACAGCAGCTTTATGACAGGGTCTTTCTTTGACAGCTGCATGTAGATTTTTGAGGCATCAGCATCTGTTCTGTCACCAGTCAGGTATGTTGCAGCAATCTATATTAAAAAAAAACATGAATATATATATATTGAGGTTTTTTATTACATGCAAAACAGAAGAACCTCCAATCGTGGCCCTACCTCTCACTACAAAGCAGTTCCTAAGCAGTCAGCCTTGGGGACACACGTTTGGGGACACGTGTTTGGGGACACACCTTTGGGGACACACATCTGGGCACCCTGGGCTAGGGCAAGGTGTCCCTGCCCATGGTGAGGGGTGAAACCACATGAACTTTAAGATCCCTTCCAACCCAAACCATTCCGGGACCCTGTGATCTCCTGCACACGCATTTCTGCTCTGTGTGTTGTGTTCCCAGTGAGGTTCAGAACCCCCCTAAGTCAGGAACTCTCAGGGCTCGTTCCCTCTGCAGTCAGGCTCCTGTGCAGGTGAGTGATCACAGCTCTGAGATCTCAGAACTGAAGAGCACAGCTCCAACACCCAGCACAAGGAGCAGCAATAAATCCAGCGGCCACACTGCCAAGACATTCGAGTTCATCCAATTTAGCTCTTCCCAGGCAGCTTCCCGTGCCGTTCACAGTGTCCAGCTAATCAACTTACACACTTTATATTCGGGAGACACAAGATCTGCTGTAAAATTTCCCATTTCTAATCCAGTTACCTGCAGTTTCACTCAATAAAGCTGCTGGAACTTACATCCAAAGTCTTCAGCTTCTGGACCTGGTCGATGATGAGCGACCTGAGCGGGGAGATGACGATGGTGACCCCGGCAGAGACACAGGCTGGCAACTGGTAGCACAAGCTCTTCCCACCCCCTGCGAGGGTGAGACACAACACAGCAAGTGTTGGGTATCAAGAGAAAGGAGATGGAGACCTGTTTCCCATTTCCCAGCACTTTTGGAAGCAATACATTTCTACCAATGCCTGCCACAAAGTGACACCTGTAGGAAAGGGAGGAGTTACTGTGTGAGTTATTAAGGAAGGCAGAAATTCCATCCCCTCACTCCAAACACCCCAGTGCAACAACACTCCTGAGATCCTGCAGTCACAGAACTCCAGCAGCACAAAGGCACAGGGGAAGGGAAAAGCTTGTCCCAAAGCTTGCAGAAGGAGCTGCAGGTCTGCACCCTGTGCTGTGCCTGTACCTGTGGGCATGAGGATGAAACAATCCTCCCCCAGCAGAGCAGCATTGATGGCCTCCAGCTGGTTTGTGCGGAAACAGTGCAACCCGAACTTCTTGTGAAATATATTCATCATCTCTGCAGAATGGGGAAATTTCATACCCCTGAAACGCTCCAGGGCAGGGTTGTGAACCACTGGATCTGGGAGACAAAAAAAAATATAATTAGAGTAAGTTATGCCATCTAGTTATGGAAGAAATCCCTCCCTGTGAGGGTGGGCAGGCCCTGGCACAGGTGCCCAGAGCAGCTGGGGCTGCCCCTGGATCCCTGGCAGTGCCCAAGGCCAGGCTGGACATTGGGGCTTGGAGCCCCTGGGACAGTGGGAGGTGTCCCTGCCCATGGCAGGGGTGGCACTGGGTGGGATTTAATGCCCCTTCTACCCCAAATCAATCTGTGACTCTGATTTTCAGCTCCCTTTTGCCAGCCTGTCCCTACATTAACCTGAAATGACATTGGCTAACCCTGGACCCCAGGGGGACTGAGTTTGCTTCCACAAACCCATTTTGGAACACTTTGCAGTGAAAACCATTGTACAGCTTTGAATCAAAAAAACTGCAGAATCATTATTTAACTAAAACAGAAACACCCTAATTTCCAATTTTAGCAGCTTCATCTTCCAGCAGCCTGAAACCTGCACAGGAAGGGAATACTCAAGTTTGGCATCATTTGGAGGAAAAGAAACCCCAAGATGGCTTTTCAAAAAAGGAACCAAAAGAAACTTCCACAGAAAGAAAAGGCCTGGATGTGATCTGTAGCAGTTACTTGGTCTTAGATGTAAAAAGAAATAAGTAAGAATTTAAAAATGGAAAACCCCAATAACCCTCAGGAGTGTAATTCACCTGGCTGGTTCTTTGTTGCCATCAGCAGGCCAGGCTTTGGAGCAGCAGGGCTGGGTGCCCCAGCCGAGCCCTGGGCCCTGGACATGACTTTGGACAGGAGGGATTTGGCAGGAGGCCCCTCCCCGCCCCGCGGGCACGGCGCAGGGGCTGCCGCAGGCACGGAGCTCTCCCAGTCCTCATCCAGGTCATCGATGTCAAAGTGCTCCAGGTCAAAGTCCAGAGCGGGTGTAGCCGAGCTGTTCCCGGCCAGGCCGGCAGTGGGAGCCGTGCTGGGAGCCCGGGGAGCTGTGCTGGGAGCCTGCAGGGCTGTGCTGGGAGCCTGCAGGGCTGTGCTGGGAGCCTGCAGGGCTGTGCTGGTCAGCAGCTGCTTCCCACTCCCCATTCCCAGGCTGCTGTCCCAGGAGTGGGGGCTGTGCCCGAGGGAAGCTCCCCCACTGCCACCCCCCCTGGGAAAAGGCAGCTCTGCAGGCCCCGGGCTGGGCATGTCCCCAGCACTCTGCTCTGAGGCACAGGGGCTGTCCAGGGTCTGGTTTGTTTTTGCAGAAAAGCTGCTGGAACGGACAGAAGGCACCGATGGGGGGGTCGTGGGTTTGGGGGAGTCTCTGTCAGAACTGAAGCTCCAGCTTGGGCCAGAACATGGACCTGCACCAGGACACACACGAGAGCCCTGCTCCACGGGAGACTTCCAGCTTCTGGGAAAAGTGGTGCTTATGCCATTTGGGTTCAAACTGGCAGAATTAGCCAGCAGTTTTCTCCTGGGAGAGATGACAAGGGAGGGAAGAAGGAAAAAAAAAACGTATTTAGTCACAAGCAATGATTTACCAGGTTGTACAACATTCATTAAACGGTTTTGTCTGACTGCTATTAAATATTTTAACATATGGTGGTTCCATCGTGTTCTGAGTCACCATGTTTGAAAATAATTTCAAACAAATCCAGGGAAGGGAGAATACCACCAGAAAAAACTAATGACAGAACTGTGACATCACCTCTACAGACATAAAATAAAAGAATTCCTAAAAGTAAGGAACGGATCCAGGCAAGGTAGAATATATAAAATAAATCCTCAGAGGCAAAAACCTGAAGAAGGAAGTATGCCTGAACCAAATGATGTTTTTAGGTACTTTCTAAAGACTGTGTCTGACTACAGCAATGAGAAATAAAATAAATTATTGTACTGAGACCATTTACAGAAGTAAATGTTCACGGTCCCAGTCCAGGAAGAATCCAACCAAAGTCCCAAATCCCAATACTTTGTCCATGTATTGTGCCATCAGGTGACACAGGAGACAAAGCAGCAGCTTGTGGCAGCAACGATTCCATTGGGAGATGACAAGTTCAGGGATATCAGGGGAAATCACCATCCCTGCAGTCAGGAGGGAAGACAACACCCACTGAGTGCCTGTGGCAGGGGAGCTGAGGAGGACGCCTGGCAGGGCACAGCACATCCCCTGTTTGTGCAGAACACAAACACCAGGTGCTCTGCCCGTGGCACTGGATCCCCCTCTGGCAGCACACAGGGACACTGACACCCACAGCAGCACTTTGGGGTGCTTTGTTCCCTCCCTCAGCCAGTGCTCCAAGCCTTTCCCAGCCCTCCTGCCCGGTTCTGCAGCGTGCTGGGGACACCTGCAGGCAGCTCCCTGCCCCACACGGGGCTCTGCAGCCCTACCTGAGGTCCCTGTGCTGCAGCAGGGCCCGGGCACAGCTCAGGGCCTGCAGCTCCTGCAGGGGGATGGCATCCACCAGCTCACAGATGGCCTCCATGACCCGCAGCAGCCGCGGGGACACCGGCACCGCCTCACCTGCACCGGGGGAGAGCTCGGCACAGTCACCTCATCACAGCAACTGCCACCCTCCCAGAGCACAGTGCACTGCAGTAAACCTGTCTGAACAATTTACTTCCAATGTATTTTTAGTCCACTTGCACAAAGAAACCGTTTCTGTGTGCAGGAACTCAAGGAATCTACGTGTTTTCGCCCCTGTCTTTCATTAGCTGTCCATAATCCAACTATTTATGTCAACTCCCCATCTACAGACATTAGTTCTCCATCTGCTAGTTAATGCCCTGGGATTACACAGGACAATAAACAGTTACAGACTGGCCCCAAAGGCAGAGAGATGAGATTCCAAAGCATTTTGTGTACCTGAATCCCCTGCACTGGGGTCAGCCCCGGGATGTGTTGTGGGAACGTTCTCCTGCCCGGCCCCGGAGCTGCCAGCTGTGCATCTTCCACCAGTGGGAGAGGCTCTGAAAACGCTGCTGACACCAAAGAAAAAGCCATGAAAATACAGATACCTGTGAACTGAGGCATTACCACAGATCAGAGGGAGCTGAGATTTGTGTAAACATCAACTGCTGAAGGCCCAGGGAGAAGCCAAGAGCTGAGCAGTCACCCAGCCTGCGTGGAGTCCTGCCCCAGCAATCTTCTCCCACCCCACTACGAAAGTAACTCTGCTTTTTCCTGGAGTGAAAGCCACAAAAACACCAGCCATAAAATGAGTATCTGCTAAAGCATTAATTGCAGCTGCCAACCATCAGCCTGCCAAGCAGCAAAGAGACACCAGCTCAGCCTGTACCCTTTTAACAAGCAGGAGTTTTGGGTGGGTTTTGGTGCTTTTTCCTAACCATGCAACAGAGGGATGGTCCCAGCAGTGACCTGTGATTACCTGACACTTTGTACAGACGGGGAGAAGGGGGGCAGCTCCTCCTCAGGGGAGGGAGGGATGATGTCCAGGTCATCCTCCTCCAGCTCAGCACCTGCCAAGGGCCAGGGGGCCTCATCCAGCTCGGGGGGGCTTCTGTCCCCAGCCCCCTGCTGCTCCTGGCCCCCTCCAGCACCAGCAGCTGCAAGAGAAGTGCATGGACACTGCTGGGTATCACTGCACACTCAGCCTGCCACAGACAGGGGGAAAATCAACAGCCAGACCTCAGAGCGCTCCTTTGGTACAGTTTCTGACTTTTAAAGAATAAAACTTACTGCTCCCTTTTCTCCCCTCATTAAAAACAGACAGACAAATGCCCACAAAGCCTCATTTAAGTGGAAGAGCTAAACCCACAGTCACCTGTCCCTGGCAGGACTGAAACACTGGAGATCTATTTTTCTGCAGGAGTTTTCTATAAAAAGTATTTATATAAAAACCCATTTCTATAAAAAGCTGCTATTATATTAAATCCTAGCTTTAAAAGAGTGCAGACTCATCAGCTGGCACAGTCCCTGGACTGGAGCTGGAAGGTAAATGTACATGTATTGTGTCTTAAAAGAAAAATCCGACAAAGAAAGGTCAGTATCATTAGCTTACTAAAATTAATTTCACAGAGGAAGGAAAAGACAACAAGAAGAGCAGAAACACAGTTCACAAATCTTTTCACCATTCAGTGTAAGGGCAGCATCCCACAACACTCTTTGATGTTTTTCAGTTGCATAAACATGCTGATGTCCCAAATAAGGGCCCAAAGTTTCCAAACACAGCAGGTAAGGAACCTAAAACAGAGCAGTTCTGTGGGACAGAGCTGCCAAAGCAATGACAGGCAGGAATTTTGTGATCATAACTGAGGGCTGCAGATATTTTGTGGTGTTTATTATGTTTGTGTTAAAATGGAGAGAGATCACTTTTTCTGGGTTAATATTTCATTTAGGTGTAAGATGACTTTTTGTCTTTCCCCTATG
Organism: Sinosuthora webbiana; assembly: GCA_013397395.1. NCBI lineage: Eukaryota > Metazoa > Chordata > Aves > Passeriformes > Sylviidae > Sinosuthora > Sinosuthora webbiana. The sequence goes on from VXBN01017113.1 coordinate 173,413, forward strand.
AATTTTCTAAGTGCTTTCCTCTGTAACATCCCCACAGATAATTGATCACCCCAGGAATGCCGTGTGGGAAGTCCTGTAACCGCAGTACCCGAGCAGCTGCTGCTCCTGCACCGGCAGAGGCTGCTCTGCTCCCGGCCTGGGGGGACCCAAAACGGAATCCAGGAACATGAATTAAACCGGAGCTGCCTGTCAGCGCCGAGCACGGAGCTGCCTCTGACTCCTGAGCAGCCGGTCCCTCTGGGTGCAAACACAGATGTTCCAGCTCAGGGCACCTTCGCATAACCCAGCACTCGGCCCGTGCGCTGTGCCATCACAGGGTGACACGACCCGTTACCTGAGGGTGACTCCCGAGGGCCGAGCCCCGCGGCCGGGCTCCCGCCGCTCGGGGCCGGCTCCTCCAGGCAGATCACGGAGCTCTGCGA
>VXBN01017113.1:182063-205324 GCA_013397395.1 Sinosuthora webbiana
CCGGCGTTGTGCTCCTCGATGTGCCGCTTGTTGGCCAGGAAGATGCGCAGCCTGCGCGGGTACTCCTCGGGGCCGTAGCGCCGCTCGTTCTGCGGGGACAGCGCGTCAGGGCGCCCCAAAAACCGGGGACCCCCGGGGACCCCCGGCCCGGCCCGAGCCTCCCCCCAGCCTCACCTGCAGCATCCAGGCCTTGAACAGCTGCTCCTCTGCGGGAGAGAACGGGGCCGTCAGCGGCCGGAGCGCCCGGGGACCCGGGCCGGGCCGAGCCCGAACCGAGCGGGACCGATCCGAGCCGTGCCGGCCCGGGCCAGGCCGTGCCAAGTGGCCTCCTGCCCTCCCGGTGCCCCTGTACCTTCGGCCGAGGGCTCCCAGGCGGCGGCGGGGGCCAGCAGCGCGGCCGCGGTCAGCAGCAAGGGCCAGCCCATGGCCGGGCCGGGCCGAACCGGGACGGAGCGGAGCCCAACCGGGCCGAGGCGAGCCGAGCGCGGCCGAACGGAGCCGAAACGGGCCGAGCCGATGCCAGGGGGCGGGACAATGGGCGGGGCACTCGGTGGGCGCGACATTGGGCGGGGCACTGGGCGTGACACTGGGCGGGGCACCGGGGCTGGGCGGGGCCCGCGGCCCGGCGGGCTCCGGCGTTATCCCGCCCGTAAAACTATCACAAACCCCGGTTCACCCTGAGATAGAATAGATTTATTAGCAAGAGGTAATCAGGAAACATATATTTTTACAAAAAAAATGGAAATATTATTTTTTTTTTCCCAAACAAGCTGTAAGTTGAAATAGTTTTAGGACTTGAAAGAGAATTCCCATACCACGAGGTATTGCTTACAGCAAGTGTTGTGTGAGTGGAGCATGCCTGCCACTGCCGGGGAACCGTGTCAGGGACTGTACAATGTAAAAAACCCAGGTACTATTCACAGAATAAGCACTACATTACTATATCCTGCTAGCGGGTGGTTAGCCAGGATTACAGTAGATGTAATAAAAACACTCGTCATCTCTAACTCTACGTCATGGTACTCAGAGTGGGCACAAGGGTACGGATCTACAGCATATCAACAGGAGCCGGATGCAGCGAGGAGAGGCAAGGGGATGCTTCCATCTTCCCGACTTCGGAGGGACCAGGGCAGCAGCCAGGGCCCCCCGTGCCCGGCCAGCACGAGGGTGGCACACACACAGAGGGCAGCTCACACCGAGGGACAACCTTTAATGCCTTCCCTTCTCCCACCTTACAGAGTTTGCCGTGGGATGTGACCGCCAGCACTGCCCGAGTGAGAGCTGCTCTGTGCTGCCCCAGAGCCCCGCGGGGACACACCTGCCCCGCGGGGACACGGGGACTCACCTGCCCGACCACCAGCCCCCCAGGAGGAACAAATGACAGAAGTGACATCATCGAAAAGAACCCGGGACTCCAGCGAAGTGTCGATGCGTTAAACCTTAACCGGGGCGGGGAATCCTACGCGAGGTGTAGTGCGGCCTGGGGCGGGGGCGGGGTTGCTGGGGGAAGCACAGACGGGGAGTCACTCCAGGGCGTCCATGGAATATCTATGTACAGTATGGTATAGCCAGTGTACAGGGCGGCCGCCGCCGCGCTCACGAAGGCAGCTTGGGCTCTATCCGCAGGGAAGCCTCGTACAGGGTCTCCTCGTCCATCACACTCGACTGGTCCAGCAGGTACTGCGTCACCTGGGGACGGAGCGGGGCCCTCAGCGGCTGCCACAGCTCAGCCCCCGGGAGCTGAGGCACCCAAACGCTGGGAAACGAGGCACCCAGACCCCGGGAAATGAGGCACCCAAACCCCGGGAAATGAAGCACCCAGACGCCGGGAAATGAGGCACCCAGACCCCAGGAAATGAGGCGCCCAAAACCCGGGAAATGAGGCACCCAAACCCCGGGAAATGAGGCACCCAAAACCCGGGAAATGAGGCACCCAAACCTTGGGAATTGAGGCACCCAAACCCTGGGAGCTGAAGCACCCAGACCCCGGGAAATGAGGCACCCAAACCTTGGGAAATGAGGTGCCCACCACAGAGGGTGGCTGAGACCTTTCAGCTCATCACGCTGGGGGCCAGCATGAGGCAGAGGGCAGCTGGTGCTGGCAGGGGGGTGCAGGACACGCTCTGCTCCCTGGGGAGGGGGTGTTGCCCCTCAAGAGCTGTTTCTGAGCCTGTCCAGGGTGCACTCGTCTCGGAGCACTCCGAGCCTGTCCGTGGAAGCTGCCCACTGCAGCAAGTCCTCTGCTCCTGGGGGGAGTCTGCTGGAGCCCCCACAGCCTCCCTCCATCCCCTGCCCCCCTGCCAGCAGACTCCAGCATGGAGCTGCCAGGTGTTGGAGGCTGAGGTTCTGTGATGGAAGAGGGAGATGAGGAGCAGAGCGAGCCCCTGGCTCTGGGGACAGGGCTGTACCTTCGGCTGGTGCTCGATCTTGTAGGAGGTTTGCTGGAACTGGCGGATCTCCCTTATGATGTGTGAGATCTGTGTGGGGACAAAACACAGAAGGTGCTCGTGGCTCAGCCATCACCCAGGGAACCCGTCCCAGTGCCCAGGAGGGCAGGGGCACCCAGCACAGCACACTGCAAAGGCCTTTTTGTCTCTTGCAGACATTGGGAACAAGCCCAGGTGTGTGCAGGGGACACATGTGGCCTCCTGGTGCTGTGCAGGAGAAGGCTGAGGGGACACAGACCTGGCCACAACCAGCCCAGCCCAGCCCCCTGTGGCCACGGCAGTGGGCTGGAGCACTCACCATCCTCATTTTGGAGAAGTTCACCAGGCCATCCTCAGTGTAGTTGGGGGTGCCCTCCTCGATGAAGGCCAGGTCAGTCAGGTACATGCCCAGGTAGGGGACACACGGAGGGTCACAACTTCGGGAATAAACCAGAAAGAAAAGAGGAATAAAACTTTCTCACTTGGGAGCTTGGGGCAGGGCAGGGGAGAAGGGGACAACTCTGCAGTCAGCAGAACTGGAAGGATTCTCTCTGGTATAGGAAGGCTCTCCCAGGGAAGAGCTCCGGGGCCTCATCCCCAGCAGGACACGCAGGACCTGTGGCTGTGCCCCTCACAAAGCCATGGGATGCAGGAGATGAGCTGAGGGCAGCTTTGACAGAGGTCAGGAAAACCTTTAGGAGCTTCCATGGGCAACCTGGTCTAGTGGAAGGGGGCCCTGCCCAGGGAGAGATATGGAACAGGATGAGCTTTAAGCTCCCTTCCAACCTAAACCATTCTGGGATCTGATGATCCTATGATAGTGATGGGGAAAATTGTTCTCTGGTGTCTGGCAGTGACTTTTCCCTTTGCAGTCCTTTTTATTCCCATCTTTCCACACACTGCACAAAGGAGCAGCTCAGTCCTGGGGATCACTTTGCCAGCCACTGCTGGCTCCACAGGACCCTTCAGTGCAGGCTCTGGATGATCCTGGGAGCAGGGCTCAGGTCCCCCCACACCACAGGCCCCAGAACAGCTGGAGCAGCCATGGCAGAGGGGGAAAAGCACCATTCACTCACTTTTTCAGTGCCTCCCTCAGGTTCTTGAACCTGCCCTCCGACGACACCAGCTTCTGGAGCTTATCAATCAGAGCCTTTGTCTGCAAGAAACCAAAATGCTGCTCTGGAGGAACCCGCAGCCAGGGGGTGAAGGCTGCAGAGCCACAGGGTCGCTTCCATCCCGCCCTGCCCAGGGCACATCACCCCACCAGCTGTTCCTACACCTCCACAGGCACGGCTGTGCCCTGGCTGCCTCCCCCTTTTCCACCTCTGCCCTCACCAGTGCCTGTTTTCATTCACAGGGTTATCATTTTATAGCAAAACCAGCTGCTCCTGGCTGACAGGAGCCCACAGTGGTGCCAGCTCAGCTCTGTCGGGCTCTGCACCAGCTACTCCTGTACCATGTACCTCAAACAGGAATTCATCCTGCTCACCCACAACGGGTCTGAGGAGCCCAGAAAACCGGCTAAAGAGAGTCTCTGTAGTGTCTCTGTGAAGAGAGTCTCTCCCTGCAGCTACAGGGGCTCTCTGGGAAAGCTCTGACTTGCAGGGTGGGGCGAGCGTCTTCCCACAGGTAACAGTGATGGGACAAGGGGAAAGGAGTGGTGCCAGGAGAGGCTGAGATGGATATTGGGAAAATCTCTTCATGGCCATCCAGCCCTGGCCCAGCTGTCCCAGGTGGAGGGACTGGAGGGGTTTAACAGATACGTGGATGTGTCACTTGGGGACAGGGCTCAGTGGTGGCCTTGGCAGCGCTGAGGGAACGGCCGGACTTGCGCGGTCTCAAAGAGCTTTCCCAACCCAAACAATCCCGCGATTCCACGAGCAAACCCCACCCCAAGGCAGGGCCAGCCTGTCCCCGCACCGCCTCCCTCCTGAGAACCACCCAGAACACCTTTCTCCTTTGTGTAACTCCACCCTGCCCCGGCACCACCGCGCCCACCGGGGGGGCCGCCCCTACCTGCTTGGACACCTTGAGCCAGGTTTTCTTGAGGCGGAAGATGGCACTGCGGTTGAGGGAGGAGGTGATCTCCAGCACGGCGTTGTAGTTGTGCAGGCAGCGGCAGATGTCGGCCACCGCCACCCACTTCTCGATGGCGCTGACGCGCGCGTTGATCTCCTCGTTGCGGATGATCTCCGACGCGATCAGGTTGCTGACCTTGGGGAGACACGGCGCCCAGGCCGAGCTTTAGGGTGATTGTGGGCACGGCTCCGTGCCCTCCGGCCCCACAGCGGGTTTTAGACTCCCCAGGGCTGCAGACCCCCGGTATTTCTGGGTCTGAGAGATTTCAGCCTGCTAGCAGCTGCTGACTTTCTCCCCAAGGAAAAACTTCTCAAGGAAGGTTCTTCTCAAAACAATCTCAGCAAACAACTCTCCTTTCTCCAAACAATCTTTCTCCAGCTGGTGTTTGCTGTTTCTCTGGTTTAACCAATGGCATTAGACAGGTGTCATTCCTATTCACCAACCATGTTAAGTCTGCATGGGAACACCTTATAAAAGGTAGTAAGAATTAGACAATAAAGTTTTTTTCTCTGCTCTTTGCCTTCTGAAATATTTGGAGTCTCTCATCTTTCTTTGGTGTCCTACAGCGACCCAGCAGCCCCGGAGGAGCAGCTGCAGCAGGAGATGCTCCACCTGCACAGGTTCCCCGGGGCAGGCAAGGCCCGTGGGGCAGGTGACCCCCACACAGCCCAGCCCTGGGGGGCTGAGCTGCCTCCCCCGTGCCCACCCCCCCGTGCCCTGTGGCTGCACCTACATCGTTGAAGTGCTTGGTGTTCTTCATGATGTATGGAGTCCTCTCGTTCTTCTCCAGCTTCATCCAGCCTTGCCCAAAGAATTCTCTGCAAACCACAGTGGTCAGGTCAGCTTCCATTTCCCAGTTTTATGGGATGTCCCAGCCCTGCAAGCTCCACTGCACCCACACTGGATGGGGATCCCGGGGTCTTTGGCCCCACACTGCTGGAAAGGGCCCCATGGATGAGTGTGATGGTTGTGGGAGGGTCTCCCTGACCCGATTACCTTGGGGACACCAGCAGAGGAGCCACAGGATCAGGACTCAAATCTGCACTTGAGCCAAGTCTGGGCTGCTGGCAAAGCCCAGGAAGGCTTTGCACCCTGTGGGGTCAGCCCAGCCAGGCTGAGGGTGACCAGAGCCACCTTTCCTGACCCGTGGGGATCACTCACTCATAAGGGATCTTCTTGAAGACCAGGTGATCCAGCAGTGTCAGCTGCTCTGCAATCTCCAGGGCTGAGTGGTTTTCAAAGGGCTCTGCCTTGACCCCCTCGGCCTGCGGGACAGAGGAGCAGTGGGGCTCACCAGGCAGGAGCACAGTGAGAGCTCCCACACACCGTCAGCACAAACCCAAAGCCAAGGCCAGGCTCCCAAGCCAAAGGTTTTTCCCCAGCAGAGCCGTGGTGTGCAGTTCTGTGCTGGTCCAGGGGCACCCTGGCCCTCACCGTGCCCGTGCCGAGCAGTGCCAGCTCCTCCCAGCCTTGGGAGCCCCACGGGTTTAATCAGCACCCTTTTGGCTGTTTAATTAACAAAGCACCAGGGATCCCTGCTGGAGCACCACGGCCCCTGCCCACGAGGGGCAAGGCGGCTCTCCCAAGGGATTTCCAGAACAGCAGGGGAACGGGGCTGAGCCCTGTCCCCACGGCCTGGCTCTGGCCAAGCAGCGCCTGCAGGCACAGGCAGGGCTCAGCGGGGGTGACACCCTGGGGGTGGCAGCCAAAGCCTGATGTCCCCTGACTGGTGGCTGTCCTCACACCAGTCACAGAGACATCGTCACTGACACCCAACCCTTGGTCACAGCTCAGGCCAGCACTGGGACCAGGCTGGTGCCACTCCCTGCCACACCCCCACCCCCGCTGCCTTCAGGGGACAGATCAGCCACTAAAAACACAAACCCCACCTACATCCCGCCCAAATAAACCCCAAACAGCCCCGGTGACGCAGAAGAACCCCCCAAGATCAACACACACACACAAGAGCCCAGCATGAGGCAACGGCCCTTTGCACAGTCCCTTGGGACAGGGATTGTGAAAGCTCCAGCAGACAAACACTGTCTGGGCTGCCCCACAGCCCCAGGGCCCCTGGAGGGGCTGCAGGGACACTTGGGGGTGCAGCTGTGGGGCACACCCCACCAGAGCCCGGGGACAGGGGGTACCAGGGGCACCTGTGCAGGGCAGGGGCTGCAGGCACCCCAGAAGTACCAGCACCACACACCCCCCTGCTCACGATGTGCACCCCAAAACCCAGGGCACCCTCACGTTCCCACCCCCTTTGGCTGCAGGTGGCTGCTGCTCAGCCTGAGGGGCCGAGTGAAGCCCTCAGGGCTTTTTTGTTCTCTCCTCTTCAGAGGGAGTTTGCAGAACACGCAGTTACGGGCAACAGGTCAAACAAGGGGGACTGGCTCCCCGAGAAGCCACCAGCAGGGCCAGGGGACAGAATCTTGGGTGTTTCAGGTGCTCCAGGCCAGTTTCAAGTGGCTCTCGTGTTCTTCTGGGAACAGGTTTGGTTGGGTTTCTTTTTTTTTCAATGCAGAAGGACAGCAAGTGCTCTGCAGCCACCTTGGGGGCTCTAAATCCACGGCACATTCCCAGGGCTCCCTTCCCAGGGAGCAGCACTGGTGCTGGCTGAGCCCGAGCCCATCACCTGGAACTGGAACAGCTTTGGGGACACAGAGGACACGACGGGAGCCCCTGGGGCTTTCCCATGTCCCTCCAGCAGGCACAGGCAGGTGTCTCCGTGCCCTCTGCAGCCACTCTGCCGACTGCAGGGGGAACACTGAGCCTGGGGGCTGGTGGCTGCTGCCTCTGCCTGTGACAGATCCAGCTGTGCTCACAGCTGGCCCCTCCCCAGAAAGCCTTTCCCTGCTTTGCAGCTGCCCCCCTGGCTTGGAGACCCACCGTTCCCTGTGCTGGGTGTGCTGGAGCTCCAGGACCTTTGGGTGCTCCCCTCCCACCACCCCAAGCCGCGGGGGCAGGCAGGGAGGGAAGGAGCATTTACCATCTGCACAACCTCCTCCAGGGTTATCTGGTTGTCCCCCGGGTCCTCCTGGGTCAGGGTCCTGCGGCACGGGAAGACAGGATTAGTGCAGCTGGGAAAGCATCATCCCCACACAGCCCCACAGGGCCCCACACAGCCCCACAGGGCCCCACACAGCCCCACAGGGCCCACACAGCCCCACAGGGCCCCACACAGCCTGGGGTGTGCACAGGGGAGGCACTCAGCCTGTGTTCCATGAGGTCCCTTCAGTCCCATTGCTCGTTTTAAGGAGAAGAACACCCCTCGGTGTTTTCTCCCACGGCCCCAGGTGTGTCAGCCCTGCTGTGCACAAGTGCCTGCCCTCAGCCCGGGCTGGGCACACCCTGAGTGCCAGAGGTCCCTGCCGGGCACAGCCTGGGCACAGGAGCCACGGAGCCGCCCCAGGACCCAACAGCCCCACCGGGCTCAGCGCTGGACCCTGCACCCACCACGGGCTGGGGCTGAATGCAGCCAGCACCTCCCATCCTCCTCCTCATCTTCCTCCCTGGCCCCCGGCACAGTCCCTCCCGTGCCTGCTGTGACCGCAGGTGGCAGCTGTGAGCCCAGGTGACAGCCAGCAGTGCCACCAAGGGCCACCTCCTGCCCACGGCCCTTCCTTCACCTGATGATGTTGGCGGCCGCCTTCCTCTCCTGCGTCAGGAGCTCGGGGTCGTGGATGACCTCCTCCAGGAAGCCGATCACCCGGAACTTCAGCTCCTCGTTGCTCTCGAAGTCCTGCCAAGGCCGGCACAGCCGCGGGATTACCGTGCTGGGAGTGACACCGACCCCGGCAGAGCCGCTGCCCACACCCGGCTGGGCTGTGCCCGTGGGCAGTGAGGGCAGTGCTGGCAGTGACACCGACCCCGGCTGCCCACACCCGGCTGGGGCAGGGGCAGTGCTGGCAGTGACACCGATCCCCGCAGAGCCACTGCCCACACCCGGCTGGGGCTGCCCCTTCCCGGTGAAACCCCCCACAGGGAGGCAGCAGGCTCCCTGAGTGACACCGACCCCGGCAGAGCCGCTGCCCACACCCGGCTGGGCTGTGCCCGTGGGCAGTGAGGGCAGTGCTGGCAGTGACACCGATCCCCGCAGAGCCACTGCCCACACCCGGCTGGGGCTGCCCCTTCCCGGTGAAACCCCCCACAGGGAGGCAGCAGGCTCCCTCAGCTCCATGGCATCAGCATCACCAGGCCCGGGAGAGCTGTGTGACTTCCCAGTGACAACCAGCACCGCTCCCAGTGCCCCCAGTCACCAGCGCAGGCAGGGACAGGACAGCAGGGAGAGCTCCCAGCCCTGACCCCACCCTGAGCACCCCAACAGGCACCAAACCCTGAGACTCCCCTTCCTCTGCACCCAGCCAGGGGGTGATGGCAGGTCCAGCTCCCCACCCCTGCAGCCCAGCTGTGCAAACACTGGGATGTGAGCCCTGTTCCCCTGCTGGGGGATCCCGGCCCCTGCTCCTCACCATCTACACTCCTTTGCTTCATAAAACCCCGACACCAAATTGCCTTTTCAGCTGAATCCTGGCTGAGCTCCCCAGCATGCAGCTGAATTCCTGGTGTCAGGGTGGGAGGGGGAGAGGGAGAGAGCCCCTGCCCACCTGTGAGTGTTTGGACACCCAGTGCCTCAGAACATTCAGGACACGGTTGGTGGCCGCTCTGCGGATCACAAACTCCTTGTCCCCGTTCCGCTGGTCCGTCGGGAAGCCTGAAACTGCCAGAGGCCCCTCAGCACAGCACAGCTCCCCCAGCGAGGGCTCACAGCCGCTCCAGGGCTGCCAAAGGGGCACCCCCTTCCCCAGGTGCCGTGTCAGGAGGCACTGGGACACCTGGGGCCACCCGTGAGCTGCACATCCCTTGGGCAGAGCTGTGCCCAGACTGCCAGGACACGGCTCTGGGCTCTGGGGGCTCTTCCCAACCAGAGTGTGCCAGGGGGGAAACCCCTGCGGGGACAGTGGGGACCCCAAAGGTGTCCCCCCGGGCAGGTACCTGCGCTGGCCAGGGACATCCTGCGGTACTTCTCCTTGGTGGGGGTGCCCTCGTTGGCCCCCGCCGTGGCGATGGCGAAGGCCGAGGTGGCGGACAGGGCGCTGCGGGTGCTGTCCAGGTCCCGGCAGGATGTCATCACCATCCCGTTGTTGTAGGAAAACAGGGAGAAATCTGCGGGAGGAGAAAGCCAACACCCCCGTGGGCACGGCTGCTGCCTGGGCAGGCCCCACACGTGCCAGCCCCCCAGCACGGGGGCACCCCCCGGACCTCACTCGTTACCTGACGAATTTTTGCACTTGACGGACTTGGGAGTTGTCGGGGATTTCGTTGGGGAAGCTTCAGCCTCTGCTTCATCGCTGTGGTTGGGATCCGTGTCCGACTCTTCCCTGACAGACACCTCTGAGCCTGGGAGGAACAGGGAACCCCCTTACACCCTCTGCACACAAATACAGCCACGTTTGATTCTTCCCCATTCTCCTGAAGTCTGCCCCATTCCAGCTCTGGGTGCAGCCCCCGTGTACAGGAAAGGTACAGAGCTCTGCCGTTTCTGGGGGGTATTTTGGAACAGTTTTTTTCTTTGAGGTGGGGGCGTTTGGGTGCTTTTTTTTGCTTTTGTTGATAAAAATTACTGAGTTGTCAGGAGGCAGGCCCTGAACTGGCCCCTCTGCACCAGAGCCCCCCATCCCCAGACCCACGGGGACTCACTCTGCTTGCCTGGCAGCGCCTCCTCCTGCTTTTCCGAGGCCGCTTCTCCTTCGTCTGGGATTTTGTTGGGGTAGCTCCCGGACACGTAGAGCTTGTTGATGTCCAGGGTGGTCTTGCTGAAGGGAGCCATGGAGGAGTAGACGCCGGCGTAGCCGTTGGAGGAGCAGCTCAGGGCCGCCAGGTCCAGGGCCTTGCCCCCAGTGATGATGGGGATGTTGAGGGACAGTTTCCTGCGCCGGCTGGGGGACGACGACTTGCTGATGGAGAGCGGCGGCGGCGACGAGAACTTGCGGTTGGCCCGGGGGGACTTGGGGGGCTCCCCGTAGAGCAGCTTGTTGTTCTGGCTGTTTGCAAACAGGAGCTCCAGGGACCTTGGAGAGACAGGCAGGAGGTCATGGGGATCCCTCCGTGGCACTGGGACCCCAGGGCGTCCCCCCCAGGCACGGCAGAGCCAGCATGAGCCCCAGCAGCCTGCAGCCAGCACCTGGCCCTCCCAGGAGTGGGGACACCTGCAGAGCTTGGGTTCATCTCCTTCCCCTGTTTGGGGGTATCCCAGCTCGTGGGGAGCAGTGACAGTGCCAGGGGGGCAGCAGGGACGGGACAGGCCCCGGGGCAGCAGGGACAGGACAGGCCCCGGGGCAGCAGGGACAGGACAGGCCCCGGGGCAGCAGGGACAGGACAGGCCCCGGGGCAGCAGGGACAGGACAGGCCCCGGGGCAGCAGGGACAGGACAGGCCCCGGGGCAGCAGGGACAGGACAGGCCCCGGGGCAGCAGGGACAGGACAGGCCCCGGGGCAGCAGGGACAGGACAGGCCCCGGGGCAGCAGGGACAGGACAGGCCCCGGGGCAGCAGGGACAGGGGGGCAGCAGGGACGGGACAGGCCCCGGGGCAGCCCTGCAGCCTCACCGTGCAGGGATGGCGCTGATGGGCTTCTTGTAGATGGTGATGAGCTTGTCGAGGACGACGAGGGCGGTGGTGAAGACGCGGTAGGAGTGCAGGAAGGTGTTGAGGAAGTCGATGCTCAGGAAGCGCAGGTCCGTCAGCCTCTCCAGCAGCCGCTCCACACTGGCATAGCGGATCTGCAGGACCTTGCAGGAATTCATCGTTTTACTGAACCTAATGTCAACATCATCACAATACAAGCTGGCATCAGACCTGCAGAGAAACAAGATATCTGTGGTTCCAGCCTGGAACGAAACCAAGAGACCATGGGAATGGTGCAGGAGGAGCCCTGTTGGTACGGGGTGTCCCCATGGGAAGCGTGGGTGGGAATGCTCTGGGGGGGAAACCTGGAAATCCACGCCCTGGAACGGGTGGGGTGCTCAGCAGGCACAGGGGTGTGGATGGGCCATCCCCAGGTGCACACAAACCAACCCCTTCCCCTGCCTGGCAGCAGGGAATGGGGCAGGAACACCCCCGTGCTGCCTCATCCCACGGGCTGGGACCAGCCCCCCTCGTCCCACATGTGTCCCAGCACAGCCTTTGCACCCCAGGACCTACACCAGCCCCCGTGCCCCTCCCTCCTGGCACTTCTACCCCCTCCTTACTGTTATTTTCCTCTGAACTCTCCCCTTTGCCATTCCCACCTCCCCCAGCACACACAGATCCCTCAGCAGCTTATCAACGCTCCTAATCACCACACAGGAACAGAGCACATGGGGCGGCCACGGGGGTCCCGGGGAGGCCACAGTGGTCCCGAGGCTCCTGGCAGCCACAGGAGCAGTGTCCCAGCCCTCCTCCACACTCACTTGATCATCTGGGGCACGGTGACCTTGGAGTTCTCCTCGAAGGCGTTCATCATCAGGCCGTTGCAGCGGATGTTGTCCACGCACTGGGGGAGACACGGGCGGCAGGGGGAGGGAGTCAGGGCTTGGCTTTCTCCAGACCTTCCACCCCTGCTCACTGCAGGTCCCAGCAGCGCCAGGAAAGCTCCCGGGGTGCAAACCCGGGTGCAGTGGGGCCACAGGCGCACAGCAAACCAGGGGTTAACCTGTGTGCCCAAACCCAGGCACAGCCCAGCAGGGCCCCCACGGCAGCCCCTCCCTGCCGGCTCCTACCTGGCTGATGTCACTGGTCCACGCAGCCTTCTCCTGCCTGGACGAGGCCACCAGGATAACGGTGAACGACGAGGAATCTTTCGGCTCCACCACGATTTTGAAGTCAAGGTGGTCAATGTCCTGTCCTGATGTTTTGGCTTTGGAGCAGAAAAACCCCACACGGTGACTGGGAAAGCCTTTCCCAGCCCCTCTCTCCCCCAAGGGCTTTAGTCAGCTTTCAGGGAGGGTTTATTCGGGGTTTTGTGGGTTGTTGGCTGCCCCAGGAAGGTCAGGTCGGTCTAAGTGTGGGTCTGCTCGGTTCACAGTAAACAATTAATCTAATCAAACCTCGATGGCGGGTTCCTCGAATTTTTTGACACCTGAATTTGATCCACCTTCCGACCACCCCCAGCCCCTCCCCAGCACGTACCGTCCTCGTCGGTGCTCTCGGGCTCCTCCACCAGCGTGCAGTCGATGAGGGAGATGACGCCGTTCTGCAGGGGGGGACAGGGGCTCAGCACCGGGGCCCTGGGGGTCCCCCAGCACAGCCCCCCCAGGGCAGGAGCCAGCCCCCAGCAGTGGGACCCCCCCAGGGCTGGCAGATCCTCCATCCTTGTCCCCCACACCAGGGACGGGGACAGATCGATGTCCCCAGGGGAGGGGGACACACACACACACAGCTCCTGCTTTCACTGGGAACAAAGATCTGTGCCTGCTGGGATCCCTGGGCTTTCCTTGTCAAACTGATCAACTAATTTGTTTATAAATTATTTAATAGGAGCTTTAAATTTAATTTTCCCAAAGTCTGTTGTCGCAATTATCAGCTCTTTGCCACGGACTGTAATTCTTCAAGCTGATAATTTAATGCCAGTAACAAGCAATTTCTGTAAGATTCCTGCTCAATTAACTGCCAAACTTCCCCGAATAAACACGGGGGCCCAGGGAGCGGCCAGAGGAGCCGGGAGTGCCACAGGCAGCCCTGGCTGTGATTCCAGCTCCTTCCAGAACAGACTGCCAGCGGTTCTGCTGCAGATCGGGGCAAATTCTTATCGAGATCTCGTGGTTTCCCATCACCCCCGTGACTCAGCTCCGACAAGGACCAGGTGAAGTAAACCCAGGTGGCCACAGGCTGCCAGCCCAGCACCCCTGGGCCAAGGGAGGGCAAGGTGGTCCCTGGAGCCCAGAGCCCAGGGTGATGAGCTTGGCCAGCTGATGTGGCCAGCTCAGGCCACGGCTGGGCCACCCTGTGCCCGTCCCCAGGGCCAGGAACAGCAGCAGCAGCCGCCCCTCGGTGGGACCCCCTCACCTTGGTGAGGTGCAGCTTCCCCCCGGAGCCGCGGGTGCAGATGATGAGGTGCTTGGAGAAGAGGAAGCACTGCCGCTCGCCCTCCTTCCGGAGCGACAGCGAGCCCAGCCGGCCCCGCGTGATCTTCCCCTTCTCCGACATGGGCACCTGGATCAGGGAGCCTGCGGGGGACAGGGCGGGGGACAGCTCCCAGCGTGTCCCCAGGAGTGTCCCCAGGAGCCAGGGCTGGCCCCAGCCCCCCGGTTATGGTCACCCAGAAGCGGGGGGACACCAGCCATGGTCCCAGCCCACCCTGTACCCCACCCCAGGGCGCTCCACCGGCACCGGGACCTCACTGAGCTCCTGCTGCCTCCCTGGGTGGGACATCAGGAACAGCCCAGAGGGACCTCCCACCGTGATGGGGACAAGTGCAGTGACAAAACTGCCCCAAAGTGCCAGAACTGCCCCAGCGTGATGTGCTCCTGGTCAGCAGAAACTCAGAGCTGAGGTGTATCATTAAATTTCACCAGAGCACACAGAACAGGGCCAGAGCTGTGGAGCTCACCCCCACAGAGGGGAGGGAAGTGGGCACTGACACAGACCTTGCCTGACAAAGGTCTGGCTGGTGTCCAGCAGGATCTCACACCCCTCGATGATCATCCTCTCTATTGCCAGGTTTTTCCGGATGTTTTCAGTCTCACTCACTTCATCGTGCATTATCCTGAGGGATGGAGAGGAGAAAATCAGAGCTGGGGTGGGATCTGCACGAGTTTTCCCAACCCCTCTGGACACACGGTGGGGCTGCACAGGTAAAACCCAAACTGAAGGAATATCGAGGGAATTGCAGCAGTGTCCACCCAGACAGAGCCAGAGCCAGAGGGGACCTGTCAGTCTGCCCAGGCTGTGCCTCCAGGCTGATAAATATTGGAATGTGAGCGCCTGGAAATCACAGGGTTCAGATTTAGGGCAGACAGACCCCCACATCACCAGCCCCCTGTGATATCCCTGCTCCTCGAGGGGTGGGAAAAGGGATGGAAACTTTACAGAGCTTAAAGTGCACGGGTGGGTTTGGCACTGACATCCAGAACACTCCAGTCCATGGGCTGGGGAGGAAGAGGATAAAAACCAGGGAATTATGGCCAATTCCCAAGTGCTCCTGTGGGGATCTCAGAGGTACTCGGTGCCTGCCGTGGGGCAGCCCCACCAGCCCCGAGCAGAGGACAGAACCAGACCCTCGGAGCCATCCCAGCCCTCCAAAGCCCTCATTTCTTCACCCAGGAGCCCTGGGAAGTGCTGCCCCCGGCCAGGAGCAGCCAGGACCTTGTGCCACACCCCAGGGAGGGATGAGCAGCTCTCACCTGGACAGCTCTTCCAGCTTGGACTTGGCGTAATCCAGGCTGTTCCTCTCCACGTGTTCGTGGGGCGTGTGAGCCAGCAGCTCGTGCAGGGTCAGGATGTACCTGGGGATCTGCAGCACCAGGGACAGAGCAGGGTCAGTGGGGACACCAGGGGCCCACCCTGGGCTGCTCCTGCCACGCCTGGGGACACCCTGGCCGGGGACACCCTGACCTGAGCAGTGAAGCTCCTTGTGCCAAAGCTGAGTGAAGAGGGGGAACAACGAGGGGCTGTGCCCAGGAGCCTGCTGTTCCCTGCCCCAGAGGTGTGGGGTAACCAGGAGCCCGCAGCACCCAGAGTCCCCCAAAAGGGTCCCAGGAGCCGTGTGGGACCACCAGGCTCCAGCCCCAGCCCACCTCCACCCCTGCAGTGCCGCCTGTGGGGACGGGGTTTGCACTGTCCATCCCACCTCCCTCAGCGTCCCCGGGGCCAGCCCTGGCTGCAGGGGTCACCTGGAACATGGGGTAGGTGAGGAAGGTCTCCAGGGTCCTCTCCTCGCAGTCAGGCTTGGCCTCGTAGTGCTTGAGCAGCTTGTCGAAGTCGCGGTTCTGCTTGCAGTGGGCCAGGATCTGCAGGCTGTACTGGTGGTTCCGCACAAACTCCTGGTAGATGTTCAGCATGGGCAGCAGGATGTCAAACAGGTCGGCTGCGGGCAGAGCGGGGGGCGTGGGTGGGGGGCTCCAGCCCACCCCTGGGAGCCCGGCACAGCCCCCTGACCCCCTCAGCCACCCACAGCAGCCTCCTGCTCCTCGTGCCCCCCAGCTCTGCCCAGTCTGGGTTTAGAGAGGGTCTGGTGGGACCCAGGGATGCTCTCCAGCATCAGCCTCCCTGTGGTCCGTTCCCAGCTCCCAGCAGAACCAGGAGCAGCAGGATTTGGTCACTCTGGGGTTTTTACTCTGCGGCTGACGCGCCCGAGCGAGGACACGGTGTGCAGTGTGCTTTGCTGCTGCTTGGCAAATGCCTGAGGAGCTGCAGAAGGAGAAGGAGCAGCAGCAGCAGCAGCAGGAGGAGGAGGAGGCAGCAGCACTCACCCAGCACCAGCGTGGGCCAGCTGGAGATCCGCGCCTTCAGGCCTTGGTAGAAGATTTGGTGCAAAAACATGATTGTTTCGCTGGAAGAGGAACCAAGACAGGACTGAGGCAAACCAAGAACATACAGACGACTGAGGGGTAAATAAGGAGGAATTAGACACAATGCCCAGCCCGGGGGGAGCAGGGCAGCCCTCGGGCTGGCGGGGGGGCAGTGCAGAGGGGCCCTGAGGGCACAGGGAAGGACGGAGCTGCAGACCCCCAGGGAGCCCTGGCACTGAGCACCCAGCACCAGCGAGGGCAGGGGGTGTCCCGAGCTGCGGGGACGCCCGGGGTGGAGCTCACCTGTTGAGGAAGATGCTGCTGACGTCGTCGTGTGTGATGGGCGGCTTCTTGGAGCTGGCGGCCATGCGCAGCGGCCGCAGGAAGTTGTTGACCAGGATGTGCAGCTGCTGGACGTACTCGGCCTCGGCCTCCAGCATGCTGAACACCACCTGGTTCCTCTTGCGCATGCTGTCGGCGTGGGGGGACCTGATGTAGTCCTGGATGATGGTCTTCCACTTCCTCCGGCACAGCCAGCCCCGCAGGAAGCTCTGCACCTGAGGGAGCGGGGGCTGGGGGTTAAGGCCAGGCCTGGGGGCCAGGCAGGGACCCTCCCTGGCTCTGCACCGAGCTGCGTGTGCTGCTGCCCCTTCCTGGGGCTGCTCTGAACGCTCCAGGCTGCCAATCCAACAGCTCATTTAAATACCTGGCACAGGCTGCCCAGAGCAGCCGTGGCTGCCCCATCCCTGAGTGCTCAAGGGAAGGTTGGATGGGGCTTGGAGCAAGCTGGGACAGTGGAAGGTGTCCTGCCCACGGCAGGGGGTGAAGGAGATGAGGTTTAATATCCCTTCTTTCTGTAGCTGGGCACCCACAGCACGTCCTGCTCTGTGCCCAGGGCTCCTGCCCCCAGCACAGGGGCTCCCTGTGGGAATGCTGCCGGGGTGATGGCTTTTCCTTTGCCAAAATAGAAGCTGTGACCACCATGGGAGCAGAAGTCAGAGGGGCTGGCGGTGCAGGAGCCAGCACTGGCCGGGACACCTCGTGCTCCCGGGAATGCTGGAATGCCAACAGACGAGCTCCCACTTGGGCACAACACATTTTCCTCCTAAAAAACCCTGCTGACAGAAGCACTTGCTCCGACACCTCCTTCAGCCCCCCACGGAGCGCGTCTGCCGTGCCTGCTGGGCCCCCCCGGGCGCCAACCCTCGCCACCACCCACCTTCTTGATCTTCTTGATGTCACTGTCATCGTCGCTGGGCGCGCTGCTCTGGCTGGCCTGGATGCGCTCGTGGTCCTTGAGCAGGGACGCGATCTGTGGGCACAGGGGGGAGCAGCTCCAGCACTGCCGGGGGGCCGAGGGGATCCCGGGGGCTGAGGGGATCCTGGGGGCTGAGGGGACCCTGGGGGCTGAGGGGACCCTGGGGGCTGAGGGGACCCCAGGAGCTGAGGGCATCCCGGGGGCTGAGGGGATCCTGGGGGCCGAGGGGATCCTGGGGGCTGAGGGGACCCTGGGGGCCGAGGGGATCCTGGGGGCTGAGGGGATCCCGGGGGCTGAGGGGACCCCAGGAGCTGAGGGCATCCCAAGATCTGAGGGCATCCCAGGGGCTGAGGGCATCCTTAGATCTGAGGGCATCCTGGGGGCTGAGGGCATCCCAGGAATTGAGCATATCCCAGGAACTAAGAGCATCCCAAGCTGCTGCTGTGCCTGGGAGCAGCGTGAGCCTCTGGCTCAGTGACAGACACAGGGACATGCTGAGCTGGGTCTGTCCTGATGGGCGTCACAGACTCGCAGAGCCACAGACCCACAGAGAACTTCAGGCTGGAAAAGCCGCTGAGATCAACAAGTCCACCTGATCACAGCACTGCCGAGGCCACCACTAACCCACCATTGTCCCCAAGTGCCACATCCACATGGCTTTTAAAGCCCTCCAGGGATGGGGACTCAGTCCGTGGATGAAGCAGATGAAGGAACGTGGCAGAGCTGTCAGGGCTCCTCGAGCTCTCACCGACTCCTCAGTACCCCTGAACCCCGCCAGGACCGGGACCTGGACATCCTGGTGGGTGCCCAATCCAAACCCCATCCCTGTTTCCCCCAAAAAAAACCTTCACAGCAACTCAATAAACACGACTTGGAGAGAAAATGGCAGAAAAATCTTGAGCATTTGGCCCCCAAAATGTGCAGGCGGGGAGCCCCCCCCGGCCCTTCCCGCACCCGTGGGATCGGAGCCATCAGCTCCCGCCTTTGGCTCTCACTGTTTCTCCCTGTACTTTCTCTCCCTCCTCTGCTCATCGCGTGTCCCGGCCCCCACGGCCAAACCCGCCTGGAAAGTGACAGGGAAAGGCAAGAAAGCAGCACATGTGCCACTCCGAACGTGGGAAATCGGGAAAATGTGATCTGGATTTTGATTTTGCAGAAGAGAACAGAAGGAAACAACTCGGAAAGAGGACTTTTCCTGGGGTGGGGGGGAAGATGTCCCGTTTGGGGCAGAAAGGAGGAAAAAAGGTGGAGTTTGGTGTCTGGGCTGTTTGGAAAAAGCAGGAATGCACCAGAGCTGGTGGCCACAGGCTCATGGTCACCAATCCAGCTCCTACACATCTGTCTCACCCCATTCCATTCCATGGATCAGCTGTGAGAGGAGATTTTAGAGCTTTTTGCGCACCACAACACATGGCCAGGGATTGTAATTGACCTGCCCATTTGAACCCAAAAATTCAAGGTTTAAGGAAAAGCCATTAGGACAGGCAAAACCAGCCTCGCTGCCTCTTCAGCCACTCTTGTGGGGCGATGCTGAGGTTCTGAGTGATTTGGCAGCGAGGCCTCAGTCCTGCCAAGCCGCTTCTCCTGCCCCCACCCCAACGCCGCTGCCCGAGGAGGGTCCATGGGGAGGGGCTGGCAGCAGCCCCAGGGTGCCCCACACATCCCCAGTGCCCACCCACCGCTCCAGCAGTGCCAGCACCGCCCCCAGGCAGAGCCCAGGCAGTGAGGGGCCCGGGGGGCACAGCCCTGCAGGGAGAAACAGGGGATACCCCACAGCACCAGGCAGCACCTTTAGCACGGAGTGTTCTCCCTCTGCCGGGCATCCCCAGTGCCACAGAGCGTCACCCCCACTGCCAGGCAGCTCCTGAGCCTCCTCATCCTCCTCCTCCTCCTCCCGGGTGCCCCAGGGACACGCGTGTCCCTCGTCACCGTCTGCTGAGTCACCCGCACACCTCGCTGCTGTCTGCCGTGCCCGGCCTCGGGTCACCCTTCCCACGCCCCGCACCGGGAATTGCCGCCAGAGCTGCCGGGACAGGCTGCAGGCAGCGGCTGACCCCCCAGGAGTGCAGAGAGCAGCATCTGTGGGGTCACAGCAATCCCCTGGGACCCCTCTGCCCCGCTCAGTGTGCCCCACTGCAGAGCCGCCCCAGCTCTGGGATCCCAGCGGGACGTGGAGCTGCTGGAGTGATCCCAGAGGGCTCACAGAGAGGGTGGGACAGGACGGTCTGTGGGATCCCTCCCAACCCAAACCTTCCTGGGATTCCAGGGTGCAGCCACCGTTTTCTCCTCTCACAAGAGGCAAGGACCAGCCCCCCAGCCCACTCCCCAGTGCTCCGTGTTGGTGTGAACCTCTCCGTGTGACAGCAACTTCCAGGGACCCTCTCCAGCCCCCCACGGGCACAGTGCTGGGCTGCCACAACCACAGCCACTCCAGCACCACTCCTGCCAGGAAAACCCCCGAGGGAGGCGATGCCCCGGCCCCTCCGGTGGGAGAAGGGCCAGCCCTGTGTCGCTAAAAGCAGCAGAAGGACCCCATGGGTGACAGCCCCGTCCCCTGCCCACGCGGGGACACCACCCGCCCTCCGCGGGTCACCCCGGGAGCGCCAGCGCATCCCCGGGGCAGCGCCGGGCGCTTCACCTCGGCCTTGAGGCGCTCGATCTCGATCTCCCCGTCCTCGATCTGCTGCCGGAGTTGCTTGGCAACAGTCTTCTCCGTCTCCACGATCTGCAGGAGATGGAGGTACTTCTGCATCAGCGCCTCGTGCTCTGTCGCCAGGTTCCTGTAGCTGCAGCAGACACGGCCGTGAGCGTCCCTCCCCCGCAGACCCTGCCCCGCGCCCCCAGAATGTCCCCCCAACACCGGGGGCTGCTTTGGGCTCCTCCTTGCCCACCCCCGGCTCACAGCCCGGCACGGGGAACAGAGCAGGGGGCAGCTCCTGCAGATGGGAATGCTGCTGCTGCAAAGGCCCATCTGGGCTCCCACGGGGGGCAAACAGAAAGGACAGAGCCAACTTTAATGAAATCACTGGGGTCACAAAAGACCCCCAAAAACCCGTGGCCAGCCCCCTGTAACCTGCCACCTTCCAAGGGCTTAGGAAGGACGTGTGTGGCACAAGGTCCTACGAAGTCCTGCTCCTGGCAGGGGCTGCAGGGGATGGCGTTTCTCCCATTCCCTGCTCACAGCTCCCACCTGATCCCACACCCCGCTGCCAGCCCAGCGCCTTCCCTCCCCAGAGCAGCTGCACTGAGCTGGCTCCTGGCTGCTCTGCAAGGCAGGTGGGCTGTGCCAGCACCCAGGGCACGGACAGGAGCCTGGACAGGCCCTTCCTGACCAGGTTTGCTATCCCAGGTGAGTCCCTTCCCGATGGCCTTTCAGCCCGAGGGTGAATCGGGCACCCCCTGGCTCCAGGCTGGGACAGGCAGTGCCAGCCTGCCAGGTGACATGGGACTGGGAATGGGGACAGGGGAACACCTGAACACTCAGCATGAGGGTCCCCAGCATGGGGCTGGGGGGCAGAATGTCCTGCTCCGGCTGCTGGCAGTGTCCAGCTCATCCTGCCCCCCAGCCACGGCTCCCCCTGGGCCCCACCCGCGGGCACAGGGCACACCTGGCGTGGGCTATGGCTGCCACCCACTCGTCACAGTCCTTGGCGTCCTCGGTCCTCAGCTCCAGGGTCTTCTGGTTCTCATGGTTGAAGTTGACAGTGAAGTAGTGCTGCGGGGGCGAGCACAGGGGTCACGGTTACCCCACACAGGGCTGGCAGAAATCACCTCCTGACCCACCACAGGCTGGCTCATTGAGGAAAACAGGTTTGGAAACGCACCGGGAGCCCGGCCACGACGGGCTGCCCCCAGCACAGCCACGCCACTGGCGAGGAAAACCCGAGGGGAAATCCTGCTGGGCAAAGACCCAGCCTCAGGAAAACCTAAACCCGCCAAACCCACCCAAATCCAGGGCGCTGCAGCCCTGAACCTGGGGACTCCCTCACCTGGGGAACGGGCAGAGGAGCGAGGATGCTGAGCTGGACCCGCACCCCCGCTCCCATCCGCAGGTTAATGCTTGGACTTGATGGTCTTGGAGGTCTTTTCCAACCTCAGTGATTCCCTGATCCTCTGATCCCTGCCTGTGTGGACAGGAGCCCCGGGGGCACTCGCTGGGGCCCCGGGAGGTGACAGCGAGCCGAGCGCGGGTCCCCCGTGTCCTGCTCCCCGGGGCTCCGGGGGGTGGCCGCGCTGCCGGGCTATTTTTATCCTCCCTTGACATTTCCAGTGTTTGTGCTAATTGTGCGCGGTGCCGCCGCCGCCGCCGGGTTTGTGCCGCTCCTCTGCTTCCCTGCAGTCTCCAAGGAAACAGGTACCACGCTGCAGTGCCGGATACTGCCCGGAATAACTGGGCTAAACCAAACCCACTGGAACGAGCTCATCCTGACATCATCTGCTCCTCCGCTGGGTTTCATCGGGGACCTGAATGCTCAGGTAAAAACGGCCTCAAAGCCGAGGAGCAGCAGCCCCGCAGGACCCGGCAGCCCCGTGAAAACACCGACGGGCACCACAACAAGGCTCTTCCCTTCCTGCCCCCGGTCACCCCAGGGTGCTGGGGAGAAGGACCCCCAGACGGGCACAGGAGGCTCTGGGTGGGCCCGGGGGGACAGGGCAGCAGCACAGACAGAGCCAGCAGCCCCAGCCCGTGCCCACCCAGGGCTCAGGGCTGGGGGTGGCACCCTCGGAGCTCACCCAGCCCCTGCAGCAGAGGAGGAGAGGGGGGCAGGAGCCCTCACTGCCCACGGGCACAGCAGAGCCTCCTTCAGAAACACCTTTCACCTTTGTGGGGCAACTGCAGGGCCCCGGTGAGGATGCAGCTCCTCCACTTCTGCCATGGAGCCTTTAAGTGCAGGGCCTTTCACTGCTGGTCCTGGGGACGAGCTTTCTCCTCATGGAGCCGTCCCCATGACAAACACCACCATCCATCACACACCCCAGTGTCAAACACCATCATCCATCGCCCACCCCTTCCCCAGCCTGCCACTCTCAGGCTGCCCAGAGCTCCGTGTCTGCCTGCAGGACACCTCTGGAGCTGCAGCAGCTCCCCAGCCTCTCACATCCCACCCCCTTCCCCTCCCTCCCACTCCCAAAGGCTTTCGCTGGCAAAGAGACGGCTCCGGGGAAAAATTCACCAAACACTTGTGGTCCCCACGGGTGTTGTTCTGTACCCCGGCTTTACACCCACCTGACATCCCTTCCCTTGTCACTGCACCGAGGGGAGCTCATCAGGTTGGCAAGGCTGGAAATGCCCCCCTGAACACCAGCGAGGTGTGGGGGAGCCCCTGCAGGCCCTGGTGCCCCGGCAGCTCCCGGTGCTGCAGGAACACCCCACCCCGAGAGCACGGTGTGCACATTCCCACTCGGTGAGCCAACACCAACAGCCCCAGCCCAGCTGAGCCCCCAGGGGCTGGAAACACGGGGAGACCCTTCCAGGAGTCCCCCAAACCCGTCCCTGGCCAGCAGGAGGGCAGGAGACAGCGAGCCCTGGGTTGTCCTTCCCAGACCCCCGTGTGTGCCCCCAGGGTCTGTGGGGATGGCACGTGGGGTGCCCTTTGTGCTGCTGGGGGTGACAGCACCCCCCCAGAGCCCCACACCCACAGCACAGCCTGGGTTAGGGCACCCTGATCTCCCCCAGCACCGGGAACGGAGCAGACTGGGGCCTTGGCCGAGGTTACAGCAAGGGGTGCAGAGCCCAGCACAGGAACTGGGGCCTGGAGCAGGGAGCCTGGGCAGAGCCCACCCTGCCCCACAGCCTCTGCCCCTCCTCACACACCTGAGGCACCTCCCAGCACACCAGCACCCGACAGGTGAGGCCCAGTTCACACCCAGGGACTCCTGAAGGTCCTGCCAGAGGCAGTTCCCGGGCTCTTGGCAGCAGAGCCGACGGTGAGGGGTGTGAGCCCCCGGGGCAGGGCTGCAGCCAGGGCTCCTGGATCCCAGGGCTCCTGCATCCCAGGGCTCCTGCATCCCAG
>VXBN01017113.1:212521-245131 GCA_013397395.1 Sinosuthora webbiana
AGAGCCAGGGGGAACCCCGCACCCAGAGACCCCCAGAGCCACAGGGAACCCCGCAACCAGAGACCCCCAGAGCCAGGGGGAACCCCGCAACCAGAGACCCCCAGAGCCACAGGGAACCCCACACGTGTGGGACCCTCGGGCCAGCACGGAATCCTCCCCACAGCTGAAGCCCTGGGCCCAGAGGGACCCCAGGAACATCCAGAGCTGGGGGACACCTGCAGGCACACAGAGCCCCAAAAGCAAGAGGGACCCCGGGCAGATGGGACCCCAGGAACAGCCAGAGCCTCAGGCCAGGAGGGACCCAGATGGGGAAGTGGACCCCAGGCCAAAAGGGACCCTTCGGCAGGGGAGGACCTTGAGGCAAGTGGCACCACCGGGCAGAGCAGAGGGACCAGTTTCTTCATTTATTTCCGTTTGTCTCACTCTTGATCCCTCTTCTCCATCCTGGCCTTGTGTGCTCTGCCGAGCAGGGCAAACCTGGGAAAACTGGGCACTGGGAAAACTGGGCACTGGGAAAACTGGGCACTGGCTGCAGCGGGAGCCTGTGCAGGGCAGGGAGGGCCCTGGGGTCCCCTGTACCCCAGGGGTTTCTACAGCCAGGAGTGCTGGGACAGCCAGATGCCACAGTGACGGGCACCGTGTGACACCTGCAATGTGTCACATCAGCCCCGCAGCAGAGCCAGCCCTGACCTGAGCCCCAGGTGTGACAGACCCCCTACAGACAGGGAGGACAGCAGGACAACCCTGGTCACTGGCCTTATTTCTGCTGAAAATGCTGGCAGAGCTCCAAGGAACCCAGTGAGGTCACAGGTTGCCATGGGAACGGGAGGGAACAGGCTGGAATTGGGAAGGGTGCTGGCACTGCCAGGATGGAGCTGCTTGGCCTGGGCACTGCCGGCACACGTGCCCATCCCTCAGGGGACACGGCCCGAGGCCTGCTGTCACCGGGTCAGTGCCAGAGAGGGGCAGAGCGGGAATGGGGACACCCACTGCCCCTGTCCCCTCCTGCCACTGCTGTCCCTGGCTGAGCGTGCCCCTGTGCCCAGCTGCAGGCAGGTTTGTAGCTCCAGGGCTTTCCCAGCAGCACGGGCAGCTCCCCTCCATGGCCAGGGCTCTCCCCTTTTCCGTTCCTCCAGCCTCATCAGCGAGATCCTACATCCCATTTCATGGCTGCAGCCTCGCTGAGGGTGAGATGGGTCCCAGCATGAAGCAGAAGGTGCTTCCTGTGCCAAGGCTGTCACATATGGAACAGTGCAGTGGCACAGAAAGAGACCCTTTGTGGCAGCCTGCGGAACCCTGGGTGAAATAATAGCAGGGAAGGTGGCACTGCCAATGATTCCCGTACTGGATGGGAGCTGCCTGACACCCAGAGGTGCCACACCAGACCCGGGGACATCCCCGGGGTGTGCTGGGGTGCACCTGGGGATGGCGTGTGCCCAGGGACAGGCCCGGTGTGCCCACTGCTCACAGGATGAGGGTGCCCCTGCCCCAGGGACAGCAGCACTCGCTGGGGACAGGCAGCGTCGGACTGTGCTGGGGTTGGTACCAGGCACAGCCTCTGCACTTCTCAGTAGTGTTGGTTCAGTTCAGACTCCCTTTGGAAGGCACAGAGGGTGATGGAAACATCACTGAGAGCTTCCAGGGCTCGGGCCTCGGAAAGTTTGATTCCTGGAACAAAGGGAGGTTTGTTTCCTGCGGGTGACACGGCACTGATCAGTGGGGAGGTGTCTGCAGCGTGACCCTCCCGGCCCAGCAGGGGAGGGAAGTGCTCCTCACCCCTCTGAGAGCCGGCAGAGCCGTGGGGCAGGGAGTTTGCCCAGAGCCAAGATTACCAGGGTTTCCAGGGGCTTTAATTGCTGTGGTTTCTTTGCTCCTCATTGAGGTGCTAAACAAACATGGGAGTGGTTCCTGTGGGCTCCCGTCCCGTGCACAGCCCGAACAGATGCACAGGCAGAGGGAGCAGGAGCTGCAGCAGCAGCCGCGGGCACAGGGCTGCTGGCAGGGGAGAACAAGGGGCTGGGACACTGCTCTGGCCAGGGGAGGCTGTGGGGGAGCCCCGGGAGGGGACAGTCACCATCAGAGACCTCTGAACACTCAGTGATGGGCTGTAGGGGCCCAGGGCACAGCTGAACCAGGAGGGAGGAGCAGGGAGACGACACCCAGGGGCTGTTTGGGTCCCAGTCAGGGTCCCCTGCCCTGATCCCCGGGTGTGGCACGGGATGAGTCTCTCGGTGCTCTCACCCAGAGCACTCTCACCTTGGGGCTCAAACAAGATCTGGGCAGGTGGGGGACACCCGCTGAGGCCGGCGGCTGCATCCTCTCCATGCCGGGCTAGACAAGTGCCACCAGCGCCACCACCAGCACGGGTGTCACTTCCCATCCCTCGGGTCCCACTGGAGC
Organism: Sinosuthora webbiana; assembly: GCA_013397395.1. Classification (NCBI taxonomy): domain Eukaryota; kingdom Metazoa; phylum Chordata; class Aves; order Passeriformes; family Sylviidae; genus Sinosuthora; species Sinosuthora webbiana. Next base: position 214,922 of record VXBN01017113.1, read on the forward strand.
CGAGCGGGCTCGGTGCCACTCGGATGCAGCGTTGGGGGGCACAGGATGCTAAACCGAGGGGCCCTCCCCAGCACAAGGGGCCTGCAAGTTCATTAGGGCAATTTGTCACTTAGCCCAGACCCGCTGGCTGTGCCCAGGCCCCGCGGCCACGGGCAGCCCTGCTGCACAAATCACCTCACTGCTGACATTTTTTAATGTCACAGCTCCGGGACTGTGATCATGCGATGCAAAATTGTTTCAGCAGCCCTTTGAACCGCTAAGCTGTTCCCTGGGAGTCTCAGCACCAGGGATGACAGCCTGGTAATTTATGCCAGCAGCTCTCACTCGCTCCCGAGCCCGTGGAGAGGGCTCCGACACCACTCGGAGCTCCTGGCTGGGGTGCCAGCTTCCTCTCCTGAGAGGTGGAGGGGAGGAATTGCCTCCCCACACTGCGCCAAGCCAGGGCTTGCTGGGCTCCGTCACCCTGGCAGGGGCGTGGGACAGCGAGAGGCACAGCAGCGCTGCGGGTGTCACCCCTTCCCACGGCACTGAGTGACCCCTGCCTGCCTCGGGCAGAGCGTCTCCACACAGCCTGGCCGTGACGGGCACCTTCCCTTCCCACGGGACAGCCTGTCCCCTGGGGTCAGCGGGGCTGTGCATCCCTGGTGGCCACAGCTGTCCCTGTGCCACCCTGCTCCACTGGGACAGTGACACAGCAGCAGCACCTGGCACGGAGAGCAGTCACCTCCACCCCGGGACAGGGGCAGGCAGGGGGCAAAGACACCAAGCCCCCCATGTGGGGCCCGAGCCCCTGCAGGCCCCCGAGGCCCTGTGTCACCCCCAGCAGTGTCCCCAGGGCTGCAGGAGGACACCCATGGCCAGGTGTGCCACGGCCTGCTGTGAGTCATTACCACCTCCATGGAGGGAACACGCCAGCACCTGTGTCCTGTCCCCACACAGAGCCATGGCCAGCAGGGACAGGGGGACACTGGGGGCCAGCAGCCAGGCTGTGTCCTGTCCCCACACGGAGCCACGGCCAGCAGGGACAGGGGGACACTGGGGGCACGAGGGAGCAAGGACAGGGGTGGGAACCCCACCTGTGCCCTGTGCCCAGAGCATCCCCACCCTGGGCACCCCAGTACCTCAGACACCTTGCACCCGCAGCAGGGATTTGGCAGCCGGGTATTTTTAGGCACTGCTGTGTTTTACAAGCCCTCAGAAGGCGTTGTAGCCAAGAGGGTTAACCCAAACCCAAGGGGGTGTTCTGTAACCGTGTGATGCTGCACTCTACGGGCTGAGGTCCCTGCTGTCACACGTGGGATTTGCCACCTGACAGACAGAACAGCGCTGAACCCCCAATGCTGAGGCTTCGGGATTTTAAAGGTATTTCCTGTCCCTACAGGCACAGGAATCATCAGGTACAACCATCCCCTGTGTCACCTGGCCCCAAGCTGGGCACGCATGCCCAGGTGGAAGGTGCTGGTGGCATGGCAGGATCACCTTGGACAGTCTGTCCTGGGGCTGGACACGCCGTGTCCGAGCCCAGGTAATCCCCAGGGCCACCAGGATTAGCCGGGGGGAGCAGGGCCAGAGCTGCAGCTGCTGCCAGCACTCCTGGGAAGGGCCCTGCCAGGTTCCTACCCACCAAAGTCTGTCGCTAATTAAGGATTTAATATCCAAATCTCTGGAACTGACTCATTCCTCGCTGACACCAAGAAATCCTTCCTCCCTGTCTCTCTACCAGCCGGTTGGGAAGACAACAAAACCCTGGGGCACCTGCTGTGAGGTGATGGCTCAAGGAGCTGCAGAGGCCACAGGACTTGTGTTGGGGTGAAGCAGGCCCTGGTGGCAGCTGACGCCCAGCACAGGGGTGACAAGGGTCACAGGGGTCACAGGAGGCCGTGGGTCACTCACTGGACCAGCCCTGGCCCCGCTGGCTGCAGGGCAGAGGGTCTGCAGTCACCCCAGAGCTGCTCACAGGGCACTGGGGTTACCCTCCCTAAGGGCACAGTGGGGACCCCCACGGCCACAGCACGGCCACCCCACACCCCTTGGACACCACAGACAGGTCACCCCTGTCAGAGCCAGGACAGGTCCCTCTGTCCCTGCTGGAAGTCACCTGTGGCTGTGTCAGAAATGGGCACAGGCACGGGCAGGGCGTGGGGAGCTCCAGAGCTGACCCAGAGCACAGGGACCCGAGCCCTCCTGGAGCCCAGCAGGAGGAAAGTGCTGAAGTTTGGCGGCCGAGGCCGGGTTCCACGTTGCAGTGGGATTTGCTGTAACAGATTCCCATCAGTCACAAGAGAGTGATGGATTTATTTTTAAACAGATTAAGCATCTGCTGCTGACAGAGCACATCTCGGCACCGGCCGGGCAGCAAGCAGTGCCCGTGGGGAAAAGGCAGTGGGAACACCCCGGGAAGGCAGTGGCCGAGCTTGGCTGGCTCAGAAATATCTTTTAAGATCATTTGAAGCCAGATGTGAGTGTCCTGTCAGGGCTCAGAGACACCAGGGCTGCCGGGGGTCATCCTGGCGCAGCCGTGGGTGCAGCTGCAGGGCACTGAGGGATGTTTTCCTGCCCATTATTGAAACAAATAAAACAAAACATTTGCTAATTCAGGGAGATTCTTCTGGATAAGGCCAATTAATCAGCTGTGATTCATTCTCCCGCTCTCTCTGGGACAGAGGCAGGTTGGGGATTAAGGAACCGATGGGAACACTGTGGCTGTGGGAATCACTGAGGGCTCGGCGGCCTGGGAGCCACGGGCTGAGCTCTTGGGGCAGCAGAGGATCAGCCACAGCCTCGTCCAGGTGTTCCAAGGATCCCAGAACTAGCCAGGAAACACTTAGGAGAAGGTTTGTTTAGTTCCCACTCCCGGGCACGGCCCCTCTCCAATGCCTCCCATGCAGCTCGAAGGGACACGGAGTATTTTTCCTATGGTACTGCTGGATCCATCATTCACTAAAAATAAAGCTGACTTTCCTGCAGTGGGTAAAAACCAGTGATAAAAATCCCCATGAATACTTCATCAGGCTGCCTGCTTTTCCATGGATTTTCTGTCACCAGGAGAGCGTTTCCAGCGCCATTGGTGCCTGGAAACCAGGACTGGGGGGAATCCAAATCAATCACGTCTGAAAGAGGGAATTTTCTCCTAAAGCCTACTGCTCCCGGTGACATTATCCATGTAGGAGCTCCAGCAGCAGCCGGAGGGAGGGTTTTACCCCAGGACAGAGAACGGGGGGTCAGGGACCAGGGCTGGGGGCCCCCAGCACCTTCCCCTGCCCATCTGGAGGAGGGAGGATGTGCTGGAGACACAGGGCAAGGAAAAGCAGTAAGACGATGGAAATCTGGCAGGGAAGGTCCAGCTCCAAGGGCACAGGAGGCTGCCGGAGCTGCAGGGACACCCGAGGCTCTGCAGGCCACTGACAAGGAGGGTTTGGAGACGTGATCCTGCCCAGGGGTCAGCACATCCCGCCTTTCCTGGAAAGCTGCACCTCGTGGTCCCGCTCAGGGGAGCCCCTGTCCCCTGTCCTGGGTTTTTCCGTCTCACCACACCGCCGGGGACACAGCACAGAAGGAAGAGGTTCCCCCTAAAATAAGGCTTGAAGAGCAACATCCTCATTGCCTCGTGTCTGCCTGAGCAGACACTGAATCATCCCGCGAGCTGGGATTTAAAATAGCAGAATCCCTGTTTTTAGCAAGAGCTGCTCAGCCCTAGGAGGAGGAAGAGGCTGTAGGGGAGTCAGCCGCTGCCTGACTGTGCCGGGCACGACGGAGGGAGGCACCCGAGGTCTTGCCGGAGGGTCCCCGAGGGCTTTGCCGCACGCAGAGCCGCCCGCACCCTCCGGCCCCGCTCCGCTGCTGCGCTCGCTGCGGCCACCAGTGTCACCAGTGTCACCCCGGCCGTGTCCCCAAGGTGGGACAGCCGCGCGCCGGTGCCGTGCCGAGCGCTGCCGCAGGGACAGGTACGGCTCGTCCTGCCTGACCTAGTTTAGCACTCGCGGCAGCAAAATGCGGCTCCGGGGGAGCAGAGCTGCTCAAACCCGGCAGAGCCGGCGGCATCCCTCCCTCCCTCNCCTCCCTCCCTCCCTCCCTCCCTGCGTCTCCCCGGGACCCTGCAGGAGCCCCACTGCATCTCCCAGGGGATGGGGTGGAGGATCCCATGTCCTGGGAGCCCTCCTGCTCTCAGGCATCCCTCCCGAGGCAGAGCACACAGAGCCAGACCCTCTCTGCATCCACAGGCCACATCCTCCCCCAGCTCGGCCCCCAGGCTGCTCCAAGCCCTGTCCAGCTCGGGTTTGAACAGTTCTGGGATGGGGCAGCCACAGCTTCCCTGAGCAGCCTGTGCCAATGTCTCACCAACCTCACAGGGAAGGATTTCTTCCTCCTGTCTCACCTCAGCTGACCTGTTTGCAGGTCGCTGCCTTCATGATCCTCCAAACCACAGCACACGTTCAGACAAGCCAGGCTCTTGCACAACCTGGGCCACCCAGCAGTGTTTATGTAACCCAGGAGCCTCGGCAGCAGTGACCCGTTTCCTCTGACTTGCTCATCCAAAAACCCAAGACAGGAGAGCAGTGGGTGCCACCGGGGTACGGGCTCAGGGCGGGTGCCGGCATCACCTGGAGCACATTCCAGCTGCCCCAGCACATCGGCCGTGCCCAGCACGAGCATCCCCAGCAGCACGGGGCTCACCTGGCCCCGGGCGGGCTGCGCTGGAGATCACCTCCGAGAGGAGTGCCCTGGTGCTCCTGATCATCTTCCGTGCACAGCTGGAGCTGCAGAGGGAGATTCTCCTGGGAATGCCCAGCTCGTGCCTGTGCAGCAGCAGCACCTGGCCCCAAACACATCCCAGGACCCCCGGACCCCACTGCACACACACACTGGGCAGCGTTTGCCCCTTTTATGCCTGAAAATGACCCAGGAGCACCCCCAGCAATGCTGCCTGTGCCGGGGTATTGCCTCTCAAGCACCTGGGGCTCCATTGCTAATGAGCCTTCAGCCCTCACCCCGTGGCTCCCCAGCTTGGAGCTGCTCTACCCATGGATCCCCCACCCCAGGGCTGGTGCCATCAGCCTCACACAGACCTGCCAGGACCTGCCTCAGTCTTTTTATTTCAATCCCAGGCAAAGTGGCCGGGGAGGGGAGGCAGCAGCTGGGCAGGAGGCTGGAGAGGGTCACGGGGTGCTCGCTGCACCCCTCCTGCTGCAGCCCTCCTGCTGCATCCCTCCTACATCCCTTCTGCATCCCTCCCTCCTGCTGCAGCCCTCCTACATCCCTTCCACTGCATTCCTCCCCCGCTGCATCCTTCCTGCCGGGCTCCCACTGTCCCGGGCTGAACCCACGAGAGGAGGGTTCTGTGCCAGCGGGGAGGGACCCGGGGGACCGAGTGTCCCCGGCTGCGGGGTCTGAGGGGAGGGGGACAAGCCTCCATCCCCTCCAGCAGCGGGCTCTGGGGAGCAGAAGCAGCACAGAGGGGGAGCGTGCACAGGGGAGAGTTTCCTCCTGCCTGTGGCAGCACCTCGGGGATTGTTGTTTGGTTCAGGAATTAATCCTGAAAAGCCGAACATCAAACAATCCGTTACAATCTCACTTTCCCCATGTTTTTGTGTTCAGAGCAGTGACACAATGACTGCAGCCCTGGTATCCAAGAGTTCCCCGGAGCCTGGCACCACATGGACAAGCCAGATTCCTGCTATTCCAAAGCCAATTTTATCATTACAGCAGGTTTTTATTTTTTTTTTCCCGAGCTGGTGTGTTCATAATGGTGTGAAACCAGAAAAAGCAGGAATTCTTGCACTGAGGAACAGCAGGAAAAATACAGTGCAAAGGCCCCAGGTTTTGCCTGGCAGTGGAATGAGGGAGTTTCAAATGTCAAACCTGCTGAGCTTTGCTGCAGCTGAAGGAGCCCTTCCAAGCCGTCGGAGGTGTCACCGCATTGGATTTGGTCTCTCTGTTCCAACTGACTTCAGTAAATGGCAAAAATACGCCTTTAAACCCCAGCCGTTGGCAGCGTCGGCTGCACAAATAAATACGCTTGTCATCGCTTGATTTTTTTCCCATTTTCCGAGTTAAAAATGTTCTGGGTGCCAAATGCCACCCGTTGGAGCCATCCCTGGGTGTGCACACCGTGAGCAGGAGCACCGGGCCGGGCACAGGGCTGGGGCAGGTGTAAACCTGACCTCAGCATCGCCGCACCCGGGCTAATGAAAATGCAGTTCAGGGAAAAGGGAGATTTTTAAAAAAACCCCAACAAATCAATCCGCCCAGAGTGAAGCAAATTAAATATCCACGGGAAAAGTAAGTCCGGGACGAGGGCAGCTGGAGGGATGGTCACAGCACGGGGTGGCAGGGCCCTGCCGTACCCTGGGTGTGCCCGTGATGGACGGAGGCAGCCCCAGCAGCCCCGCACGGGGCCAGGGAGGGGTACTCAGAGGGTGGGGCAGGGTGGGGGGCTCGGAGGTGGGACCCCTCCCGTGGGACCCCTCCGGGTGCCCGGGGAAGGGGCAGCCCAGCACGGCACGGGCAGAACACGGGCACATCTGGTGGCACAGCTGGCCCAGGCTCAGCCCGTGCAGGAGCCGGGCTCGGGGGGCTGAGTGATGCCTCCCCCCTCGTCGGGATGGCTGGGACCACCGGCCGTGCCGCCGCCGCCCCGGGAAGGAAGGACACGGCATCGGTGGGGTTCGGTCCAGGCTGGGCTGCAGAGCAGCGAGGCTGATGCACACCCACGGACACTCCGTGTATGGCTTGTCCCCGTCAGCACCGGGCTGAGTGGATCCGGGTTTGGATCCGGGTTTGGACCCGGGTTTGGATCCGGGTTTGGATCCGGGTTTGGACCCGGGTTTGGATCCGGGTTTGGATCCGTGCTGCGATCCCGGCACCGCTGCGGATTCAGCAGGCGCTGTCGGGGCTCATCCGGCGCTTGGCGGCTGGGGGAAGCTCGTTAGCGAGATGTCAGGGCACGGAGCACCGGCGGATCTGAGCAGCAGATCAGGCGTCGGAGCTGTTTGTTTTGGGGATGGATTCGGGAATCAGGTGTCTGTAACGAGCGGCGTGTGATGTCGGCCGTGAAGTTGAGGCAATTACGGCTCATGATTTGACAAGAGCTCCGGCGCTCGCACTGAACTCCCGCAGCCAGGGCAGGGTCACTGCGGGGCGGCGGATCGCTCCCGGCTCCCTTGGGAATCAGCAGGAAAAGTGAGCTGCGGGTAAAGGCTCTCCCCACCGGCTGGGGACGGCAGTGCCGGAGCTCAGACTCCGCAGGGATATTCCAGCCCCGCTGCCATCGCTGGGTCCCGCAGCCCTGGATGCTCCTGCTCCTTCCCTACTCCATCCCTGCTCCTCCCCGTTTCCTAACGTCAGCGGTGAATATAAAACAGCAGCAACAACAACCACCAGCCTGTGTGATCCCATTTGCAGCCCTCAGTGACAGCACCGAATGAGCCAAAAAAAAGGGAAAGTGGTTTTAATTAAAACTATCGCTGGAAGAGAATTGTGACTAACTGATGTCATGCGTTAAAATTACAAATCCTGGGAGCATAAGTGACAGATAAAATAGCACAAATTGTTTACAAATTCATTTACTCAAAAAAAACCCAAAAAACAAGCAAACAAACAAACAAAAAAACCCACCCCCAAAACAGCTGGAAACAAGCACATGGCTTATTATTACAAATTAATTAGTTGTGGCGAGGGGTTCAGGCAGAGGTGACAGTCCCAGCTGAGGTGCTGGCGTGTCTGTGCACCGCTGTGCCCTCACTGAAGACGTCGGGCTGTGTCCCTGTGCTGGTGAGGAGCCTGTGGCTGCCCGGCTGATCCGGGGGACCGGGCTCCACTCACGGGGGCTCTGGGGGCCACAAGACACCTCAGGTGACAGCACAGCTTGGAGCCGGAGGTGGCACCAGCGCCACAGCACGGGGACACTGCTGAGGTGATGTCAGGAGCAGCCCCGTGAAGCTGCAATGTTTGCCCACACCACGCTGGGTTTCTATTTTTTGTAATTCCCCTCGTTTGACACATTTTGATGATGTTTCCATCCCGGTTGCCATGGTGACTGGCGTCCACTCCCCCACGGCTCTGTACATCCTTCTCTCCCTAGTTCTGGCACAGGAGACACAAAGGCCCCATCGTGTCCCCAGCAGCTTCCCCGGCAGCCTGGAGGGGCCAGGAATGGCTTTTGTCCTTCAGCTGCCCCCAGCCTGTCCACCCCCAGGTCACAGCACTAATTCTTGGGAACTTCCATCAAATCCCAGATTGGTTTGGGTTGGAGGGACCGTAAAACCCACCCAGTGCCACCCCTGCCACGGCAGGGACACCTCCCACTGTCCCAGGCTGCTCCAAGGCCCAGTGTCCAGCCTGGCCGTGGGCACTGCCAGGGATCCAGGGGCAGCCACAGCCCCTCTGGTGTGGATGAAACCTCACACCGTGTGTCTGCACAAGGACTGCAGCCAAACCCTGAGCAATTCTGCTGGGACAGTGCCCAGGCTCCCAGGCCAGGACTGTCCCTGATCTGACAGGATCACACGCCGAGGAGTGCAGTGACCCTTTGGAGCAGCCCCTGGCAGCACAGCCCTGCGGGCAGAGCTGCTTCCCCACTGCCTGTGTCACTGCCAGCCCCCTGCCAGCGTCCCCTGGGGATGCTCCTGAGGCTGGAGATGGGAAGCCCTGACCCAGATGAGCCCAGTGTGTCCCTCCATCAGCACCCACCCGCCGTGCAGGGCAGGGCAGGGCAGGGCTGGGACCCTTCGGTCCCTGCAGAGCACTTGGGGCAGCAGCAGCCCCCGCGGTCAGAGCCCCCGTGGTCAGAGCCCCGCGTTCGTGCACCCCGGGGTCAGCCCTGGCCGTGCCCCACCTGATTTGGGGGTGCAAGGAGCCGGGCCGGGGCCCGCCGGGAGCGCTGCCCCGGGAGCGTGGAGCGGGGAGTGTCTGCCCCGGACACGGGAGGGCGGCCGGGCACCGCTCCCACACCTCCGGGGGGCCGCGGGGGCCGGTCCCGCCCGGGCACCGAGCTCTGCCTGACGGCGATTCCGGCTGGCTGAGCACATTCTGGTGCAGATTACATCGATGTTCCCTGGAAGATGGGCTGTCACATCTCATCTCATTCTGCATTCCTGCCGTGCTCTCCGCACACCCTGCCCTGCCACGGCAGCACTCGGGGTGCCAGCACTGCCCGGCTGCAGGGCTCTGGGAAAGGGTTAATGCAGCCCGGGCCTTGGTGCACTGTGGGGGGCACCCCAAAGCCACCGCCGTGCTCACGGTGCCACCAAAGTCGCCACGAGGCTCGGGGTCCCACCAAAGCCGCTGCAGCACCCATGGGGCCAGCACCCAGGTTTGGCAGGCAGCCACAGGTCTGGGAGCTGCCTCAGACCCAGGACACAGCTACAGCAAAGGGAGGGACAAAGTTCTCCCAAAACAGAAGGCGAATGTGTAGCTGGAGGTGCCGGGGCAGGATAGGAGCAGTTCAGGGCACAGGCATACCCTGCACAGCCACTGCTCTCCAAACATCCACGGACTGGGAGAGTGCAGGAGAGCTGGAGACAGACGTTTATCAGGGCCTGGAGTATCAGGAAAAGGGGGAATGGCTTCCCACTGTCAGAGGGCAGGGATGGATGGAGTACTGGGCAGGAATTGTTCCCTGGGAGGGTGGGCAGGCCCTGGCACAGGGTGCCCAGAGCGGCTGTGGCTGCCCCTGGATCCCTGGCAGTGCCCAAGGCCAGGCTGGACAGGGCTTGGAGCACCCTGGGATAGCGGGAGGAGTCCCTGCCCATGCAGAGGGTGGGATGAAATGAGCTTTAAGGTCCTTTCCAACCCAAACTCTTCTGGGATTCAGAGATTTATTTACCTGCAGAGCCACTTCGTACACAATCTAGGGACAATGGCAGGGCCCTGTCACTTCTTTGCCCTTTTGCCCAAAACAGAGCACACTGATCCACAAAACGCTCCCTCTCACCACCCGAATCAGCTGATTCTGAAATGGGTCTTTAATCAGAACCTTCCCTGCCCATCCATTTACAAACTTCCCAGGCACACGTGGATTCTTGCAGCAACCAAAATACCCGGCTGGTCCCAGCCCCCATGTCACTCTGAGGAGATTTCTCCACCCTCCTCAGCCCCCTGGGATGGGACCTGCTCTCCCCCCAGACACGAAACTGTCAGTGCAGGTGGAGCGGGGAGACAAATGGATGCACCTCCCCACCCCGTTCCCAGAGCAATTCCAAGATTGTTCCTTCCCTGGCTGGCTCTGCTCATGAATAAACACCGCCACTAACAACCCTTTACCTCGGCCCCAGGGAGGCATCTTTGCAATTTCTTGCTAGAATCCCTCTAAATGCATCACTTCCCCGATCCCCCGCGGAGATGTTTCCGCCGGCAGGAGCGGCCGGGCTGCGGCATGCGGATGTCAGCGAGCGAATTGGTTAAAACTCCCCTCCCGCTCACCTTCCCGGGAGCGCGGGGCGGGAGCGCGGCGCCGGGCACCAGCTGCGCTGCCAAGTGGCTCCGGCTCCCGGCGTCCGGCCGGGGAGCAGCGCTCGGCCCCGGCCCGTCAAAGGAGCGGCGGCAACAGGGGGAAGCGAAAGAGACAAGTGGCATCGTGTCCGTGCTGCTGCCAGCGGGAAAGAGCGCGATGCGGCTCCTGCACGGCGGCGTCGGGGAGGCGCCGGGAAATACGGCTCAGCTCCCCACGGCCTGGGCAGCACCCCGGGGCAGCAGGAGCCCTCTTCCCACCCCAGCACCCTGCCGAGCCCCCAGCCCTGGCCCCATCACCACCGTGAGGCACTGGGAACCCTGGCACGGGCCAGAACCTGGTGGGAATGTTCACTGCTATCCCCTCAGGTACCAGGGTGCCCTCACATACTGGGGTGCTCTCAGGTACTGGGATGCTCTCAGGTATTGGGATGCCCTCAGGTACCGGGATGCCCTCAGGTATGGGATACTCCAGGGTACCAGGATGCCCTCAGGTACCAGGGTACCCTCAGGTACCAGGATGCTCTCAGGTACTGGGATGCCCTCGGGTACCAGGATGTCCTCAGGTATCAGGATGCCCTCAGGTACCGGGATGCCCTCAGGTATGGGATACTCCAGGGTACCAGGATGCCCTCAGGTACCGGGATGCCCTCAGGTATGGGATACTCCAGGGTACCAGGATGCCCTCAGGTACCAGGGTACCCTCAGGTACCGGGATGCCCTCAGGTACCAGGAAATCCTCGGGTATTTGGGGGCACTCGGGCACCAGGAGGTGCGTGGGTACCGGGATGTCCTTGGGTACCACGGTGGGCTCAGTTTCCCCCATGCCTGGAGATGACACCGTGGTGAGGGAGGGTGGTGCAGAGCCCAGCCCTGCCAGCCCCTTTCCCCGTGGGTCCCGTGGGGATGGGGAGGAGTGCCCGTGGTCCTCCCCTGCTCCCACAGGCAGCGTTTCCCCGGGTGTGCGGGAGCTTGGCTGCAGTGCCTTAACGAGCAGCCTGGCTCTGCGGATAACCAATCTGTCAGCCTTCTTCACCGGCGCTTTTTGGAAAACCCTGCAGGCAGGTGCAGGTGCCACATCAATATGTCAGCGCTCTGATGACGGGTTCATAATATTTTCTGCTTGCATTCCACTGTCTCCGTGTATTAGCAAACAGGCGTCTCCCAGCGCTGCTCACCAGAGCCAGGGGTTGCGGATTTAATAACAAAATCATCGTGGTAAATCATTAGTTGGTGATTCAGCATGGAAATGCCTCATTAGCACTTCAGCATGTGCAGTGTGTGACTTATGAAAACCTCTGAATTATGACTAATTAAGCGCAGGCCAAAAAAATATCCTGGATCAGAACAATAGTCAGGATGAAATAAAATATAATATAATAAAATGAAATGAACTAAAAATAAAATAAAACAGAATAAAACAGAATAAAACAGAACAAAACAAAACAAAACAAAACAAAACAAAACAAAACAAAATAAAATAAAATAAAATAAAATAAAATAAAATAAAATAAAAGAGGCCACCAGAACTGGTGCACACTGGGAGGAGAATCCATGGGCACAAGGTCAGAATGGAACAGTGCACGGAGAGATGGTGTTGCTTGGGAAGATTCCTCCATCCTGGAGCACTGGGATACACAGTATCATCAACCTCTAATTAACAGAAGTTTTAAAATCTTCAACATGCTAATTAACTGCCATATTAATCACAAGAACTTTGAGGACCAGCACATTCAAAGTCCTTCCCAATCAAATCCATTCCGCTTTGCAGTGCTCGACCCCAAGCAGCTGGTGACTGGGCACTCTGGGCCTGCTTGGCTCCTCCTGGCACTGAGGAATGGGGTCCTGCCGTCCCCCCAGCCCCTGGCAGCCCCTCGGGGCTCAGTGGGGTTCCCGTGCCGCTCTCAGCCCGTCACTGGGGAGCAACTGATGCTGAGTGAGCCTCTCACCCTAAGAAAGGCTCTAAAAATAAGCTCTTAATACACTCTTGCATCCTGTCAAGGCTTTAAATAGCTGTTTGGAGTTCAAATTTTAAAAACTGTTGAGCTCAAATCATTTATGACAACTTGGGAGCCAAAAATAAGTGGGAATGAGGAAAGAGGAGGAGCCCGTCCCCCGCAGAAGCCACCGGGGAGAAGTGCCCGTGGGCTGAGCCCACGTGCAGCCGGAGTCCCTGCAGCCTCAGGGGACCGGGGTGGAGCTGGGCTGGGGGACAGGGCTGCCCCCAGGGTCACCCCATCCCGGAGGGTGTCACTGGCCAAGCCCGTGCCCAGGTGGAGGCTCTGGGAGTGTTTGTCCTGTGGGACAAACGGGGCTTTGAGTGGGAAATGGAGCCTGACTCATGAGCCAGGGAGAGTCTCTGAAACGAGGAATCCCAGAGGGACCGTCTGACTGCACCAGCTTCTCGTGATGTGGGTCCATTGTCAAGATATTCCTTTATCCTATAGAACATTAGACTTTAATCCAGTTTGTGATGAGAAAAGTGCAGGGAGCCCTCACTCGGCTCTGCCCCAGAGACACCTGCAGCACAACTGCACGGCCTCTGCCTGTTAGAGACACACTGAGCTCTCAGGAGAGGGGAAACAGCTGCCACATCACAGAATTCCAGGATGGTTTGGGTGGAAGAGATCTCACAAACCCCCTTGTTCCACCCCTGCCACAGGCAGGGACACCTCCCACTGTCCCGGCCTGATCCAAGCCCTGTCCAGCCTGGCCTTGGACACTGCCAGAGATCCAGGGGCAGCCACAGAAAATCTGGGCACCCTGTGCCAGGGCCTGCCCACCCTCACAAAGAAAAATTCCTTCCCAACATCCCATCCAACCCTGCTCCTTGGCAGTGGGAGCCATTCCCTGTGCCCTGTCCCTCCATCCCTTGTCCCCAGTCCCTCTCCAGCTCTCCTGGGCCCCTTTAGGCCCTGGAAGGGGCTCTGAGCTCTCCCTGGATCCTTCTCTTCCCCAGGTGAGCATCGCCAGCTCCCCCGGCCTGGCTCCAGAGGGGCTCCAGTCCTGGGAGCAGCTTCACCTGGTCTCGCCCCAGCAGGTTGTACCTCACTTTCAGAACATGCACCCGAGGCCAGGGCTGGCCCCCGTGTGACCCAGGGCTGGCCCCCGTGTGACCCAGGGCTGTCCCCACAGGCACTGCCTGCTCAGGGGGGGCTGCCATCCCCGGCGTGGGGCAGAGCCCGGGCTGCCACCGTCCCACTGCCAGCCCAGCCAGGCCGGCCATGTGCGCCGGGCTGTGAGCAATCGCCGCTCCCGGGCCTTCCAGAAATACTCTGCTCTCCTGCTCACTGACCTTTGATCCTTTATTCAATCCGCATTCTTCTGGAAAGCCCAGCAATGCGGAGGATGCCCTGACACTCGCGTCAGGGAGGAGGCTGGGACGGTGCCGGAGCCGCCTGCCCGGGGCAAACAGCGCAGGGCTGGGCTGGGAGGGGGCTCCGGGCCAGGGCAGGGGGCTCTGAGTGCCGGGCCGGGGCTCTGAACACACGGCCGCTGATTTCCCCTTCCCTGATGTCCCCCGAGCCGACCCCTCCGCAGTCACGATGCTCGGGCTGACTGGGGAGAGGGGCAGTCGGAGTGCCGGGCACGCTGCAGCTCCTCACCCTCCTCCTGCAACAGCTGAGTAGGAGGTTATGGAAAAAACATGTTTTCCCAAATCCCAGCACTTTCCTCTGCAGCTCTTGGCTCTGGCTCCACCTGCATCTCATGGCACAGCTCAGCGCCGGCCCAGCGCCGGTCCTCTCCCTCCCGAGGGTCGCGGTGCCGGTGCCGTTCCCTCCCCTCACGCCGTTCCCGCTGCAGGAGGCGGTGCAGCCGCTCCCGTGCCCCCCGAGCAGGTTCCCGGTGCCGCTGCTGCGCTGCCCCTCGGCCGAGCCGACCCGAGCCCCGGGCAGGGCGGGGAAAGCCCGGCCCCGGTCCTGCTGGAAACCCGGCACGGGCACGGCTTTGCTCGCTTCGGCTGAGCTTGGAAAAAGCGCGTTTGGCATTGGGGGTGCATCAGCTCTGCCCCCTCGGGCTTTGTGGGGTCAGAGCTGTGTGGGGTCACGGCCATATGGGGTCAATGATGTGTGGGGTCAGAGCCATATGGGGTCAATGATGTGTGGGGTCAGAGCCATGCAGTGTCACAGGTCACAGCCGTGCAGTCACAGCCCCGCAGTGTCACAGCCCCGCAGTGTCAGCCCCGCAGTGTCACAGCCATGCCCCCACAGCCCCGCAGTGTCCCAGCCGTGCAGTCACAGCCCCGCAGTCACAGCCGTGCCCCTACAGCCCCGCAGTGTCCCAGCCGGGCAGTGACAGCCCCGCAGTGTCACAGCCCCGCAGTGTCACAGCCATGCCCCTACAGCCCCGCAGTGTCCCAGCCGGGCAGTGACAGCCCCGCAGTGTCACAGCCCCGCAGTCACAGCCATGCCCCCACAGCCCCGCAGTGTCCCAGCCGGGCAGTCACAGCCCCGCAGTGTCACAGCCCCGCAGTGTCCCAGGCGTGCCCACAGCCCATATTGCAGGTGACATCCAGTGGCTGCGGGGAGCAGTGCAGCCCCACCGCCACCACGGGCGCCGGGCCAGGGGGGCAGCTGTGGCTGCCCTGCCCTGGGGTGTTTGGGGCCAGGTCGGGTTTTGGAGCCTCCTGCCCTGCTGGGAGGTTGGGGTTAGACCCTGCTCGTGTCAGGGGGCGGGAGGGAGATGCTCCGTGAGGTCCCCTCCAGGCAGTCGGGCACAGAGCTAAGCTGGGGTTTCGGGAAGCTCAGTCCGCTGCCAGTCCTGGCACATGACCCCGAGCTGCCCACGGGACACGAGGCCGCTGCCATCTGTGGGGCTGGTGGGACACTCCGCGCCCTCGGGGGTCCCACCCGGCTGCTCTGAGCCGGGAGCGCCGGGAGGGGAATGTGTCCAGAGGTATTTGCAATTTCCTCCCACCTCAGGGGGATTCCCCCGCCCCTGCCAGGCCTCCCCCCTCTCCAGCTCTCACCCTTTGATAACCGAGGTGTGGGGGGGACAGGTAGCACAAACAAACCTGCTGATGGGAGCAGCAGCGCCAGACGTTCGCTTGGCACCCAAGGCACCAGCCCCTCGTGACTCCCACAGAGCCAGGACACGATGGGACAACCCCAGCCCCGCAGATCTGGGACCCGATGGGACACCACAGCCCCCCGGCCCCACTGCTGCCCTGCCTTGGGGGCAGCAGCCCCTCTGCCGTCACGGGAACCAGCAGCCCCTGCCAAGCTCCCATTTCGGAGCAAGCCTTGTTTACTCTGGACTGAATGTTCACATCCCGGGAGCTGCTCAGCTACATAATGACCAAAACCAACACGGGGCCGGGGCTGTGCTGTGTTTTTGTGCTTGTCCAGTGGCTCAGGGAGATCAAAGCCTTGGCTCTGGGCGCAGCCAGCCCCGCAGGCCCTGTCTGGCTGTGCAGTTCCCACCGAGCTGGGGAGGGACCCAGCCGTGCTGGGGCAGGTGGGAGCGCCCAGCAATGCTGCAGGACTGGGGCTGGCTGGTCCCTGGACCACGAGGTTTTCCCAAAACTGCCTGACACTCACCACAGCCAGGAGGAGAAGGGCTGTGGCCATGCCCTGGCTAAAGCAGGGGGTGTTTGGGCAGGGGAAGTTTGGGCAGGGGTGGTTTGTTGGACACAGACCCCTTGCACTAGGGCCATACTCTTACAGCCCTCTGCTGGTGCCCTGGTTTGTCCTACCCCTCTCTCTCCCACCATCCAAAACAGAGGGGATGTGACTGTCACCATCTCCCCCTCTCTCCTACCCTGTGGGGTGGCTCTGGTGGGCCAGACCCCAGGTCAAGGGGCAAAGGACAGTGTCCCAGCCCTGGGGGACACAGGGAGCCCGGTGCTGGCAAGTGGCCCCAGCTGCCCCCAGCACCATGGGCCAGGTGTACTGGCCCCATCACCATTTTTGTCCTCTGAGCAGCAAATAAACCTGGACCAAAACCAGAAGGAATTGTGGCCACGGCCACATGAGCCCAGAGCCAACACAGGCCCTGATGTCCCACGGAGCCAGGAGTTCCCAGAGCTCACTCTCCTCCAACAGGAACTAGAGATGTGTTTTAGTTTGGAAAAAAAATACATTATTTCCACCTGAAATGTCACCCTGTGCCTATTCCGTGCTTGGGAAAGGGCGGGGAAGCCCTGGGAAGCAGTGAGTGAGGAGGAAGGAGGTGCTGAGAGGAGGACAGGGAGGATGCAGGGCACCTGATTCAGCACAAGGCACTGGTATTGACAGTTGCTTTATCACCTCCGCCCTCCTCATCGCTGCTGCCCAACCCCGTGTACACCCAGGACCAAAGGACAGCAAGTCCCGGGCCCCGGGGCAGTTGAGCCAGGACAACCTGCCCGGCACCACCCCGAGCTCCGGGGGTTCCTGTGCCGCTGACTCACAGCGGGAGAATCTGTGGCCCAGCCCAGGTCCCCTCACGGCTGCTGCAGGACCGTTCCCAGTGCCACGGCAGGCTCACACATGCCCAGGCTGGGAGTGGAGATCAGCCCGGCTGCGCTGGAGCTGAAAACAGGAGGGCTGGGGAGCTCCAGAGGGAAGGTGCTGCTGACCAGGGCCGGTCACGGCCCCCCAGAGATCTTTGGCTCCACTGCCTGGCGAGGAGCGCCCATGACCGGCCGGGACAGACCAGGCTCGGCTGCTCTCCTCGGGCCCCAGGAGAGCTGTGAAGGACAGCGTGGGGACATGGTGACATGGGGGAGCTGCCCTGGGGCACAGGACGGGCTCTCACCACTGGCACAGGTGCCCCAACACCTCTGGGAGCAGCTGGAGCAGGAGCAGTGGTACCAGACCCTTCCCTGCCACCTGCCGTGGGGTTTTCCTGGATTTTGGGAATGGGGCACCCCCCGGTCCCGCGGCGGTGGCGGGCTGGGGACCCGGCGGCCGTGGGTGCCTTTCTGCAGCGTCAGACGAATCCGCCCGGCTGCACCCCCGCGATTTATTCGGCTTAATCCGGCGGCGGGCAGGTCCCACCCGGCCGGGTGCCGGCTCAGCCCCGCGGGCGCGCGGCCCAGGGGGACGGTCCCTCCCCGCAGGGAGGGGACTGAGTTATGAAAGTTGTGAATGGGGAGTGTCCGGGGGGCTGGAGCAGACGGAGCCCAGGGGCGCGGGGCACTCGCTGCGGGCAGCGCGGGCGGGCTGGGCTGCGGCACCCCGAGGTCCCCGCTCCCCGCAGACAGCGCCGACCGCGACAGGAGCTCCCGGTGACACCCCAACCTCCGTCCCCTCGTCACCGCAGCGGCCGGCTGCCCTGGGGTACACCCCGCAGCTCCAGGGGAGCGTCTCCTGAGGCCACTCTCGTGCCCTTATCACTTTTCCAGCCCAGCTTCTTCACTCTGACTGTTGGACGGAGAACTGATAAGGGTGTGCGAGTGACACGAGCGACCGTCCTGACACGCTGGCCCCTGGTGGCCCCCGGGCTACCCCGGCTCCGGCTCCAGCTGCAGCAGGCATCCGTGCATGTGCAGCTCCAGATGTGGGCTCAGGACGAACCGACCGCAGAGCAAACGCAGGGGATACAGAAGTGTCTTTTTTCACTAAAACCTGGCAGGTCCTGTCACTCCGGGATTTTCCCTTTCAGCATCTGCAGCAGGTCTCCAGCAGGAAAGTGCATCCTTTCGGAAAAGGTCTTGAAATGCTTTTTAATGCGTTACTGTTTGCTTGTGTTTCAGTGAAGTTAGCTTGGAATTCTTTGGGATCAACGTAAAGAATAATTATAAAAGTAAGAAATTAGTGTAAAACTCTTGTGCTTTCCTGTGCCTGGAATTGTTCCCGTTTAAAGCTCTTTATTCCCAACATTTCCCTGGTTTTCTAGGTGAGTTCCTGCCAGCCATCTCCAGCCACAGCAGAGAAGGGGAATGATGAACTCCAGAGGGACGAGGGCAGCAAACCCCAGGATGAGGTAAGGGGGTGTCTGTTCTGCAGAGCCCCGTGCTCCCACCCAGCTCGGGGTGCTGCAGCCCACGTCCCACCGAGCCTGGGGTCCCACAGGGGCTGCCCCTGCATGACAAACTGATGCTCTAAAGCACCCAGGAATCCCTTCACGTGTCCGTCCTCTTTTTCCCAGTTTTCCAGCTATTCCCACCAGTCAGGAAGGAGGCTTCTCCACTGCAGTGTTTTGCAGAGTGTGTGCCAGCAAGCTGGCGCTCCGGGGTGCTTGCCCATGGATGTGTGGCTGGGTGGAGAGGAGAGAGCCAGCACCAGCACAGGGAGGAGGCTTCTTTCCATAGGGGATGGAGCCTGGCCTGGCTGGACGGCCAGGCCCACACCCCAGAGCTGCCCTGGCCCCACATGACCCCCACAGCCATCGACTGCTGCAGCCCCACGGGGCTCCCCAAAACATTGCCACCCCCAGAGAACTCCCGTGCAGCTCCCTGCACCTCCTGCTGCTTGACAAAGGCTGGGGGGGATCGCTGAGCCCCACAGCGCTGGGTGCCCCAGATCCCCTTCAATTCCAGGTGCAGGCACCGGGGCAGGGACCAAAGTGGAGGAGCAGCTCCATGTCAGGCATTGCATGCCCAGGCCGCCTGGGGAGGGGATACACCCCTAAAGATGCACCCCCTGAACCCAGACCCTCCTGCTGCTGAGCCTGGGCCCCATCCTGAGCCCTGCCTTGGCCCCAGACGCTGAGCCAGAGGCACAGCCCCAGTGTGGGAGCCTCGGCCCCCCGGGCTCGCCTGGTGGCCACACTGCCAGGCACGGCGCCCTTGTCCTGCTGCAGCCCTTTGGGGACAGCTGGGCTGTGCCCTGGGGCTGGACTGTGCCCTTTGGGGAGGGCTGGGCTGTGCCCTGGGGCTGCCCCCGACTGGTCCCAAGCAGCCTCTGCCACGGCTGGGACCGAGGGCTCTGCCGCAGTCAGTCCCCCCGTGAAACCCGAGCATCCTCTTGGAGCAGGGAGGGAAGGGTCAGTGTTTGGGACAGGCTCCTCACCCCTCGTCAATGGCTTTTTGTCCCCCTCAGTGACTCCGGACCGAGGCCAAGAGGGGCAGGGTGTGACCCCACCACTCCGCAGCTCTGGGCAGACAGTGCACTGGGCTGGCACCAGTGGGGTCAGAGCTCTTGGGGGTCCCAGGACTGCCCCACACACACAGCCCAGGCAGCCCCTGCGGCTGCTCCCGGTGCCCTGGGAGGTGTGGAGGTGGTGGTGGACCCACAAAATGAAGTGAGGGAAGAGGAGGGTTGTCCGTCCCCTCCCGCCGTGAGCTGGTCAAGGGACACAACTGGAGCGGTCGTGGCATCCCTCGGCACTGGGGGTCTGCTCTGGGGAGCACCAGGAGCTCCCAGGAGCCCCAAACTGGCCAGGGTGAGTGCCTGAAGCTGCCAGGAACCCTGAAATGGATGGGGGGAGCGCCTGGAGCCTCCAGGAGGCCCAGATGTGAGCGCCTGCGTTCGGACAACAGCTTCTGCATGAGGGGTTCACAGGGGGGCCGGGACCTCATGTGATCCCTCTGCAAACAGCCGCCGGCGGGTTGTCAGTGTGTATTTGGCTTTTCCCCGTGGCAGGTGGGGTGATCAGCCATGAAAAGACGGCTTAGCGCCACCGGAAAACTCCTGAGGCAGCCGAATTCCCCGCGCCGGCCCCAGCCCGCGGCTCGGGGGGGCGATGGCTGAGCCAGCACCGGGGCTGCTGCCGCGCAGCCGCCGCCGGCCCCGAGCACGTAGCCCCGATATTAAAGCCCCGAATAGGAAATTCCACTTCTCCAGAAAAAAACAGAAGCCGGATATTTCATAAGTGTCCCGGCGGACATGAAAGCCGCACCAGGAAATTTCACTCAGCAGAGATATTAAAGTTGACGCAGCCCTTGGGGCAGCCGGAGCCCGGCACAGGGGCGGCTGCGGGGACACGCGTGTGCTGCGGCCCCGGCACGTCCCCTCGTGTCGCTGTCCCTGCCAGCCCCGCCTCAGCCCCCGGCAGTGGGACACGGGCGCCGGCAGCGCTGCTGCGGCCGGGACACGCGAGTCCGGGGCTCGGGGGGCACCCCACGGGCACCAGGCACAGGGAGGGCAGCAGCCGAGCCCCCAGCAGGGCGCACGGCAGGCCAGGGCCCCGGGGGGCTGCGCTGGGGGCTGCCAGCCCAGGGAAGGGCGGCGGCACCGGCCCCGGGCACGGAGCGGCTCCGCTCACCCCGGGGCTGCCGGGGAGCGCCGCCCCCGCCGGCACCGAGCGCGGCTGATTGCGGGTTATTGCGCTGCTCTGTCATTAAATACGGATCCGTTCCCTTCCGACACGCGCTCCGAGGAGTGCGAACCGGGATCCGTCTCCTCCTGCCCCCGCTCGGCGCCTCTGCTCTCACCTGCCGGCAGGAGCGGGGCCGCGCTGGGGGCAGAGCGTGCAGCGTGCTCCGGGTCGGGCCGGACCTCAAAACCCATCTCACTCCAACCCCCTGCCGTGGACAGGGACACCTTCCATTATCCCAGGTTGCTCTGATCCCTGTCAGCCTGGCCTGGGGCACTGCCAGGGATCCAGGGGCAGCCACAGCTGCTCTGGGCCCCTGTGCCAGGGCCTGCCCACCCTGCCAGGGAACAATTCCTGCCCAATCCCCCATCCAGCCCTGCCCTGGGCAGTGGGAGCCATTCCCTGTGTCCTGTCCCTCCAGCCCTTGTCCCCAGCCCCTCTCCAGCTCTCCTGGAGCCCCTTTAGACCCTGGAAGGAGCTCTACGTTCTTCCCAGAGCTTTCTCTTCCCCAGGCTGAAGACATTTCATCCCTCAGCTTTGGCTGAGTCAGGATCCAGCTGCCCGGGTCCTGGGCTCTATCTCCAGCTCAGTCTGGCACCCCACACCTCGGCCACTCCCAGGGACCAGGCAGCGACATTTTCCTGTTGCTGTTCCCTGTGGGGATTCATCAGAATTACGAGTTAAACACAACCTAGAGAGAATTGTAACGGCTTCTCCAGAGAAAACAAGTTTCTAAAATTGAAAAAGCAAAACGAGAGAATGGAATATTTTTGCATTGATTTTCTTTCCATGAATATTTATAAAACTCAGTTTAATGATATTAAGAAAATAGAGGACAGTGCTGGGTGGGAGCCGTGGTCTGCACCCCATCCCATGGCCAGGCACACACTGGACCTCAGCACCTCTGCCCTGCCAGCAATGGGGCTGCAGCACTGATCCCAGGAGCTCAGAGCAGGGAATCACCTATCCAAAAAACAGAAAACCCCCACAAAGATCCCCCAAACCACAAGGAATTTATTACCCATTGCCACAAGCAATGAACACAGTGCCCAGAGAGTCCAAGCATTTTTTTTTTCTCCCTGCCCCATCACAGCACACTCTCATCTTAACTGGCAAATAATCACACAAATTGCATTGTCACTCCATCCCTTCCATGCCTGCCCAGAAAACTGTGGCTGCCCCATCCCTGGGAGGGTCCCAGGCCAGGCTGGACGGGGCTTGGAGCACCCTGGGGTAGTGGAAGGTGTCCCTGCCCAGGGCAGGGGGGGAATGAGATGGGCTTTGATGTCCCTTCCAACCCAAACCATTCCAGGATTCAGTGATTCACCCCTCACAGCACAAGTGGCCTCATCTCCCACCACCACCCGCAGGTATTCGCTCCCTCCTGCCAGGATCTGGTGGTTTCCACCCTGGTCTCGAGGGCATTTCCAGCCTTTCGGTGTGAGGGGCTCTGTGCTGCCCCTCTGGAGCACACCCCGGGGGAAAGCCCACCCTGGAGGTGCAGGAATGTGCAGATGGCAAAGGGAAAATCATGGAGGAGTGCAGGGACAGAGATGTGTTGTCAAGGCAACAGCAACTGCAGGACTGGGAGAGGGAAGGAGGGAGGAACAGGGTACCTGGGGTCCGGTGGTGGACGCAGGGACACGAGGAGCCAAGGGCAAGGACAGGGAGACAAACACTCTCCCCTGCCCCTCTGCCCACCAGGACAGCTCCCAGCCCTGCCCCCAGTGAGGGAGGGGGATCCAGGGCCTCACAGCACCCCCAGAGCCCCTCACCTGCACCCTGCCCCGTCCCACAGCCCAGCTCCCCAGAGCCCAGGGCCCGGGGGATGGAAGCTGCCACTCTCCAAGGCCCAGCAATGAGCAAACGCCACTGGTGACTCAAAGGGGAGCAGCTCTGGCAGCTCAGTGGCACAGACCACCCCAGTGCCACCCTCACACCTTTCCATGATTTGTTAGTCTGAGTCAAACCAGCTCCCCACAGTGTGGGGCAGAGTCTGGAGAGATCCCTATCCCGCCCATCTCCAAACCCTGCCACTTACAGGAAAGGTCAGAACTTTGTTCAGGCCTCAGACAGGTATGGAAGTCCCCAGCTCAGAGAGGGGACAGCAGGCACAGCCACCTGTGAGCCCATGGTGGCCGGTGCAGCTGCAGAGCTGCCAGTCTGACCAGATCAGCCTTGGATCCAAGCTCACCACGGCAGCAGTGGGATGCAGGTGTGGTCAGGGCAAGGGGAATCCTGCACACCTGTGCACCTACAGACCCTGCTGTGCCAACAGCTGCCACTGTCCCCTCAGCCAGGACAGGGACAGGGACAGGGACAGGGGACAGGCAGGGAGCCAGTGCAAGGGACAGGCAGAGAGTGCAGAAGCAGTCAGGGACTCTGTGCTGCTGTGCTTCTGCCTGAGCCCCACACCCAGAACCCCACACCTGAGCCCCACACCCAGAGTCCCACACTGTTCCCCACACTCTGTTCCCTCCTTCCCTGGGTTGTGGAAGGCCCCGGAGTGGCCCTGGTGGGGCAGCAGCTCCTGGCAGCACGGCGAGCCCAGCCCGAGCCCCTGCTCCCTGCTGAGCCTGTGCTCCCCACGCACCCATCCCAGCAGCAATCCCTGCCAGGCCCTGACAGCTCCCTAAAGCTGCTGCACTATTTTTACCCCACGGTTGCTATAGAGACACCAGAGCCGCTCCCCGTGATGATGCAGCTGCTTTTGGGTGATGCAGTCTCTTCCAGAAGCACTGCATCACCCACTGCATCACCCACTGCATCACCCACTGCATCACCCACTGCATCACCCACCCTCATCACCTGCTGCATCGTCACTCACTGCATCAGCCACTGCATCAGCCACTGCATCATCACCCACAGCATCACCCACAGCATCGTCACCCACTCCTGGTCCCCTTGGACACCCCCTCTGGTCCCAGAGATCTGTGCCAGCCCCCCGTGCCCTCGGCGGTGCCACAGGGTGTGGGGTCACCTGCTCCACCCCTCACTCCCTGTGCCCGGCTTGGGGTGAGCTGCTGCTCCCCCAGCCTGGTCAGGGTGCTGCTGTGCTGGGCAATGTCCCACCACGGCCAGCTCACCCCTCCGGCCAAAGCAGGGACCAGAGGGGACAAGGAGCAGCAGCATGTGGCACTGCACGGCCACAGGAGGTGGCAGGGCTGTCACCAACCCAGTGGGTTTTAGCTGGTTGATCCATTTTTCCAGCAGCACAAATCAGGGTCCCAATTAAAGCTGGTACAAACCCAGCCCAGGCTCCAGCTCTGCTCAGCTCTGAGGGGAAAACGAGGTGCTGTGGGCATGGTTGGACCATGGAACCTCAGGGGGGCACGGCTGGGGCTGAACCTGTGGGCTGGGAGGGACCCCCAGTGCCCAGGGCAGCCCCTCAGTGTCCCACAGGCCGAGGGGCCTGTGCTGTGCCCCAGCAGCAGCAGCAGCAGAGGCAGAGGTTCCCCCGGAATGCTGAGCCCCCCGTGCCTGCGCTCAGCCCCGGGAGTGTGGCTGTAACAGGGAACAGGGCCGTGCAGGGGATGAGCTGGCAGGAATAACTCACACAGCCCTGGGCAGAGCACCCAGAATAGACCCTGCCAGTGCTGGTGCCTCTGGGGAGACGGGGCTGGTTCAGCCCTGCCCTGGCCCCTCACCTGTGCCTGAGCCGGGAGCCCAAAGGTGCCGGGAGATCCAAGGATGGTCCTTTGGGACAGGAGCCTTCCCCAGGAGACAGACCCAGCTCCGCTCAGCCAGGGGCTGCAGCTCCTCCAGGGCTGAGGAGAGCATGGAGCCAACAGCCCATCACCATCCTGCCCCTGCTCCCACAGTCTTAGCCCCTCAAGGCATCGCTGCAGCCCCTGGAATGCCCTGGGAACCACAGCTGCACCCCACGGAGACCAGACAGCCCCGTTACAGCCCCAGAAAGCAGCTCCCCCTGCTCCAGGCTGGGCCAGACTCTAACCACAACCTCAGCAGGCTCCAACAAAGGGGTGACAGCTCCCTGGCTGCTCATCCAGGGGGGATAGTGCTGGGATGGCCCCACCAGGCATCTCTGCTGTCCCCCTCAGTGACAGCTCTGTCACCTCTGCCCCTCCCTGCCCTGCCAGGAGAAAGAATCCCCGTGCCCCGGTGAGGATCCTGGGTACCAGCACCACCCATGCCACAGGGGGCTGGTACCCCCAGGCCCTGCCCAGCCCTCCACACCCTGCCAGGGCTGTTCTGTGTGGGCAGAGCTCCCTGTGGTGGCACCCGGCCACCCCAAAGCCACCTCCTCCCCGTTTTGTCCCAAACTGATCCTGTCTGGCCCCCATCCTGCTGCCCCCAAGGCTGCACGGGCACTGCTGAGATCAAACCCACGGCTCAGAGCCCTGCTCAGAGCTGCAGCTTCTCCAGCAGCCATCCCTGCGGCCCCGTTGCCATGGCACCCTCAGGGATGGCAGAGACACTGGTGAGGAAGACAAGGAGGATGAAGACAGGTGGACGCATTGGCTCTGCACAGCCAGGGCACGGCTGGGGCAGATTGGAGGCCCTCTGGCAGCAGGCAGGGGCAATTCCTGCTCCCCTCCACAGAGGTTCCAGCTCCCAGGACTGGCATTGCCAAGCTCCCCTCCCTCCTGGCACATCTCCCACCCCAGGGACACCTGGAAGCTGGTGAGGAAAGGGAACTCTTGTGTTTTAGCATCCTCAAGGATAGGTGATTCCTGCTCTCCAGCCTGGGGCCCAGCACAGGGGTGACAACCCACAGGAGCAGCAAGGGGCCAACGGGGGAAGGGGCACTTGCAGGTGGGGGTGTCAGCTCCCCAGCCCTTACTGCCAACATTCTCCTAATTTCAATCATCAGGGACCCAGGACCTTCCCTCTTTCCCCACAACCCCCTCCTTGTCCCCATCCCTGGCCATGCTGGGGTGCCCTGGGGGCAGAGCAGACCCCTCAGCTGGGGGGATGTGGTGACTCCAGCCTCTGGTGCTGGAGCAGCCCCCCACTGCTGGGCAGCCTGGGCCCCCCCTGCCACCACAGCTTGTCTTCTAAATTTGTGGGTTCCAGGAGTTTATTTTTAAGACGTTTTATTTTGTTGAAGTGTTTATATTACCTTGCTTTTAGGAGTTAATGTGTTTATTTTTGACGAGTAAACTGGTGTGCTCATGCGTCAGAAAATGGATACATTTTTGGGGGGGGGTTGGCCAGTTTAGGCAGGTACTGCAGAGTGTCTGTGTTACCAAGTCAGGAGGAACCTGCCATAAGGTTTGCCAAACGCTCCCTAACATGATGAGACTGACTTAATTTCTCTGCTGGTTCTGATTCTCATTGTCATCATCATCTCTGAATGAAGAGCACTGCAATATTAGATTATGTTTTATTAATCACAAGAGAAATTTCCCCAAATGTTAATGTGATACAGGGGGTGTGATGACAAACATCCTCACAGCTGTGATGGTCTGCGGAAGGGCAGAACCATGAGGGGTTAGGGTGGTGCTCGGGGGCATCTGTGACCATTTCTCTCTTCCTCCGAATCCCCTCTTTCTGCTGGGACTGCTCCGAAAGTGACACCGAGGAAAGTGGAGGCAGCTGTCGGGAAGCAGGTTGTTGCCCAGATGTGAGATCTGGGGACAAAGGAGGGCCAGAGAGGCGGCACATCGACCTGGCACCGAGGGCAGCTGTGCCCGGGCAGCAGACACAGGGACCGCGGCTTGTCCTGCAGGGCACAGAGCGCTCCTGTGCCCCGGGTGTGCCCTCAGGCTCCGCCAGACGTGCGCTCAAGCCGCGGAGTCATTAACATCAGAGGGGGCTTGGGGGGGCCGTAATTCCCCCTGCTCCAAGTGCGGGCGGCTGCGGGCTCAGATGACTGCACGGACACAGCCCCCTGCAGCCCCCTGACCCCTGCAGCCCCCAGCACACGGACACAGACCCCTGCTGACCCCAATCCCAGCACACAGACACAGACCCCTGCTGCCCCCGGCACACGGACACCCCCGCCCGCCGCTCCCCGCACCCACCTGCGGGCGGACGCGCCGCCTCCCGCGCCCTCCTCCTCGCGCAGCGCCGGGCACCGGCACCGGCACCGGCACCGGCACCGACACCGGCACCGGCACAGGGCACAGGGCACGGGGCAGCGGCACCGGCACCGGAGAGCGGCACCGGAGAGCGGCACCGGACTCGGGCACCGGGCAGCAGCAGGTAGCGGGCCGGGGTCCGCGGCCGCTCCCCACCACCACCGCCGCAGGCGGGGGCGGCGGCGGGAGCGGAGGCGGGATGGCCGCGGCTCGGAGGGGCGCGGGGACACCGGTCCCGCCGGGAGCGGGGGAGAACCGACGCCCGGGTGTCCCCCCGGGTCCGAGGGGTCCCCGCGGGAAGGGGCCGTGGGGAGCTCACGGGCAGGGAGTGGTACCGTGGGCGCCTTTGGGAGGGGCTGGGAGCAATGTGGGCGCTGACCGCGGGTCCGGGGGCCGCAGGATCCCCGTGGAGGGCCCGGAGGGGTGGGCAAGGGCTGGGGGGGTTGTGCCCTCTCCAGGGGCACTCTGCGGGCACTGGCTGTTCACGGCTCCGGGAACACTCTGAGGAGTGAGACAGGGAGCGGGGGGCAGCAGGAGTGGGGGGCAGTGGGACGGTCAGTGGGGCGGCGGGAGCAGGGGGCAGTAGAAAACAATAGACAGCATGACTGTGGCTGTTTCTCCTTCCCTCCGGCAGTGAGGAAGCAAAGATCCCGGCTCCAGCCCAGGAAGCCATCAGGGAAGTTCACACGTGTTGTGGCCCCCCAGGCGGAGCAGGCGGGGGGAGACCATCAGAAGCCCTCTGATCTCCCGGGGAAACCGCGGCACTCGGGCAGCTCTGCGCAAGGTGGGTGGACACGGCCAGAGGGACAGCGGGGTGTGGGGCGGTGCCCAGAGCACGGCACCCCAGGGAGGCAGGGACAAAGCAGGGGGGCTCACCTCTTCTCCCCTGTTCCCCCCACAGCCACCGCTGCCACCTCCCAGCGGGAAGCAGCAGCCATGGATGAAGCCACGGAGCTGGAGCTGGGGGGCAACTCCCTGCTGAAGGCCGTGTGGCTGGGCCGGCTCCGGCTGACCCGGCTGCTGCTGGAAGGGGGCGCTTACATCAACGAGAGCAACGACAAGGGCGAGACGGCGCTGATGGTGGCCTGCATCACCACGCACGTCGACCAGCAGAGCATCCACAAGGCCAAGATGGTGAAGTACCTGCTGGACAACAGGGCCGACCCCAACATCCAGGACAAGTCTGGGAAGACCGCCCTCATGCACGCCTGCATCCGAGGGGCTGGGGGGGATGTGGTGTCCCTGCTGCTGGAGAGCGGGGCAGACCCCAGCCTGGAGGACCACTCAGGAGCCTCGGCCCTGGTCCACGCCATCAACGCCGAGGACCAGGCCGTGCTGCAGCACCTCCTGAACGCCTGCAGAGCCAAGGGGAAGGAGGTGATCATCATCACCATGGACACATCAGCCTCTGGCACCAAGACCGCCAAGCAGTACCTGAACGTGGCCCCTGCGCTGGAGTTCAAGGAGAGGGCACCCCCCGAGGAGGGCACAGCCCCCTCCAGTGCGCACCTGAAAACTCCCATCTCGGCACCTCCCCCTGCCGAGAAGGAGAGCAGCATCCCCACCCCACACCCTTCACACGCCGGGGACGCCGGGCCACCCTCCCCAGGCCAGAGAGCTGGCGCTGCCCGGAGAGCCCACCTGCCCCGGCTGAAGCGGCTGCGCTCGGAGCCCTGGGGTCTGGTGGCCCCCTCGGTGCTGGCGGCCTCCAGTCACCGCGACGACACGCGGGTCTGCGCTGACAGCGAGGTCATCACGGGCATCGGCGACCTCTCGCTCTCCAAAAAGCCCTCCCTCACCCGGAGCAGCAGCAGCAAGGGGCGGGACCCCTCTCTCTTCCCCCCAGTGGATGAGCAGGCGCTGGGGCCGCTGGCACGGAAAGCCACCCACGAGAAGAGCCCGGGCGCCCACCCGTGCCTGCCCCGGAGCAGCACAGTCCCAGAGGAGCCAGAGAGCTCCGGCTCGGCCGCCGGCTCGGCTGCAGGGATGGACGCTCCGCACTGGTGGAGGCCAGGCCCTGAACACAACGGAGACCCCCAGGTCACCGAGGCGGGGAAGGGGCCGTCAGAGAGGAGGAAGATGAGCGGGTCCCACCTGGCCTTGCTGGACGGTTCCTGTGACTCTCCCTCGGGCAGCACCAGCGCATCGCCCAGCGCCGGCCGGCGCCGCGCACCCGGCCTGCTGGAGAGGCGGGGATCGGGGACCCTGCTGCTGGACCACATCTCCCACACACGGCCGGGATATCTGCCCCCCCTGAACGTGAACCCCAACCCCCCGATTCCTGACATTGGCTCCGGCAAAGCCCCCTCCCCTCTGGCTGCCGGGCTGAAGCCGCTGGTGCCCCTCACGCCCAGCTCCCCCCGGCGGGGCGATCTCAGAGCCCACAGGAAGCTCCTCCGCCGGCATTCCATGCAGGCAGAGCAGATGCGGCACCTCTCCGATTTTGAGGAGGTCGTGGCGCAGTAGCCGTGTCGCCGTTTGTTCACAGGGGGGTGGCCAAAGCCGGGCTGTCCCTGCAGAAACGGGGCGGTTCTCACACAGAGTGGGCGCTGGCTCCGGGGACACACTGGCGGCTGAACCGGGAACGGGCTGATCGGGACATTGATCCCCCACCATCCTGGATCGCCAAGCTCCGTGCCAAGGATCCCACCCGCAGTTCACTTATTCCTCACTAGCCGCAATCCGCTTTTCTTACATCCTGCTCGTTCTCTCACCGAATCCCCTCCCGGAGCCCCCGCTGGTGATCTCTGGGGCCGAGGCGTTCATGAAGTGCCTTCCAGGAGGGGAAGGGGCTCAGTACTGCGGGGCTGGAGGAGCGGGAGCACCCGTCCAGCCACGGACCGTGTCGGTGCTCTCCCGCAGCGGGAGAGGGAGACAATCCTCCACCTCCGAGATTGCCGAGCGCTCCGGAGCTCCGGCGGCTGAGCTCACCCGGCTCCGCTGCAGCCTCATCGGCTGTGGGCCGGGATGGGCTTGTCTCGTCTCTGAAGCGTCTCAGCTTCAGGGGGTTCATTCCTCACCACGCCGAGGAGCTCTGAATTCGGGAAGCGCTGAACCCCCGCGCAGGACGGTCCCAGCCCGGGAAGCCTCTACCAGAGGCGGGGAACCCGGGATGCCAAGTCACCGAGGGTGGGTGACACGGGCTGACCCCTTGGCTTCATCCCACCGGGAAAGTCGCAAGCACCACGCCACAGCCAAGACCCCTCTGCGCTGCCTCCCGCGCCCAGGGAGCCCCCAGCCCCGCGCCTCAGCCCCCGCACGGGCCGGCCGTGCGCCGTGGCTGCCGCAGGTTCCATCGCTCCATGAACGCCTTTATTTATTTACGGGACTGCGTGTGCGTGGGGGAGCAGGGGCCGGTGTCGGGGTGACGCCGTGGGCCTGCGGAGACTTTTGCACTAGTTTTGCCCTGCATTAATAAAGCGCTCGGCTTCGGACGGAGGCTGATCTCGCGTGGACCGCACAGCAGCCGCCCGGCCAGGGGGTGCCCGGGGGTGCCGAGGGGATCCACGGGGTGTCCGGAGATGCCGGGGGGGTTCCC
>VXBN01017113.1:253805-275230 GCA_013397395.1 Sinosuthora webbiana
TCCTGCCCCGGGGCCGGGGGGCGGCGTGCCCGCGGCAGGGTCCCCGGGCGGCGGCGGGGGACGCGAGCCCGCAGGAGTCGGGCGATGCCGCGGGAGAGCTGCTGCTGTAGCCCAGGGGGTCCGGGGGGCCGCGGTCACCCCAGTCCTGCAGTGGGGCGGCGGCGGGCAGCGTGTGGGCCATGGCGGGGCCGGAGGCTCGGGCCTGTGTGCCGGTGGCTGCCCGGCGCCCCGGCTTTATGCCGGCCCGGAGGTGTGAAGAGGCGCTTGGTGGCTGCGGGAGCAGCACTTCAAAGGCCGGGGGTCTGGGGGGGGCCGGGGGCCTCGGCTGTGAACACGGGGTGACGAATTTCACCCCAGAGGTGTGAAGCTGCTCGGGGCTG
This sequence comes from Sinosuthora webbiana, assembly GCA_013397395.1. Classification (NCBI taxonomy): domain Eukaryota; kingdom Metazoa; phylum Chordata; class Aves; order Passeriformes; family Sylviidae; genus Sinosuthora; species Sinosuthora webbiana. Next base: position 254,186 of record VXBN01017113.1, read on the forward strand.
CCCCTCGCCCCCGCGCGGGGCTGGGGACGGGGCCGGGACCCACACGGGAGCTGCAGCGGGGTCTCAGCAGGTCTGCCGGGGGAGCTGCGGTGGGGCTGCAGCACGGTCTGCGCTGGGGGCGCAGTGGGGTGCAGTGGGGTGCAGTGGGGCTCTGATGGAGCTTCACTGGGGTCTGCAGTGGGTCTGCGGTGGCGTGTCCCTGTGTCTCCCCCTGCAGCAGGACCCCAGACAGGGAGCTGCCCCTGTGTCTCTGTGGGACAGCCCCCCACCCGGTTTGGGGGTGCCGGTGCCCCTTGCCGGTCCCCTCGGGGCTGCCCGGTGCTGGCAGTGGCAGGGGAACCCCCACGGGCGGCGGGTGTCGAGGGCCGGGGTCGGGGCTGGGAGGAGCCCCCCCGCCGCGTTCCCAGGCCCCGCAGGTGTCGGGGCCGGCGGGTGTGAAGGTTTCCCGGGAAACGGCCCCGCCGAGGGACGGAAAATCCATCAGGGAGCGAGGGGACATGGGCATGGCACCGCACGGGCCCCAGAGCTGGTGTGCACAGCCTGCTCAGGGGGCACATCTGGGGGCACAGGACCCCCGAACTGGGTGTGCACAGCCCGCTGCTACAGCGGGGTGCAGGACCCCCCAAACGGGGTGTGCAAAGCCCTGGGAGCATGAGGGGCACAGGATCCCCACTAAGCTGGGGGGCACAGCTGAGGGGGTACAGCTGGGGGCACAGGACCCCCAAACCCTGTGTGCACATCCCAGCAGGGCCCAGCACTGACCCAGCCGACCCGAGGCCACCGGGGCCAGCCCCATTCCAACACCCAGCCCCAGTCTGGGGGCGCAGGGGGGTCTGGTGGGAGATCTGCACCCCACGGCCCGGGCCAGGCGCGGCCCTTCCCCGCTGCCCGGCCCCCTCCTGGGCCGCATTAGCTGATGAGCTCCCGGGTAATGAGTTCTGCACCCGCTGCAGCCGCTTCCCACCTCCCTGTTTGGACAAGTGCTGCGGGCTGGGCTGGGGCAGCCCCGGCCGCGGGGTCAGAGCCCCCGCAGCCTTGGGAAAATCTTTAATTGTAACTCATAGTGTTTAAGTCTTGTGAATTCCTTTAGCTTCAGCCAAGACTGCTTAGTCCTGTATTAATGTGTGCAGGTGGTTATCTTAGCCTTAAAGATTGGGGTGGTGAGATTTGTCTTGGCCAGACCAGAGAGCTGGGATGGATTCAAAGAGAAGAAATTCTTTTGGAGACCCATGACCAAAACTGGATAATTTGAGGAATGGGGTGTTCCCCAAATGAGAACCAGAGACCCTCAAAAGACCCCCTACTCTTATGTAAATAAGCTCCAAAAAGTGATATAAACATGCAAAAGAATTTGTGGGAATGTTTAGCATACATGTATGAGTTTTGGGAAATGTAATTAATAACTTACAAAGATTTAAATTAGTCTGTTTGCCAGTGTAGTGTGTGTAGTAGGAGATATCCCCTGCACACCCAGCACTGAAATAAAGTAATGCTACTTTCTAATACTGAAATTACAGTGTTAGAGGGTTTTATTCCCAACTTTTGGTTACTGCAGGACACCCCACACTCCTCACCCCGGGGAGCAGGGGCGTTCTCCCATCCCTTCAGCCCGTATCAATGGAGCAGGGTGCAGGGCCATGGGGCAGCATGGCCAGGGCACCACGATGGAGCTCAGTCAGTGCCCAGCTCAGGCTGTGCCCCCAGGAGCCCCCAGCCCTCCTGCTGAGAGCTCCCTGCCCTGCTGGGACCCTCCCAGGACACCCTCCTGCCCACTGGGGACCCGCCACCCCTGCTCTGGCACCTCCCAGGTCAGACAGCTGCGTGGTTTTGGGGGGCCACGTTTGTCCCTCTCTCTGGGGTGGGCACCACCCACGGGCACTCTGCCCAGGGCTGTGTCTGGTGCAGGGGTCAGTGCTGCAAACAGCCCCCCTCGGCCCCTGCTCTCCCTCAGCCCATCTGCACCGGGGGTCCCTGTCCCCGGCACCCTCAAGAGCTTGGCACCCACCCGGGTGCCCAGGGGACCCCAACACACACCAGCACAGGGAGCCCCAGACGAGCCGGGGCACAGCCTGGTGGGCCCCCAAGTGCCCCAGCTCCTCTGGAGCCGTCCGGGGCTGCAGCCCATCGGGGACAGAAGCAGCACGGGCAGTGCAGGGATTCTCCGGGAAGGAGCACCCCGGCCCCGCACCCAAACACCCTGCACACCCCACACCGCCCGCCCCTTAGGGCCGCCGGGCTGAGCCAGAGCTCACCCAGCGCCCCGGAGCCGGGGCTGGGAGCTGGGCAGAGGGCAGGGAGCTGCGGGGACCCTGCTGGGTGCCGGGGCTGGCAGCTCGGGGTCCCGGCGCTGGAAGGTCAAGAGTGGCTGTGCGGGGAGGTGCGGGGCCATCCAGTGCGGTGCTGCGGAGCGATGCGGGGCTGGCCGCACGTCAGCATCTCTCACGGCCGTGTGAATGGGTCCGCACACACTTCCCAGCGCCGGCAGGGCCAATTAAGGACCGAAGGAGTCAGATCTGACACCTCTGCAAATGGGCCCGGCATTCCCAGGCTCCTGCCGCCCGCCCGGAGCGGGGCGAGGCTGGGGCAGCTCGGTGCCTCCAGGTGGGCGCAGAGGCATCGCCCCGCAGCCCCGGCCCAAATAAAGCCGGGGTTACCCCCAGACGCGGCCAGCAGAACAGCCCCCAGCCATGGCCGGACACAGCCCCGGGTCCCCGCATCCCAGCCCCTTCGGCAGAGCCCCCCCTGTGTCCCCTCGGGGCAGGAGGGGGGCGGTGGGGGAGCGGGGGTCCCAAGGGGAAGCTGCGGCTGCGGCACTGCCTGCCCTCACCAAGATCGAGACCCTGCGCCTCGCCACCCGCTACATCGCCCACCTCTCCGCCCTGCTGGGGCTCGGCCGAGGGGCGCCGGCCCCCCGACACTGTCCCCTCTGCCCCCGGGGCCTGGGGTGCTGCCAGGACACGGAGCCCCGCGGTGCTTCGCCGCCCGGCGCTGCGGGCTGGGGGTCGCCTCCCGTGGCGGGGACCCTCCCGGAGCTGCGCGGGGCTCCCGGCACGGGGACGAGCGCCTGGGGGTCACCTCTGTGCAGCCCCGCTGCGGGAACTGCCCCAGGGGTGCTCGGCGGTCCGGAGATGGGGTTAGAGACCTGGGGCTCACCGCCCTACATCCCTGCTGCAGGGACTCACAGAGCTTCAGAGGATTCCCGGCTACACCGCCCTGGAGCCTCCCCACAGACCTGCCACAGGCACGGGTAATAGGAGGGCTCCCACCTGCTGCTCGGAGCCTCCCCGGGCAGGGCTGAAGGACACGGGGCACCACAGGACTCCTGCACCCTGATCCCAGCTGCCCACACATCACCAGGTACCCAGAGACCCTCCCCAGCGCAGCCCCTGCCCCTGCAGGCCCCTCGTGGGTGGCAGGGGGTGCAAAGTGAGGTGTCCCACAGCCACTCACCTCACACAGCTCAGCAGTCCCTGGGCCCAGCCGGGCTCACCTCCCCAGCTCCTGCCCCGCTGCACCCCAGCACACGGCACTGTGGGGCTGGAGCACCCCTGGACACAGAGCCCACACAGGCACGGTGGCATGGCAGTGGGACAGTGGGGCAGTGGGGCAGTGGCACGGCCATGGTTGGTGGCATAGCCATACTGCAGAGCTGCACGGGATGGGACAGACACCAGGATCCTCACTAAAGCCGTCCTGTGGTGCTGCTCCCCTGTTCCTTACTGCAGGACCTGCTGGCTGCACCCCAGCACGGGCAGGGCTGGGAGAGCCCTTCAGCCTGGCACCCCACACACAGAGCCAGGTGCTGCACCCCACACACACAGCCAGGTGCTGCACCCCACACACAGAGCCAGGTGCTGCACCCCACACACACAGCCAGGTGCTGCACCCCACACACAGAGCCAGGTGCTGCACCCCACACACACAGCCAGGTGCTGCACCCCACACACAGAGCCAGGTGCTGCACCCCACACACACAGCCAGGTGCTGCACCCCACACACAGAGCCAGGTGCTGCACCCCACACACACAGCCAGGTGCTGCACCCCACACACAGAGCCAGGTGCTGCACCCCACACACACAGCCAGGTGCTGCACCCCACACACAGAGCCAGGTGCTGCACCCCACACACACAGCCAGGTGCTGCACCCCACACACAGAGCCAGGTGCTGCACCCCACACACACAGCCAGGTGCTGCACCCCACACACAGAGCCAGGTGCTGCACCCCACACACACAGCCAGGTGCTGCACCCCACACACAGAGCCAGGTGCTGCACCCCACACACACAGCCAGGTGCTGCACCCCACACACAGAGCCAGGTGCTGCACCCCACACACACAGCCAGGTGCTGCACCCCACACACAGAGCCAGGTGCTGCACCCCACACACACAGCCAGGTGCTGCACCCCACACACAGAGCCAGGTGCTGCACCCCACACACACAGCCAGGTGCTGCACCCCACACACAGAGCCAGGTGCTGCACCCCACACACACAGCCAGGTGCTGCACCCCACACACAGAGCCAGGTGCTGCACCCCACACACACAGCCAGGTGCTGCACCCCACACACAGAGCCAGGTGCTGCACCCCACACACACAGCCAGGTGCTGCACCCCACACACAGAGCCAGGTGCTGCACCCCACACACACAGCCAGGTGCTGCACCCCACACACAGAGCCAGGTGCTGCACCCCCCACACACAGCCAGGTGCTGCCCTGGCCCAGTGGCTTGGTGCCCACTGCCAGCCCAACCCACAGCCCGGGTGTGTCCCAGGGCTGGGGTGACAGAGGGACTCACCACCTAGGCCATCCCCAGCCCCACTGACCCCCAGCTCCCACCTGCCTGGGGGTCCCATCCCTTCCCTGTGCCCAAAGACAGCTCTGTCCCTTCAGGGCCCAGGGCAGCCCGTAAGGGACAGTCCCTCCTACCTGTCACAGCCCCCTCGTGGCCCCGGCCCTGCAGCACCTGCCCAGAGCAGGGGCGGGCAGAGGGGTCCTGGTGCCAGCCCCCCGAGCAGGGCCCAGCAGGAGAGCTCACACGCAGCTGTCAGACAGAGGGGCCGGGGGCTGGCGTCAGCGAAGCCCCAGAGCCACTTAGCACCAGGCTCCTAACAGCCCGGGGGGCTCACAGCCCCGGGCCTGCCCCAGGCCTGCAGGCGCTTCCCAGCCAGCCTCACAGTCCCCACAGCACGGCCCCCAGCACGGAGGGTGCCCCTGGAAACCGGGCAAGTTTTTATTTTCACCCCCAGAGTGCACCAGCCCGGCGTGCCCCCTGCCAGGCCCCCACGTTCCCAGTGCCCGTTATCCCGGTGTCAGGGCGGGACCGGGGCACGCGGGGGCCGTGGGGATGGAGTGAGTGGAGTTTGGAGTGGGCGAGGAGGGTCCGTCCTGGTGGCCAGGGCAGCTCAGGGCCCCGTTACTTGGTCTGCTCCTCAAACCACGCCAGCACCGTCGCCCGGTTCTCCTTCACCCAGTTGATGTTGGCGCGGGTCCGCTCCAGCGCCTGCTCCAGCGCCCGTGTCCCCGAGCCAAACCCGATGTCCTGGTTGTCCTCCTTGAACTGCTCCAGCTGCCAGGCACAGATGGGGCTGGAGCAGGCAGGGCGTGGGCCCAGCAACCCCTGGCAGATCCCAGCACCACCCGACACCACCCAGGAACACCCCAATGGCCCCTGACAACCCCTGTGAGCCCTCCAGCACCACCCCAGCATCCCTGGCAGGACACCAACAGCCCCCAGGAGCACCCCAATAGGCTCTGTGAGACCCCAGCACCCCTCCAGCAGCCCCAACACCACTCAATATCACCCTGACAGCCCCAGCAGCACCATGACAGCCCCCCAGCACTATCTCAGCAGCCTCCAGGAGCACCCCAACAGCCCCCAGGAGCACTCTGACAGCACTTGGGCATCCCTGCACCACCCCAGCAGGCACCCAGCAGCCTGTGACAGGGACAGAACCTCCTGGATGCCTGGGCACACACGGGGCAGGAAACCCCCTCTCAAGGGCTGCTGGCAAAGGGCAGCTCTGCCACGGCCGGTGGTCCCCTGTCCCCCGGCCCCTGCCAGGGTCCAGCCTCACCTGTTGCAGCTCAAACTCTGAGGAGAAGCGCTGGGTCACAGCTGAAATCAGGCGGGAGAAGGAGAAGGAGCCGCCCCCGTACCTGGGAGAGCAGAAGTGTGCTGAGCCCGGGGAGGGGACAGGGGAAGGGACAGTGCCACCCCCAAGGGGCACAGGCAGACAGGGGTGCCCCCAGCCCCCCGCGGTGCTCACTGGCTGAAGAGTGTCCTCCAGTTGGCACGAATGAAGTCCCAGGCCAGGGGCTGCCCCACAACGTTGCTGGCAATGCTGTTGATCGTGGAGGTGGCATCCTGCTTGCGGATCTTTGTAGGGTCGAGGGTGTACTCCAGGTACCTGTAGGGGCACGATGAGGGGGTGAGGGGCTGGCAGGGGCAGCGGACATGGTGTGGGTGGTGGGCACACACCACAGCGCCAGCCAGACCCCTCACGCACCGGTTGAGGATCCAGGGGTGGGGGCTGCAGGAGAGGGCTGTGCGCAGCTTGTCGGCCTCAGACACCACGGGGGCCTCCTGGAACTTCTTCCAGAGGAAATTCCAGGCGTCGTCCCCGCCCGTGGCCACCATGCTGCAGTAGATGGCTGAGCGCAGGTTCTGGGGAACCCTGTTGGGGTCAGAGCCGTCAGTGCCAGGCGCCCCTGGCTGCGCCCAGCCCGGCCACACACCCAGCAGGGGCTGCCGAGGACTCACGGGTTTCGTTCGGTTTCCTGCCACTGGCGCAGGTAGTTGGTGGCCAGCTGCTGGCAGTCGGTGACACCGTAGGAGCAGGCGGTGCTGATGGCATTGATCTCATTGTACCTGGGGGGGAGAGGCCGTGAGGGCTGGGCTCCAGGGCACCCACCAGGCAGTGCTGGCTGCAGGCAGGGCTGTGCCCTCTCCCCACTGCAGCTGGGGACACCCCGGGGATCCAGCCCAGCCCCAGGGCCTCGCTACTCACTGGGCCATCAGGCCACTGGGGCGAGTTTTCCAGTCGTTGGTGATGTTCTTGTAGTAGTTGAAGAGAGGGGTCACCTGCTTCTGTATGTAACTCTGTGGGCAAGAGGGAGTCAGTGCCCAGTGACACTGACTGGCAGCAGCCCCCACACCACTGTGGGGCCAACCCTGGCCCTTCACTCCCAGCACGGGGGGTGGCACCACTCACCGACATGGCCCCAAAGACCTCACTGCGGTCGAACATCTGCTGGAAGTACTGGAGGTTGTTGAGCGCTGCCTGCCAGGGCATGTATTCCGTCTCCTGGCCCAGGAACCGTGTCGTGTCCAGAGCCAAGGTCACGTTGACGTACTTGGCCCTGTCAGGGGTGAGGGCAGCGTCACCTCCCCAGCCCCACCGGCACTGCCAGGGCACCCGCCCCATCCAGCCCCTCACCCCCGTGGCACCCACACCACCTGGCAGAGCTCACCTGGCCAGGTTGAAGGCGTCATCAATGATCTGGGCACGGTTGATCACAGGGAACACCTGAGAGAGCAAAGTCAGTGTCTCAGGGCAGCCTGAGCGGGGTGGCATGAGTGGGGTCCCACACCACAGCCCTGAGCACCCCGTGTACCGTGTGGTCAGTGCCAAGCTGGGTGAGGAGCTGGTTCCAGTTCTCCTGGTTGTAATTGACACGGAAGTACCCAGTGACATTGAGGTTCAGCAGGAGCCAGCCGGGGCTGTCGACCTTGAAGTTGTTGTTGGTGTCTGGGAAGGGACAGGAGGCTCTGCCAGAGCTGCACCCCCACCCGCCAGGGAGGGCCAGGCTCAGCCCCCACCACCACTGGGAACCCCGACCAGTGCCAGTGGAGGTGGCAGCAAGACCCCCACTCACGGCCAGGACACACCATACCTGTGACTTTGGTCAGCCAGTAGCTGCTGTCCCCGTGGCTACTGCCTGTCATCCAGGTGATGGGGACGATCCAGGTGTAGCTGTGCCGTGGACAGACAGGTGATGGGACTGGCCCTCATCCCCTGACCCCTCATTTCCCAGCCAGACCCGCCACACTCACTTGAAGACAGAGGGTCTGTCCACAGAAGTCGTGGGGTCCAGCAGAAAATGGGCCTGGCTGACGGTGCCGCTGCGGGTGTCAACAGTGACCACAGGGAAGCCCATCTGCAGCGTCCAGCGATCCATGATGTTGCTGATGCTGTCAGGCAGCGAGACGTTGTTCTTCTCCACCGCCTGCAGGGGGTGGCAGCGCCGCCGGTCACCGGGGCAGGGGCACGGGCAGCGCGGGGCTTAGCCGGGGCTGCAACCCTCACCCGGCACGGGGGACCCCGGCACACCAGGCAGCCCCCCAGAGCCAGGGCTGGGGATGCTGCAGGGGTACCAACCCCCCTACCTCTTGCAGATGGACCCAAAGGTCAGCGTAGACGGTGTTGCTGTAGGAGAAGGTGTGGAGGTAGGACTGTGGGAGATTACCAGGAGACACAGGTGAGCAAGGGCAAGCCTGAGGTGTAGGACACCCCTAGAGCACCGGGGAAGGTCTGTACCATGGGATGCCCACCCTGCACTGGGCTTGCTGCCCCCCAGTACCAGCAGCACCTCACCTGCAGCCCCTTCTTGAACACGTCCTCGGTGAGGAAGCTCGAGAGCATCCGCAGCACCGATGCTCCCTGCAGGGACAGCAGGTCAGAGGAGCCAGGGACACCCCAGAGTCCATCCCCACCCCAGCGACCCCCGTGCACACCTTGCTGTAGGCGATGCTGTCAAAGACTTCGCTGATCTGGGCCGGGGTGTTGATCTCCTCCTCGCGGAAGGAGAGCGGGTGGGAGCTGGCCAGGGCGTCAGTCGACATCACCGCGTGCAGCTCGTTCAGCACCATCAGGTCTTTCTGCAGGGGGGGCACCGGCACCCGCCTCAGCCCTGCGGGTACCGCTGGCACCGGGGCAGCCCCCGGGGTGCCTGTCCCCCCCTGCCTGCCCCACGCCCACCCTCCCTGGCACTCACAATGTTCCAGAGGGGCTCAGCAGAGTTGGCACCCAGGTACTCCACGTAGGAGGCGAAGCCCTCGTTCAGCCACAGGTCGTTCCACCAGCGCAGCGTCACCAGGTTCCCGAACCACTGCAGAGGGCACGGTGCTCCCTCAGCAGGCAGCCGCCGGCCAGGGGAGCGGGCGAGGGGCGCGGCAGTACCTGGTGTGCCAGCTCGTGGGCGATGACGGTCGCCACGCGCTCCTTGTTGCTGATGGAGGAGTAGGCAGCATCGAAGAGCAGCGAGTTCTCCCGGTAGGTCACCAGCCCCCAGTTCTCCATCGCGCCCGCGTTGAAATCAGGGAGGCCAACCTGGTCTGGGGGTGCAGGGGTCCCGTCAGTGCCCCGCTGACACGTGCTGGACCATCCTCCCCCCCGCATGGGCACCTCAGCCCAGTGCTCCGGGCGCCCCGCAGCACCCACCAGACTTGGGGAGCGGGTAGGACGTGTTGTAATGCCCCTCGAAGAATCTGAGGATGCGGCCGGTGACATTGAGCGCATAGTCACCCTGGCCCTCCTGGATGGCCTTGGGGCGGCCCCAGATGCGGATCTGGAGAGGAGGGATGCAGGATTCATCAGTGGCCCAGGCTCACCACCCAGGTGGGCAGAGGGTGCCCCCCACCCCATCCTACCAGTATGTTCTCCGAGTTATCCTCCACTTTGGTGAACTGGCTGACAATGAAGGCCAGGAGGTACGTGGACATCCGGGGGGTGGTCTCAAACTCAGTGATATTCCAGCTCTCCCCATTAATCATCTGCTGCATGGTGTCTGTGGAGATCAGATGATCACCCCACAGCCCTGGCAGGCCCTCAGCCCCCCAAAGGGTTCCCCCCACCTTACTCACTTTTTGCAGGCATGTTGGAAAGGGCCGTATAGTTGGAGGGGTGGATCAGTGTCACTGTGAAGGTGGCTTTCATGGCCGGCTCGTCGAAGCAGGGGAAAGCTTTGCGTGCATCAGCCGCCTGCATCTGCGTGGTGGCCACCACCTGCCTGTGAGCCAGTCCCATCATCAGTTCCGGGGGTCTCTGGGGAGGCTGCACCCCCAGTCCCCTTTCTCCCATCCCCACCGGGGCAGCAAGGGGGGCACAGAGGCTCCTTACATCCATCCCATGGTCCTGGTCGGAGAGGAGCCCCAAAGGCAGCTCACGCCTTCCAGCACCCTGTGCCAGCCCCGTGCCCCCCATTCCCCTTCCCACCACCACATCAGGCCAGCCCTGTGGCTCCCACCCCGTCCCCTGCCCTCCACCTACTTGTTGCCTGACTCATCTGTGTATTCACTGCGATAGAAGCCAGCCAGGTCATCGGCCAGCTCCCCGGTGAAGCTGCTGGACAGCCGGTACCGCTGGCCCTGCTGCAGAGGAGAGGCCAGCTGCACCACCAGGTACTGGGTGGGAGTCTCCAGCCAGGTGCTGGAGATGGCAGGGGCCGTGCCACCATCCGCTGCCTGCAATGTGGCATGGAAGGAGCCCTGCATGGTGTAGTTCAGCTTGTTGCTGTGGATGAGGATGAGGTCGGTGGCTTCCTCGCACACGAAGACCACACTGCTGTTGCCCTTGAAGATGTACATGTTGTTGGCATCGGGCTTCAGGAAGGGCTGCAGGGACACCTCGTAGGACTCTGGCTTCAGCGTGGTCGGCAACCTCCACCGGTTCCAGGGGTTGCTGGGGGCAGACGTGCTGCTGGTGCTGGTGCTGGTGCTGGTGTTGGTGGTGATGCTGGGGCCGGCCGTGGTGCCGATGCCCACATCTGATGTCCCCTTGTTCTTCTCCTGGGCGTACACCACCGAGAGTGCAATGATGGTGGCCACAGCCCCCACGCCCAGGACGATGGCCACGATGCCCACGGTCTTGCTGATGAAGAAGCCGGCCGCCATGGCGGGCAGCGGGAGAGGCGCTGGCAGAGACGGGTGCTGGAGCAAGCACGGCTTTTAGCCTCTCGCTCCCACGAGGTTTATTAGTCCAAGTTAATGGGTGAAGGATTAAGTGGCCATGGGGTTCAGGGCGGTGACAGACCCCGGGATGAGCTTTCCACCCGCCCGCCCTCCAGCCTGGCAGGAGCACCAACACCCGGCACCGCTGCTGCAGGGGCAGGGCTGGCAGTGGGGGGTGGCACCATCGGGGGGCTGTGGGCCTGGACCCCCGGCGTCCTTCCCCAGCACAGGCCTGGCCCTGCAAAAGGAGGGACAGAGCGGGGGGTCACAGCCAGCAGCCACATCCCCACCACGCTGCAGGGCCTGGCGTGTGTCCCCATCAGCCAAGCCCAGACGCAATCTCAGTGTCACCCCATTTACCCTCGTGTGACAGGATCTGAGCCACTATCAGAGGGTCCACGCCGCCCCTGCCTGCGAGGGGCACAGCTCACAGGCTGCCCCACCCGGGGAAAGCAGGGGTGTGGGGAGCAGCACGGGGGTCTGGCAGTGGCAGGGGAATGGGGGGGACAGCTGGGAGGAGCTCCCCTGCCCACAGCCCTCTCAAAGTCCAGGGCCATGAACCCAGAGGCACGGCAGTCAAACTGTGTCCTTGTACACCCAGCCCCAGCGGGCACATGTGAGGTCCCCACCCAGGGTGGGGGGTGTGACACAACCTGTCACACACCGGGAATAGGAAGTCCTGTTCCCAACATCTGATCGATCTCTCCATAGGGAGATACGGGCAGGTGTTGCCAGGAGCCACAGCTGGGGCAAAGGGCAAACCAGGACGAGAGCGGTGTCCTCAGGGAGCCCTGCCCTGTCCCTGACAGCACCCGCCGGGGTCACCGTGCCTGGCACAAACCACTCTGGATGCTGCTGGTGTCCCTGGCATTCCCAGTTAGGCACACCCACCCCCAGGCCCGGCGGTCACTGCTGGCTCTCTGTCCCATCCCCACCCTGGCTCTGGCCAAAGGCTTTGGGGACAGTCCCCCACAGGACCAAGAGCCACAGGTGTCTGGGAGTGTGCCAGGCACTCTACACACCCCAGTCCCACCCCTGCTGGCCCCCCCACAGCCCCTCGGGCACGGCTCGCCTCGGGAGGGGGCTGGATGGAGTGAACGGGGAGCAGCACCGGGGCAAGACACGGCACCCACACCCGGACTCCCCCGGCGCCTGCAGGATTCTGTCCCCCCCCGCAGAAGATCCCTCTCTGGAGCCCCGCCAGCAGCACACGCATCTCCCATGTCCCGCAAGCGGCACGGATGTTGGGCGTCACCCCCGTGGGCACGTGGGTCCCGGGGGGCTCTGGCCTCACACACCCCACAGCCTGACACCCCCCCCAGAGCCCTCCACAGTGTCACGCACCCCCACAGCCCCTTCCCCCGCTCGGTCCACCCCAATCCACCCCGGGCCCCCCGCTCGGGGTGTGAACCCCCCGCAGCCTCCGCAGCAGCAGCCGCAGGGCGCCCCGCTCACCTTCCTGCGCCGGGCCGGGGGCAGCGGGGTCCCCCCGTCCCGTCCCCCCTTCCTGCGCCCCGCTCCGCGCTCAGCTCCGGCCGAGCAAAGCTTCCTCCGAGGCTCCAGCGCAGGAACCCGGAGCTCTCGCCCCCTTAACCTCCTGTCTGCCGGCCGGCGGGGCGGGGGCACGGCCCGGGACAGCGTGGGGGGACAGCCTCCGGCATGGGCCCCCCCACACCGGAGCGGGGCGAGGAGGCGCTTCTGGGGGGAAAGGGTGCTGGGGAGGGCCTGGATGTGGGGACACGCTCCGGCGGGCAGCGCTGAGCCCAGCAAACCCCGGCACCAGCACAGCTGGGGCAGGCAACGGGCGGGGTGGGGGCCAGGAGCCCCCCCCAGCACCCAGCCCCATCCCCGGGCCAGGCGGGCGGCTCGGAGGGGAGCGCGGAGCCCCCGGGCAGCCGCTGCCCTCCGCAGCCCTGCACACGCCGCATCCCCCGGCCGGCTGCGGGCCGTGGGGCGGCTCTGCTGACCCAGCCAGCGCAGCCCCTCTGGGCACAACGCGGGGTCACGGCCGGCGCCGGCACTCGGCCCCCGCACAGCCCCGGCCCCCGGCTGGGAAAGCTCCCCGGGACGGGATGGGGTGGGCTGGGGGCTCGCCCCGGCTCATCCCGGCCTGAACCGCAGGAGGGAGCGGCCGGGGGCGGCAGAGGGGCTGTCCCGGCACAGCACGGCCCCGGTCCGCAGCCTCCCACGTCCCGCAGGGCTGCAGGGCTGAGGCTCCGGGCAGGCCGGGACGGGGCAGTGGGGCCGGAGCTGTCAGCAGAGCGGCTGCGGGAGGTGCGGAGGGAGCACCTGTGGCCGGACACATCCCGTGGGATGCTGTGGCGTGGGGCTGGACACGGGCACTGCCCACGGCAGCCGAGCCCCCGGACCCCCGGCCTGGCGCAGAGCGGCTGGCCAGCACCCCGCCAGCTCCCTCGCCATGAGGCGAGCGGAGCCTTCCCCTCTCCCTCAGTCCTGCCAGATTCCGCGTCCCAGCCCCAGGACACGGCCCGGGCACGGTGGCTCACCTGCACCCTTCGCCGGCACCTACAGGAGAAGGAGGAGGAGGAGGAGGAGGAGAAGGAGGGGGAGGAACAGGAGGAGGCGGAGGAGGAGGAGAGCCAGCGGAGAAGAGGACACAACAGGTTGCCCGGCTCCTTGACCTCCAGGAGAGCCGATGTGGCTAGTGGCCAGCTGGGGAAGGGTTAAGCTGCAGGGTGGGGAAAATTCCTTCCAGGCAGAGTCACGGTTTCCCTGCCAGGGGAAGTGGAGGCAGAACCCGGAGCACAGCTGGGGAGCAGAGGAAGGGCCCCTGGCCAGCCCCAGGGGCTGGTGGCCAGATGGAGCTGCGGCGTAGCCAGGGGCGTGGGGCACACGGCTGACAGAGCCCATCCGGGTCACTGTGACCCCCAGGACGAGCCCTGCTCCTCCCCGGCCTCAGAGGACCCCAGCCCCACGGCTCCCACACACCCACAGAGCTGCCAGAGCTGGTGGCAGCCCTGCAGAGGATGCTCTGCAGCAGGGAGAGGGCAGCAACTGGCAAGGGGTGACCTGCCACCAAAGGCCCAAAGCTGGGGACACGGCTGTCACAGCCTGAGCAGGACCATCACCCAGGGTCCCTGCAGCCAGGGAGAACCTGCCCTAAGCCCCCTGCCCTCCCCTGGGGCAGCTAGGGGACCCCTTCCCACCCCCTGGGCCTGCAGCAGCCAAAAGCCCCCCAGGGCTGCAGCCACCCCAGGAGGGCTGCACAGAGCCCCCGGCCCCCTCCCCGTCCAGCAGCACCCACAGCAGACACAGAAACGGCTTCAGGGGAGTTTATTGGGACACAGGGACACACTCCAGCAGCCCCAGCCTGGCCTGACCCTGCCAGCTGCCACCTGCCTGCCCGTCCCCCAGGTCACTCAGCTCCTGTCCCTCTTGCTGACATCCCCCACGCTGTCCCCAGGGCACACAGCAGCTCCCACGGGTGACCCCCACCCAGCTGGGGCCCATCACAGGGAGCAGGACCAGGGCAGGGGACAGCCACGGCTGGGAGGATGGAGGACACAACCTGGCAGAGCCGGCACCACAGGCACACTTTCACCACCGAGATCCCAAGAATCCCAGGAGAGGCAGGAGTCAACTCTTCCCCACAGCGAGGAGAGGCTGCATGTCCGCAGGGAGGGAGGGGAAGGAGGGGCACCCTCCTTGTCAGGGGGACCAGAGAGCAGAACTGAGCCCAGGTCCAGCGGGAGGAACGCCCCCGCCCCGTTCTCTGAGCCCTGTCACTGCCCCCTGCCCTCGGCCACCACTGGCCCCATGTGCCACATGGGCAGAGCCCCGGGAGGGGCCGGGGCCCCCCATGCCCGGCAGGCAGCCCCCCAGCACGGGCTGCTCACATGAACTGTGACAGATTGGGCACTTTGATGTTGATGTCCCCGATGTTGATGTTGCGGGGGATCTCGGGCAGGTTGATGTTCTTCACGGCAGACACGGCACGGGAAGGAGCAGCTGAGAGGCCACCCTGGGGACAGAGGGACCGTGACCACCGGCCCCACCCCACGGCCCCTCCACAGCCACATCTCCCTGATGAATCTTTTATGGCCTGGGGTCATTAACCTTGACAGAAGAACCACTCCACACTCTGGCAGGTCTCTGCACTCCTGACCAGCACCACTGGGCAGGGATGTCCCCAGCCCCATCCCGAGGGCTCAGGCAGGCAGACACTGGGAATACCCTGGACATCCCCCCACGCCCACCCCTGTCCCCACGGGCCACCCCCTGGCAGCCCAGGGTCTGTCAGCTCCGGCGGGGCAGAGCCACAGTGTCACCACTCACCTCTGCCTTCTCCAGCTTGCCCTGGGCCTCCACCTGCGCCACAATCTCGTTCATGTTGGTCTCCAGCACCATCCCACCGATCACCATCTCCTGCAGGATGTGGTGCACCTGCCAGGGAGGGACAAAGGGAGCACAAGGCTGAGGGGCTGGTCCTGGCCACAGCCCTGGTGTGAAACCATGTCAGGGGCCAGCATCTCCCCAAGGGACACAAATCCTGTCCCCTACCCCTGTCCCCTTCTCAGCTGCCCAGAGAGAGAAAGGGTGGCCAAGGCCCTTGTCATGGGGAGCCCCACAGCTCCACTTAGCACCTGTGTCCCCACTCCAGATGCCACCCACCGGGCACAGGGCAGCCCCTGATGCAACTCATGGCACTGGCACAGCCTGGCCGTGTCACCTCTGACACATTCCTGCTCCCTCCCTGGGCCAGGAGCCAGGTCACAGCAGGAATGTGCCCTAGAGATGACCCCAGCAGGCTGCAGGGTCCTCCCCGGGCAGGACACTTGTCCCCAGAAGCTCCTTCTCCTCAGAGCCAGGCCAGAGCCTGGAGCCAGCGTGTCTCTGAGGAAGGTCAGGACTGTGACAGGCACAGAAACAGCACAGAACTGCCAAGGGAGTCTGTCTGCTCCTTTCCTGGGATCCGAGTCCAAGGATGAACAGCCAGGCAGGGCCAGTGCAATCACAGCCAGAGCAGGGAAAGGAACACTGCTGAGCTGCAACCCCAGAAACTACAACCAGCCCCGAGGCGGCAGCCAGGCTGTGCTGGGGGCTACAACCACCCTGAGCTCCTGCACGTGGCTGAGCTCAGCATTCCCTGCACACTCAGCAGCGCCCGGTGAGCTCCCAGCACAGGTAATGGATTTATGGGTCCCAGTTATTTCCGTGAAAGAGGCTTTGCAGGAGCATCATTGGGTTATGAGATTGTTTTATGGTCTCACAGAGCCAGGCTGCACTTTCAAACACCTTGTGACAAACACCTCCAGGACAGTCCTGGGGAGAGTAAAGACAAGAGAGAACCTGCTCTGAGAGGGAATCCCAGACAGCAGCGAGGTGATCCAGCCCAGGGCTCCCCACAGGTCCTGTCCCACCCCACAGTGCCTGGAGCAGCAGGTCTGTGGGATCAGCACGGCACTGGGGGAGCCCCAGGCAGCTCCTGGGACCCCCCACAGCCCTGGAACCCCCATCCCACAGCCCAGTCCTAGTGCACACTGGAGCAGCTGGAGCAAGTGGCTCCCACAGCCAAAAAGGATATGGGAGCATCAGGAAACGTTCCTCCAAGATCTGGCTTCAGCCCAAGCTGGCTCCAAACCAACAGGGCAGAAATCCTGAGCTAGTTTTGTTTTCCAAGCCAGAGCACAGCACTTCCTGAGCAATCCATGTCCCCTCTGGGACCTCACAGCTGCTGAGTGCAGCTCACACTCCCCTCCAAGGTGGAAAGCACGACAGAGCTGGGCACAGCCCACCCTGAGCCTCCCCTGGTGACAGGGGATCCCTGCAGCTCTGAGCCTGGGGCTCCCAAAGCCAACAGCCACAGGCACTGGTGTCACTGGTGCCTGAGCAATGTCCCCCCCCACTGGCCCATGGCAGGAGTAGGACCCCAGACCCACCACAGCTCTGGCCCCACGGCCCTTGTGCTGCAGGCAGTGCAAGGTGGAACTTAAGGCAAAAAGAAAAATTACAGGATGCAGCCAAAGTCGGACCTGAACCCCTGCAATCCCCTTCCCAGGGAGACATTCACAGCTCAGCCCAGGGAGACACTCATGGCCCTGCCTGGGCATCCCAGGGGGGCAGCCAGGGCCCAGCACATTCCCAGCACCTCAAACATTGTCCCTCTGCAAATAAACTCGTGGAAGAACAGGAACATGAGCACATGTGAGAAATAAACATGCGCCAAATATAGAAAGAGACCGGAGGACCAACTGATAATGGCCAAGACTCGAGTCAAAGCTGGGAAGCAGTGGGAGCATTAGAAGGGAAGTAAACAGGGCTGGGAGAACCTGCAGTGACCGTGCTGGGATCTCCACTATCAGACTCCTGTCTCCTGAGAATGCTCTTCCAGGCAGGAGAGGTCAGAGAAGGGTGACCCCAGTGCTGCTGGCAAAGGTGTGATGTGCCCCTGCCCGAGGGCTGGCTGTGAGTGCTGTACCTGCAAAGCTCATGTAAAGCTGAGAGAAAGGCTGAGGGAAAAGCTGCTGGTCATGCCAGGAGTCACTGTGCACATCCTCCCCCAGCTGTGGGCAGAGGTGACCTGGGCAGCTGCCAACACTTCTCCCGCAGCTGCTGGGCTCTCCTTCCTCCTTTGATAAACACTTTTGCTGACAAGATAATCATGTTGTGGCATTTTGGAAAGTTTACAAGCGGGGCAAACGGTGAAACTAAAGCCTGACCTTGGCAGCTGGTAACACAGAGACGCCCCAGACGTGCTCACTCCCCTTCCCTGCCAGTTCCCCAGCTGGAATCACCAACAGAAAGGGAGCATTTCACACATTTTTCTTCACCAGTGTTCTTTTTTGTTGACATGTTTTTGTCTTCAGCAAAGCAAGAAAATCTTGATCAACAGCAACGCAAGCCCAGCGCTCTCAGCCAAGCCTCTCCCTGCTCCAAGACTATTCCTGGCTATCTATTCCCAGCTATCTGCAGCCTTGTGACCCAGGACATGATCAAAGGGGGTGGTTTCAATCCAGGATCTCTGTCCAGATCAAGAGGAAGCATTACAGGCTGCGGCTCAAACCAAAGTTTACCCAGCACTTTGAATTCCAAACACTCCCATTGTTCCTTCCCTTTTTTTTTTTTTCTTTTCTTTCTTTTTTTTTTTTTTCCCAGCAGCTGTAGTAAAATGTTAACTCCCACGAGGTGTCACAGCTTGGAGCAGAGGCAGAACACCCCAGCCCCAGGCCAGAGTCTGCTCAGCTGCACCAGGGCTGGCTGTGGAGCACAGATCTGTCACTTGCCTGCAGCCACCCGGCCCCGGGGCAGCCCCAGGGCTGGGCACGGCTCCTCCCAGGCTTGGAGCAGCCCAGCACTCGCGTTGGGAGGTCACCGTGTGAGTGGCTTTCAGAGAACAGGGGCTGAAAGCTCCCCACACAGAACCTCAGTCCCTCCCAAAGTGAGCCCTGCCAGCCCCAGCCCCAGCAATGCAGGCCCTGGGGCAGCCCCGAGCCCACCACCCACCTTGTCCATGTGGAAGATGAGGTCCAGCTCACAGACGTTCTCAAAGCACTTGTCCAGCGTCTCCACAAACACCTGGGGCAGCAGACAGACAGCAGGCAGGGTGGTCACACCAACCCATGGAACACTCCAGGCACGGGACAGAGCGACTGCAAGGCTGGAAAGGGACCTAGGGATGCTGGTGACTACATATCTGAAAAATCCCTTCATACAAGAAGTCACTGAGTGATGGGTACAAGTTCCTCTTGGGGAGACTCCAATAAGGCACTAGAGGAAAATTTTTTCCAAAGAAACAGCTGTTGAATAGTCTCCATGAGGAAGTGAGGGATTCCCCAACACTAGATATTTGTCACATGCCAGGGTGTTGGGCATTGTCTAGGTCGTGCTTTGCCAAGAAAGGCTGGACCAGACAATCCCTGAGGTCCCTTCCAACCTGGGATTCCAGGATCTAAGGATTAATGGTTGGACTTGAAGCTCCCAAGAGTCTTTTCTAAGTGACCCTATGCTTATATTTTTAAAAGACATTCCTTCAGAGTGGCTTGCCTGCTGCTCCCAGGTGAAGCAGCCATGCAGAATCTCGGGGTGTACGTGCAGCCCCCCTCCCCACCTCGGCCCTGAGGGGTTCTCAGGCCTTTCAGAAGGGCTGGCACAGGGACACCATGGGCATGAGGCGCCCCTGAGTGGTGCCAGGGAGGCCTGTGCCCGGGCCCTGCAGGGACACACCTGGATGAGGTCCAGGATGCCCAGCTCGCTCTCGGAGGAGTCCACGCAGAACACGAAGTACAGCGTGGCGTAGTGACGGTAGATCAGCTTGTAATCCGAGCCGCCGAACAGGCTGTGGGGACAGGGGCAGGGCAGAGGGGCTCCGGGGACACCGGGAGCGCCGCGGGGCCAGGGGCCAGCCCGGCACGGCCCTCAGTGCCCGGTACCTGCCGCACTCCAGGAAGTTGCAGATGTGGTCATCCCGCTTCAGCACCAGGTGGAAGGTGTCACGGATGATCTGCTGCTGCACCTCTTCTGCCTGCCAGGAGGAGATGGGCAGGTGGGCACCCATGGGTGCACGGCCCACCCATGGTGGGCAAGAGGCCAGTGGCACCTGGCACGGCACCCGCTGTCCCCCGCTGCCCCAGGGGCGCCAGTCCCGGTGTCTCCCATGGGTGACTCGGGGCATCCCGAAGGACGCGACCAGGGCTCGCCCACGCCGCAGCGACCGCCCCCGCTCCCGGGACACCCCCAGCCCATCGAGCCCGCAGCCCTGCACTGCTCCCGGTGCCGCAGCCCCGCCGGCGGCCCCGGCCCGGTCCCGGTGGCGCACCAGGTGCTGGTAGAAGCGGACGAGCCGCGGCTTCCCGTGGTTGTTGAACACGAGGATGGCGTTGATCATCCCGGCGGTCGGGCCGGGCCGGGAGCAGCACCGGCAGCAGCACCGCGGCCGCAGACCCACGGCAGGAAGCCCCTCGGCCGCCCCGGAAGCGCACCGGGCTGCGGTGGGCTGAGCCCGGGGTGATCCCGCGGAGCCGCCGGGCCGCGGGGACGATCGAAGCCGCTCCGAGGCGGGGGCTTCCCGGCACCGCGGCCTGTCCCCGGGGCGGGGTGAACCGCTCCTCGCGGCCCGACGGGGCAGGCCTGGAGCCGGGATGCGCCGGGACCACCGGGACCACCGGGACCGCTCTTCCCAAAACGCGCCGCCAGGGGGCGCAGCAGCCCCGCCGCGACCGGCGTCTCGCGCAGGGGGCGGGGCTAGTAATTAGACCACGCCCTATTTTAAAGGGCCAGCGGCTCTGTCTGCCCGGAGGGGGCGTGCGCTGGGCACCGGCGGGGTCAGGGCTCACCGGCTACTGCCCGGGCCCGCTTCCCCCCAGCGCGGGCACACGCCGGCCAGGGCTCGCAATAACGTCCTGTGCCGGCGAGTGTGAGAACAGGGCGGGGCAACCCCGCGTGGCGCCGGGGGCTGGCCACGGGCCCGTTCCCGGGGGACACGGACACGCCGGGCACGGCGGGGGACACCGAGGGCAGGGAGAGAAGGGTCAGTGCGCGCTCGGTGGGCCGGGAGGAACGGGGACAGGGAACGGGGAGAGCACGGAGTGAGTGACCAGGAGCGGGAGACCGCGCGTCCTGATTGGCTGAGGCGGCTGCAGCCTCGGGCCTCCGCGTTCTGATTGGCTGAAGCGGCAGCCCCCTGAATCCGCATTCTGATTGGCTGAGATGGCCGCATCCTTGTGAATCGCGTTCCGATTGGCTGAGATGGCCTCATCCTTGTGAATCCGCGCCCTGATTGGCTGAAGCGGACGGGNTCCGTGTCCCGCTCCGTGCCCTGCTTTGTTCCCCGCTCCGTGTCCCCCCGGTCCTGTCCGGTGCCGTGCCCCGCTCCGTGCCCCGTGCCCCGCTCCGTGCCCTGCTTTGTTCCCCGCTCCGTGTCCCCCCGGTCCTGCCCGGTGCCCCACTCCGTGCCCGTCCCCGTGTACCGCTCCATGCCCGGCTCCGGGCACAGCCCTGGCTCCCTGGGCACCCCCGGGAATCCAAAGGAGNCGCGCTCTGATTGGCTGAAGCGGACGGGCAGCTGCTGTCTGACAGCCGGAGGTGCCGGGGCGGGCCCGGTCCCGCTCCCGGGCCCGCTCCCCGTCCCGCTCCC
>VXBN01017113.1:275244-297753 GCA_013397395.1 Sinosuthora webbiana
CCGGTCCCGCTCCCGGTCCCGCGCCGTGTCACACGGTGCACCCGCTCTGCGCCCCGCCGTGTTCCCGCTCCGTGTCCCGCTCCGTGCCCTGCTTTGTTCCCCGCTCCGTGTCCCCCCGGTCCTGTCCGGTGCCGTGCCCCGCTCCGTTCCCCGTGCCCCGCTCCGTGCCCTGCTTTGTTCCCCGCTCCGTGTCCCCCCCGGTCCTGCCCGTTGTTCCCCGTCCCGTGCCCGTCTCCCTGCCCGGCTCCGGGCACACTCCCTGGGCACCCCCGGGAATCCAAAGGAGCGAATCTCCCTGCGCCTCGTCTCTCCCCGTCAGGACTGGCATACATTGGTGCGGGCAGAGCCGTTTGCGGGCCACGTCCGGGGCGAGGCCGGGCTGGGAATTGGGGAGGGAAGTGGCCCTTTGGGGAGCGGTGACAGCGGCCGGCTCCGGGCTCCAGAAGGCTCCGGGCCGGGCCGGCGGGCAGCAGCAGGGACGTGACGGGATGCTGGGCGGCCCCCAGGCAGGCGGGGGGATGTGAGCACCGGCAGTGACAGTGGGGACAGAGCAGGGAGCTCAGTTTTCACCACGAACACACACACACAAAAAAACCCCAGAAAAGCAGAAGTGAGCCCAGACAAAGGGCTGCGTGTGGAGACAAACTCTGCCGCGATTAGTCCGGCCGGCGCCACCTGCTTCCATGGAGATGAGAATCTCCCGACACGCCAGTCGAATCACGGCTGCCTCCGCATGCTCCTTCTACGGGGAGGAGACCCTCCTCCTCCTCTTCGTCCTCTTCCTCCTCCTCCTCCTCTTCCTTGTCCTCGTCCTCCTCCTCCTCACGATGAGAGGCAAAGCTTGCAGCCCGCAGATCCTTGGCTGTTGCCACCCACTCTCCTTCCCGTGCCACATCCCATCCCCATCCCTCCCTTTGGGGGCCAGCGGCCTCGTGGTACCACACCCCCACAGCTCAACCTCTCCCTCTGCCTTCTTGGGGGAGCCAACAGCACCCCCTTTCCCAAACCCTGCAACTTCTGGATCGTTTGTTCCCCTTCCTATACCCCATCCCACCTCACTCCCCTCCTCTGGCCACCCCCTGCCCCTGCACACTGTGGCCTTTCCCTCCACCCCTTTGTGTCGGGTGAACAGCATCCCCCCCGAAGCCCTCCAATTCCTGTAACATCCCTAATTCCTCTCACCCCGTTTTTGGGGAGAGAGGAGTCCTTGCCATCAATCCCCACAAGCTTTTTGGGGTGCACATGGCCTTTCCCATCCCCACAGCGGAGGAGAGGGGTGCCCAGCCGGATATGGGTCTCTTGAGAAGGTCATCCCCTCCTCGGCATCATTCTGTGGGTCACAACCTCCCCAAAATGAAGGGGGAGGTACAAAATGACCCCTGTGCTGCTGGAGGGGACATAATGCAGGGACAGTGTGGGCACAGGGTCCTCACCGACCACTCCCACCCCCACTCCCCCCACCTCTGACCCCCCCAAACTGGTACCGGGGGCGGCCCCGGCTCCGGTGGAAGATGCCGCTGAACCGGGGGGGCGGTTCGCGGTGGTCGGGCAAGTTGAGGAGGGGGAGGAAGATGAAGGGCGGGCGAGTTAGGAGGAGCTGCTTTGCATCCCTTCACGTCAGCCCTGCCTCATTCCCTCCTTCTTCCTTCCTGCGCACCCAGCGCCGGGCCCGGAGCCGCCGCCGCCGCCGCCCCGTGAAGCCGCCGGTGAGTCCTCACCGGACCCCCCCCGTGCCCCTAAAGCCCACGCACCCTCCCCGCTCCTAACGGGGGGTACAGCAGCGGGGACACCGGGATGTCGCCGCCTTCCCGCCCCGCGCGGCGGAGACGGGAGCGATGGCGGCGGGAGGGACCGGGAGGAACGGGGAGGACGGGGAGGACGGGGGTCCCGGCTCCGTGCCCGGGGCCGCCCCTGCCCGGGGAACCCCCCGAGAACTTTCCCCGCGGCCGCGCACAAACTTTCTCCGCCGGGAAAGTTGCGGGGAGGGCGCGGGGCGGGGGGCCCTGACCTGTTGCGGGCGGGGGGAGCAGCGCGGGGAGGGACCCCCGGCGGCGGAGGGATGCTCGGGGGGCCGGGGGTCGGGCCGCGCCGGGGTCCGACCCCCCCAGCCGTGCCCCAAGTTTAGGGAGTTTCCTGGTGTTTGCGAGCGGCCAGCGGGAGGGGTCCCGGGTGGGGACCCCCGGGCGAAGCGCCCCCGGGAGTGAAATGCGGCGGGGAGCGGGGGGGGACTCTGCGGGCTGGTCCCGCTTCACCCTCGGTCCCGGAGCAGCCCGGGGTGTCCCGGTGTGGGACCTCCCGGTGCTCCGGGGGGGCTCCGTGAGGGCTGGGCGGCCTTGGAGGTCTGTGCCCAAGCAAGGGACCGAGGGGAGCTGTGTGAAAGCCCCCCGGAGCTCCGGTCAGAACAGGGTGCAATGGATGAATTAGTTGTAATTAATTACTTAGTCAAGCATTAGGATTTTTCTCGTGAGCAGCCGTGTAGGAAGAGAAGGGTGACCAGGGGGAATAGGGGCAGCCCAGAGCCTGACCTGCACCGCACCGGAGCCTGAAGCCACCCCCAGGTGCAAAGCCTGCAGCTCCATCAGACTCCCGCACCCCACAGCATGTTCTGGGCCCCACACCACGGTCCTGTGCCCCACACAACGGTCCTGTGCCCCACACCATGCTCCTGCTCCCCACACTGTGCTCCCAGGCTTGCCTTGGTCACTCCTCTAGCCCGGGTTTGAACTGGCCCCACCGAGCTGGGGCTCCAAGTGGTTCCCACAGGGCTCAGCTGGATCCTGTGAGTGTTCAGGCTGGCCACAGGATTAGACAAACAGATCTTGGGTTGGAGGCAGACTCCAGGCATGGCTCTCACAGGGACCTCACTGGGAGGCAGCAGCCTCAGCGTTTTCTTTGGAGGTCCCAGGGTGCCCAGTCCCTGGCTGGCCATGGGGAGCAGCACTGGGCAGCGCTGGCCGGGCTGTGACCGTGCCCTGCTGCCACCCTGGGTGACAATATCATCTCTGCAGCAGCAGCCATGGAGCAGGCACGTCCCCCTCGCCTGGGCACAGCTCCTCTCCTGCAGGCATCAGACCCATCAGTGCCCTCTTGATGGGTCACACTGTGTCCCTCCAAAATGGGAAGCTGGAGCTGAAGCTCTGCTGCAGCCCAGGACACATTCCCACCCAAACCTGGGGGGTGACTCCTGGGGTCAGACATGGGTCCCTGCAGCAGCAGGACTGGAGCATCTCCAGTGGGTCATCATGTTGGCATTTTGGGCTTGGTTTAATCCATGAGAAAGTGTTTGCCTCATATGGTTTTATTGGGCCATTCTAATTTATCAACTAGTTTGGGAATCACGGTGTGGAGAGGGACGAGCACTGGCACTGTCTGGCTTTGCTCTCCAGCTGGGAATGCTGAGGAATCTCCAAAGCAGTGCGTTTGTACTGCCAGGAACGTGCCAGCATCACAGCCCATGAGAGAGGCTGCCGGCACTCCTTTATTTTGCAGTTATTCCTGTGGAGAAGTCAGCTCCAGCTCAGCCTCTGGGCACGTCCCTGGGGTCTGCCAGGCCACAGCCAGTGTGGGGATGAGGGGTAGCCTTGTGTCAAGGGGGCTTCCTGCTGGGTTTGTAGCCTTCTGCACCCACTCCCAGATTTGGTTTCCCAAGCCCAGTCACGTCCCTGGCTCACAGAGTGCACCTGTCTGGGCTCAGGTGCCAGCTCCTGGAATGCCCCAAATGCCTGTTCAGGCCACATGTGCCATGGAGGTGGCACGGTGGGGCTGGAAGAACGCTGCAGGGTGTCTGGGATGTGATGTGCCAGCAGTGCCCAGTCCCATCCTTTGTGCTGCCTGTGGCTGGAGTCCTCAGAACGGGTCATGAGCCCCACTGAGCCCTTCCCAAAGGGCTTGGCCTTGGGCACAGAGACCATGATCAGTGACAGGTGTTGTCCCTTTGTTCCTCTGTCCCCCATTTTCCCCTCAGCCCCGTGCACACCCTCCTCCTCCTCCTTCTCCCTCATCCTGGCGAGTGGCTGTGGGTCGCAGTGGGGCTGGTGTGGGAGAAGAGCTGGCACAGCCCGTGCCCAGCATGGCTTTCCCTCAGTCCCAGTTTCTGCCCAAAGCACAGTGAAATGTGGTTGTCAGCCAGGAGGGAGGTGCTCCTGCTGAGCTGTGGAGGAAGGTCTGCATTTGTGTATTTGGGGTCTGTATTTGGACACCAGGGAGGCTGCTCTGCTCGCCTGGCTTCAGCCTCAGCAGAGGAACAGGGCTCTCCCCCCTAAGGGAACAAGCAGTGATGAACTTTTTTTCCCAGACTTTAAATTCAAGGGAAGAAACATGTTTTTGACTTTTCCTGGCCTTTCCTTGCAGCTGTCCATCTGTTGTTTGAGTGACAGTCGAGTGTTTGTAATGAAAATTAACAGGAACATTATGTCAGCACCTGTGGGCGGCTCTGCAGTGTCCCTGTGCTGTCACCTCCTGGTCCTCAGAGTGTTTGGACCATGTTCCCTGCAAAGTGTCACAGTTTTTAGTTAAAGTGACCAGTGTCTGGGTGCTCTGTTGTGCAAAGCAAAGACAGACTTGCAGAAAGTCCACGTGAATCTTCTCCAGACTGGCTCCAGGGATAACCCAGGGGCAATGGGGTGCTGGGGAACACCATGGCCGTGAGGGGTGGGGAGCTGTGGTAGGACAAGGTACATCCTGCAGCCCTGGAGATTCAACACCAGGTTGCTCCAAACCCCATCCAAATGGACCTTGAGCACTCCCAGGGATGGGGCAGCCACGGCTTCTCTGGGCAACCCGTGACAATTCCCTGCCCTGTGTCAGTCTGATGCCATTCTTCCTGGAGCTTCAGGTCCTTGTCCAAGTCCCTCCCCAGCGCTCTCGGAGCCCCTTTAGGCACTGGAAGGAGCCCTGAGGTTTTCCTGCAGCATTCTCCCGTGCAGGCAGGGGCAGAGGCAGGGTTTGGCAGGGAGCACACCCGGGCAGGCCGTCCTGGGCAGTGTGTCCAATTGTCCTGGGCAGTGTGTCCGTTCGTCCTGGGCAGTGTGTCCAATTGTCCTGGGCAGTGTGTCCGTTCGTCCTGGGCAGTGTGTCCGATTGTCCTGGGCAGTGTGTCCGTTCGTCCTGGGCAGTGTGTCCATTCATCCTGNTCCATTCAGCCTGGGCAGCGTGTCCATTCATCCTGGGCAGTGTGTCCGTTCATCCTGGGCAGTGTGTCCAATTGTCCTGGGCAGTGTGTCCGTTCATCCTGGGCAGTGTGTCCACTCGGGAAGAGCGGGCAGGGAGGAGGAAGCAGCACACAGTCGTGCTCCTTGTTTAACTTCCACTTCTCCCCCATGGGGACCTGTGTCTGTGCCTGGGCAGGGCGCACCCCTGGGCAGGGCACACCCCGGCGTGCTGTGCCTGGGGACAGGAGGCTCCTGGGGACTGCAGGTGGGAGCCAGGATGGGATGGTGAGGGGCTGCTCGTGCTCTGCAGAGAGAATTCCCTGTCCATCCAGCCAGCCCCACAGCAGTGCTGGGGTCCCTCCCTGGGCACAGCTGGGACTGTCCCCCGGCCATCAGAGCCACACCAGGCTGGAGCCCACGTCCTGCCCGTGATGGAGAAGGAGAAGAAGGGGAGGAAGGGCAGGCAGAGCTTCCAGAGGAAGAGTGCTCACCACTGCCTCTAAATTTATCTTTCCTGTTTCTCAGCAGCAGCATTGTCTCATCCCCATTCTCTGTGGCTGCTCTCCCCTCTCTGCCTCTCTCCTGGCACCCTGCTCCTCACCATGTTATCCCGGTTTAACCAGCTCTGTCTCTCCCCTTCTTTTGCTTTCAAGTGTTAATCCTGCTCTGCTCCCTGGCTGCTTTTCCCTTCTCTCACCTCCAGTCTGTTCCCACACCCACCATCCCAGGGCCCTCCCCGTGTCCCGCAGCACCAGCCCCTGGCCTGGGGGTTAAACTGGGGGCTGGGCTGGTGCCAGCCCCTCTGGGCTCAGGGCTGGGAATCCATGAGCAAGCTGGAGAACAGAGGCAGGAGGTTTCCCTTGAGGAGCCCTTTGTCCAACCCGTGATGGGCTGCTCTCAGGGGAGAACCTTCTCCTTGGAACCATGGAATCATTTTGGTTTGACAGGACCTTTGAGATCACAGAAGCCTCAGGGCAGCCTGCCCTGCTCATCCCAACCTGCCCAAGAGATGCTGCACGGGACCAGGCAGATCAGGGGCATCCTGGGCTGGGTGGGTGGATCAGGGACATCCTGGGCTGGTGGGTGGATCAGGGATGCCCAGGACCAGCCTGGCCAGTGGCTGCTGTTGGGAAGAATTGTTTTTGTGGTTAGGATGGATGTTCCAGGGAGCTGCTTCCCCTCCCAGTCAATCCACAGGGATTGTGAGGGTCTCCTTCCTCACAAAGGACTTTCTACTCTGAATCCTGACCCCTCTGCTATCCAAAATGTAGGCATCTTAAACTCCCGACTCAAACGCCTCCCTGCTCCGTGCCAGCCAATTCTTTGTTCGTTTATTGGGCTGGCTGAGAGCTGCCCTTGCCAGGCACAGGCTGACCTGCCCTCCTGGCTCTGCCCTTGGCTTTGCTTCAGAGTTTGTCCTTGCTGT
Organism: Sinosuthora webbiana; assembly: GCA_013397395.1. Classification (NCBI taxonomy): domain Eukaryota; kingdom Metazoa; phylum Chordata; class Aves; order Passeriformes; family Sylviidae; genus Sinosuthora; species Sinosuthora webbiana. The sequence goes on from VXBN01017113.1 coordinate 281,821, forward strand.
GGCCATTCTGTGCTTGCTGTGCACAAAGTCACCAGCCCTAGAAGTGTTCAAATGCTGTGTGGACATGGCACCTGGGGACGTGCTCTGGTGGTGGCCTTGGCAGTGCTGGGGAACAGTTGGGCTCCGTGATCTCAGAGGGTTTTCCAGCCCTGGTGATTCCATGATTCCAGCTCACATGTGCCCATGGCTGAGGGAGCTAAAGCCCCTCAGAGGAGCTCTGACCTCAGGCCAGGAGTGCCCTTTGGAGAAGAAATGCTTTCCCAGAGGTAGAACCATAGGCAGAGCTGGATGAGTCTCTGCTGAATCCCTTCACATCCATCCCCTCTGTGCCTTGGCAGAACCCAGCCAGGCCATCACTGAGCCCCCCTGCCAAGAGCCAGCCCTGATTTATGGGGGCTCCAGTGCTTTGCTTTGGCTCTGTGATTATCAGCAAGGGACACATAGAAGGAAATTATTTCAACAGCTGAATATTGTGTGTGTTCATGGGACGTTCTGGCTGTGAGAAGGAAGGGCACGAAGTACAGGGGTTGTGTAGATTGGGATGAGAACAGGGCAGGGCAAGTGGTGCAGACCCCAGGGCGAGCCAGAGCTGCCAGAACCAAGGCAGAGACAGCCCAGCCCCACTGAGACCTTGGAAATATTAATTAGGATTAGTAAAAGGTGCAAATGTCCCCACCCTCCTGCTCGTGAGCGGGATTTGCCCCCTGCCCCTCCCTGTGTCACCCAACAAGCCCCTCTGAGCACTTTGTGCCAGGCAGGTGATCCATCCCCTGTGCCCAGGGCAGCTCCAGGCCAGGTTCATGCAGCATTGGCTCTGTTTTCAGGAATGGGGCAGGCAGGAGCTGCAGGGCCTGGGCACTGTGTCACCTGTCCAACCACTGTCACATTCCGGGCAGCACTGCCAGACCCCGCTCCTTCAGCTCCTTTTCCAAAGATAAATATGTGTATTTTTGTATAAAATCCTGGCCTGTGCCCAGAGTCAGGGGCCCGGCAGGAGCTTTCACAGCGTGGTGACACACAGCAGCACACGTGCAATGAGCGGGAATTGCGTTCCACCCTGGCCCTGTGACCCGGCAGCAGCGTGCAGCCAGGAAAGCCTCCCCAGGGCAGACACCTCTGCCTTCCCCCCAGGAAAAGCAGCCCAGTCCTGTGCTGCTGTGGATCTCAAAGGCACTGGCCATGGACAGGCTGGTGCTGTGGGGGCAGCAGGCACAGCTGGCTTTGGGCCATATGGGGATGTGTGTCTTCCACACCTGGCTTGGGTCAGTCCTGAGCTGGGAATTCATGAACTGCCACCAGCAGGGACCTTTGTCCAGTGCCTCCTGCTCCATCTGTCCAGCCCAGCCTCCCAAACCCTGGTCCCTGACCTGCTCAGCTGTGCAGAAAAGGATCCGAAACGTTTCCCACCTTGGGGATCTGAAAGTGGAAGTGGTATTGGCAGCTGTGCAACTGGGTTTGTTCCTGTAATGGTGTGACACGTCAAAGAGCCTTGTTCTTGGAAAACTGGGAGCCACTGAGGACATTCCCAGGTGGCCTGGTCCAGTGCCTGGTGTGGGTGGAAGGGGGCTCAGTGCTCCCCAGTTCCTGCCCGTGGAGGAGAGCCCTGATTCCCTCCCCTCCGTTCACCTCGGGTCTGTAGGAAATGGCACTCGCCGTGTTTGGGGCTGGGCTGTGTGGGCTGAGCTCCACAGTTCTTGTCCTGGAGGTGATTCCTGAGCCCCAGAGCTGGAGCTGGGTGTCCCCATGCTGGTTCAGCCGTGCCTCACTCACTGGGACCTTCCCCGTCTCCGAGGCAAACCACAGCTGCTGGTGCTGTGCCCAGGGATGTCCCGGGGGCTGTGGCACAGGGGGGCAGTTTCTCCACGGCAGAGCAGCCTCAGAACGTGGAGCTGGCAGAGCAGACACAGCCTGAGGTGTCCCCTGCCCCGCAGCCCCTCGCCTGTCCCCAGCCGCCGGCACCGGGAGACACACACGGGGAGGATTATCCGGCTGAGTATTAATTACCACGCTCAAATTAGAACCCCTCAGCTATGATTAACTTATCACCCAGCCCTGCAGCGGGCACAGCAGATGTGGGGACCGTGGCAGAGCTCAGCAGTGCCCAGCTGTGGGGGGCACAGTGCCAGCCCTGCCGGGGCTGGGACCCCCTCGCCTCCTGCCTGGGATGGGCTGTAGGGGGGCAGTGGGGAGCTGTGCCTGTGCTGGGCCCTGCTGAGGCTCCCTGTGTGCCCCTGGCTGGTGTCGGTGGGAGGGGTGATGTCTGTCGGGGTGCAGGCCTCAGGGGGTGCTGCTGGTGCTCAGCTGGTCCTGTCAGCACAATCACACCTGGTCTGGGGTGTTCACCTTCCCCGCTGCCTTCAGCTCAGGTGGGACATCGCTGGTGCCAGGGATGGATCTGGGCTGGCCCTGTGTTTATTCCTCTGTCCTCTCAGTCCAGCACAGGACAGAGCCTAGGAGTGTCAAAACTGGACTATAATTGTTCCCAAGCACAAGGGTAGCAGTGCTCTTGAAAGTAACACCCTTAAGTGAGACCCTTCCCACTGTGGGGATCTTCCCTTGCACCTGAGCAGCTCTTTCACATCCCACCAGGCAGTCTGTTCCCTTTGGGGTGACAGACATCTCCCGTTTGTACCATTTTGGGTGGGTTTTCCCCTTTTACAGCCAGCTGGGTCACACACAGCAGGATTCCTCAACTCCTCCTGCCTGTGTGTTGTCTCCTCAGGCCACGTTTATGGCTCTGGCCCAAAGTCCCAGCAGTTTATGATTAACCCCAGGCCTGGGGATGCTAAGCAGCAGTGATGCCACATGGGCCCAGGACATTCCTCTCACCCTCAGCCCTGGGCTGCTTTGGGGTTGGATGGGATCACACCTGGGTCTCTACAGGACACCAGGTTGCCTCTGTCCCAGAGGACTTGCTGTCCTGGTGGACTCCATCTCCAGTGTTTTCCTCCCTCTTTGTCCCCTTTGTCACTTCCCTTTGTCCCACATCCCAGCACTGCTCTCCCCCTGCACCTTGGTTTGTTTTGGGCTGTTTGGGGACTTTGGGCCATCCCCACACAGAGGGTCTGTCAGCCCCCTCTGCTGAAGGTGCCAAAGGAACTGGGGCAGTGCTGGGACTCCCAGACCCGGCTGAAAGCCCTGTTGGGTCTTTCCAGGCAGGGCTGGGTGCTGGCAGGTTTGGGACTTGCAGGGGAAAAGGGGCTGCACCCACCCTTTGCCCCCTGCTCCCTGCAGGACCCAGCACAGCGTCAGGCCCTGGGTTTGCCTCTGCCACATCCATCCCTGGCCTTTCCCTGCAGGGTTTGGGGGCTGACCTGGATCCACACTTGTTCCTACGGATTTGTGTGCTCGGGGTGTTTGCTCCCTCATTTTCCAGAGGAGCCGTGAGCTGGTGAAGGGAGCCCGGGCCAGCACTGCTGAGTCCCGTTTCCTTTCTGTCCCCATCTGCGTGTGCGAGTGCTGGGAACGGGTTTGTCAGCGCCTCGGCGCCTTTCAGGGTCTTCGCAAAGAGCAGATTTATTTTCTGCTATGCTGAGAATTAGCTCCCCTTTCTTCCTCTTCCCTCTGCCCCCGCTGGAAAGAGAGAGAATGCAGGGAAGAAGAAAGGATTTCCATCACGGCGGTGATTGGCACAGCCCTGAATGAGAGGTCATTCCAGCCGGCTCTTTCTTTTCAGGGCCCTTTTTTCCTGCTCCCTGTATTCAGGCTGGCAGCATTCTTTCTTTTCAAAGCTCCTCTGTCTGTCTCTCTCTTCCCCCTCCTTTATTTTTCATCCCTTTTCTTTACTTTTGCTGTCTTTTCATTCTGTTTTTCTCCACCCCCTTGGGGCTCCATTTTTTTCTTTCCCTTTTCCTCTATTCAGTTCCTTTTTTTCTTCTCGCATCTCTTTTGAATAGCTCGGCTATTTTCGGAGAGGAAAGGGACTGTGCCGGGGAGAAGCCGTTACAGCAAGGAGGAACTTGAAAGTCTTTTCTTTCCCTGTTTATTTCATTTAAAAGCAAAAAATTGTTTTCCAAGGCAGAGCGAGGGTTCTGTGTGGAGCCTTTGAAGCCGGGCTGGGACGGCAGCAGGGCTGAGGGCCCTCCCTGCTCCGGGCAGTGCTGCATTTGCTGCTGCTCCCAAAGCCCTGACAAACCCCCGGAGCACGGGGGCTCTGGGTGGGGGTGCTGCCAGGGGGGCTCCAGCCCCTCTCCCTCAGCTCTCCCCACACCTGATTTAAAGGCTCTTCTGCCTCCGGGCTCAGGAGCAGCAGCATTTTTAGGGGTGACGTGACCGTGAGCTCTAAAGGCAGATCCTGGACCTCTCCACTGCAGCAAATACCTGCATGGACAGGGATGGGAGCAGAGGGGACGTGTTTGTTCCGAAGGGAATGGGGGGCTCACGCTGGGAGCTGTGAGGACACGAGGGATGTGCCAGGACAGGGTCAATGTGCAGGGTGTGCGTCGGTCCTGTCGCTCACTGCACCCAGATCCGAGGGACACAACGTGCCAGGGGTCAGTCCTTCCCCAGAGGAATGGCAGGAAGGGTCTCACACATGTCCATGAGGCCACGGTGATTCCGGTGGCTCTGAGGAAACCCCTCCCTCAGCAGATGGACACTGGGCCCAGTGTCACTGCTCCAGGTGCCACCAGAGCTCAGCCCGTTGTCACCGCTCCCCGGGTGCCCTGGTGCCGTGCTCCAGGAAGGGCTGTGAGGGCAGAAGGGCTGGAAGATCAGGCCTGAAGCTCGATCAGGTTGGTCTGCCAGGGAGGAGATGTGGAGCCCTGTGGGACAGCAGCAGGAGCTCCTTGGCCAGGCTGGTGGAGCCAAGAAGAATCCCCTTCCCAAAACGCTCCCTGCCTGGGCACCAGCCTGGGCATGGACCATGGGTGGCTTTGGTGCAGCTTCAGTGGGGCTTTGGTTCAGTTTTGATGCAACTTTGGTGAGGTTTTGGTGCAGTTTTGATGCCCCTTGGACTGCTCCCAGAGCACAGGTTTTGCACCCCCTGGCTGGAGCAGAACGCTGGCTCCATCCTTTGCTGTGCTCAGCCCATACCAAGCTCCCTCAGGGGACCTCCCCAGAGCAGGGACGGTGCTGGTGGCCTTGGGCCTGCTCCGTTGGGCTGTGCCACAGCACAGGAGTCCCGTGGAAGTGACCCCGAGTCAGAGCCAGGCTCCCCCCTCCTTCCCTGGCCCCAGAGCCCGGAGTGGCCTGTCCTTCCTCCCATCTTTCCATTTCCCCCGTGCCCAAATGGATGCAATCAGGACCCTGATTTTCAGGAAACACCTTTTTCCACATGAATTTTAGCCTCCCCTTGTTTTGCTCTGACAGAGAGTTTGAGGGTGATCTGTGGCACAGGAGCTGCTGACTTCCATGCTGGCGGTGTTAGGATCATGGAGTCATGGAATCCCAGGTTTGGAAGGACCCCAGGGGTCACCTGGTCCAATCTTTCCTGGGAGAAGTCCAGACGGGACAAGAGGGGCTGGAGTCAGGGCCGTCAGGTGCTGGAGAGGGGGTGGCAGGGCACTGTCACCCCGCTGTCCTGGGCCAAGAGGCACTTTGGGGTGTGGGCAGGGTCCCGTGCCAGGCGTGTGGGCTGCGGGAGGGCGGGAGCGGCGCCGGGGCCCAGTGGTTAATTAAATAGATCATTTCTTTAAAGTGAGATTCAAATAATTGTAACCCTGAGATAGAGAAGGCATTGGAGGAGATGAAAAGGGAGAGAGAGAGAAAGGAAGCAAAGGACAGAGGTTCAGAATGGAGAGGGAGATTAGGAGAGAGATGAAAGAGAGAGGAGAAAGATAAGAGGGAGAGAGGGGACAGATCTCGGCGCGAGATGGGCGTTGCCAGGGAAACGGGAAGAATGAGGGAGCAACTGGAGGGATGGAGGAGCAGAGGATACTGGGGGTGGGGAGCGAGGGATGGAGGAACAGAGGGATGGAGGCTGGCAGGATGGAGGGGCGGAGGGGAGCAGAGGGATGGAGGAACAGAGTGGCAGAGGGATAGAGAAGTGAGGAAGGATGGAGGAGCGAGGGATGGAGGAGGAGATGGAGGCTGGAGGGATGGAGGAGCAGAGGGACAGAACCTCAGTGTCAGAAGGAGGAAAACGGGGATTTCTAGAACAGGAAGCAGGAGTGGGGTGTCACAGCTCAGCACAGGTGCCCGTGTGCTGGGAAGAGCATTTGGGATGGCAGCTCTGCCCCTCTGCAGTGAGCAGCCGCAGCACCTGCTGCTGTCCTTGGCCTGACTCTCTCACCCCAGTTCCCATGGTGGATCCCATATCCCTGGCAGATGATGGAGGAACCAGGCAGCTCTGTGCTCATCACACTTCTGTTCTGCAGCACTGGTAACCTCTGGTTATTTGAAAGCCTTTCCCTTTTCCCTCCCAGTCAGAGTTTGCCACTAACCATACATTTTCAAAGGGGTAAATATTTACCTCTCATTAATGGACACAGTAATCAGTGAGAATATCCCAGTTCTGTGGAATATTTTCAGAGGAAATACCCATGAAGAGGCTGAGGAGAGTTTGTCATGCTCTGAAAACACCCTCTCCTCCATGAGCCCTTGTCTCCCCCAGGGCCTCACTTTCCCCAACTTGGGTTTCCACCTGCTCTTACTAAAAACATTATCAACATCCCTCTGCAAATCCCGGGTTGTGTCCTTTGTTTTGTGAAGCCAAAGCCCCCAAAGACGACTCTTCCTCCACCCAGAAGCTCTTCAGTGACACGAGTGATGTCACACCTGTCCCTGGCTGGAGATTGCAGCCGCTCTCTGATCCACCCACAGTGGAGGTTTCTTTTTTCTGGAGAAGTTTTCCTTAAAACAAAAGTTTTTCTTTAGAAATGTAGTTTGACAGTATCTAGTGTGGAGACACGGGCTGAATTTAAACAGGTGTTTGTTTTCTGTGGCACCTGGCCCCTGTGGCTCCTGGCCGTTCCTCAGAGCTTTGGCTTGTTTTTACAGCAGTTCCTCTGAATCAGGGTCAGTTCTGGGGCAAGAAGTGCCAGTTTTGGTTCTGCTGCTGTGCGTGGAGCCACTCTGTGGGTCAGCCCCTGGCACACACCACCAACACAGAGCCAGGGCCGGGCAGTGCAGCTGGGGTGACCCCCAAATCCTTGGGCTGGTGTGGGGCAGACGTGCTGGGTCAGGTCTAAGAATAATTTTAGTTGTGATTTTCAGGAAAACAACATTTTTCTGTTTGGAATTGGGGGGGGGGGGTGAGCAGCTTTATGTGAAATCTTCAGGCAAGATGAAAGCCTGTTTTTCCCCTTTATTAAATTTAAATGAAGGCTGCTTTTGAGAAAGAAAGGAAAATAAAATCAAAGGTTTTTCTCACAGATATCAGATCCATTATCAGCCATTTTCTGGTAAAAAGTCTTGAATAGTTTTCCTACCTCCTTCCCCAGTGAGAACCCCCCAAGCCCAGGGTCTCACTTTGTCCTGGGGCTCGATCCTGTGCCTTGGGAGCTTTTCCCCCGAGTTCTGCACCCCCACATCTGTCCCCAGGAACCTCCCAGGACCCCCAGGCACTGGGAGCAGTGTCTGCAGGAGGGTCCCACAGAGCACCCTGCAATGGGGGTCCTGCAATGGGGGACCCACAAGGGGGGTCCTGCAAAGGGGATAGCCAGGAGCAAGTCCTAAATGTCCTCTTTGCTGTGGCACCAGGCTTGTCAGGCAGCCTGGGGACCTGTGCAGGGTCTCAGGTGTCCTAAACCGCTGCTGGTGCCAGCTGGGCTGGTTCACTTACCCTGACAGAGCAGTGGCAGCAGGGTGGGCTCCTGCACACCTGGTGGGGGTCTCAGCTGCTCCTTGGGAGAGCTGAGAAGTAAATCCATCCCCCAAACCATCTGGATTTGGGGTGCCTGGATCTCCCTTCCCTGCAGGAGTGGTTGGGTGAGAGCTGGTGAATGCTCTGGGCTGGTGAGGGCAGCTGGGAATGGGGCCAGGTGGCCAAAAGGGTCCTGGGGGCTGTCCTGGGGCCGTGGTCCCTCCCAGAGCTGCCCCCGGGGGCTGTGGCTTGGGTGGCTCTGAGGCTGTGGGGACTCTTTTCGCTCAGACCCTTTTGGGTCTCAGGTGCTACAGGCAAACCTGTGGGTGCAAAGGTGAGGCTTCTGTGCATGAGGTGGAATAGGTGGAATGTTTTTGTGCTGCTCAGCTGAGGGTTTTCCAGGCTCTTATCTCTAGAGTGGTGGGGCCAGGGGGGTGGCACAAGGATTGGGCAGGTGGGTGAAACTGAGCAAGGTAAAACAGCAAAGGAAGGGGAAATGAGTCCACAGACACAAGACTTAGCCTGGTGGCTGGAAAACCTGGAATCCAGCAAGGAATGTGCTGGGAGTGGGGAACCTGTTGTGCAGATGCTGCTGCCAGAGGGACCCAGAGAGAAGTGGGTATTTGGGGGGCTAATCATGGAGCAAGAGAGGAAAATGGGAGTAAAATAGCACAAAGAAGTGAAAGCCATGAAAAAAAAAGTACTTCAAGTGACCAGGTGGTGAGTGAGGAGCTGGTGGAGGCTCTGAGGGGGGCAGCCAGGGCAAGGGAGGGCAGGGTCTGCAGGATGTGCCAGGGCCGAGCCTGGATCTTCCCAGATGCGTTGGGAAAGATGGGAGGAGAGACTGCACCAAAACTAAACTTTGGAGTGGGAGGAGAAATGATGAAGGAACCCCAAATTTCACAACCCCAAAGTATCAGGGACAGCAAGCCACCACTGCTGGCCCCAGGTGCAACTTGTCCTGCGGTGCTGGAGAGGGGGAGATGGATGAGTGAGCTGGGAGAGATGGATGATGGGCTGGGAGCTCGGCACATGCCACTGGCAGAGGGGACACTCCCAGTGTGTCTGTGTGACCCCTCCACGTGGGAGAAGGATGGGCAGGCGAGGGTCTGCATCAGGAAATGAGCCCGAGGGACCCGAGCCTGGCCCAAAGGGTTGGACTTGGGAACTATTTTTATTAAGGTTCTTAAGGCCTGGAGGAGGGTTTGGTTCCCAGCAGCAGCACTGGAGAGGGTGGGGGAAAGGCTGTGGGTGCAGCCGCAGGTCTGGAGGTCTGTGCCGGGCAGGAGGAGGAGCTGCAGGCGGTGTTTGTGTCCCGCTGGGATCCGCGCTGGGACAGGGGTCTCCGCGGTGCCCGGGGGCTCTGCGGGCTCCAGCCCCGGGCACCGTCCTGCGGCAGGACCTGGCCCGTCCCCGCGATGGAGCCGGGGCTGTGTTTGCGCCGCCCGGGCACGGCCGGCGGCGGCTCCCGCGGGGCGCGGGGGTGCTGGCAGCGCTCCGCGTTCCGGCTGCCGGGAGTTTCCCGGGGGAGCTGAAATACATGACCCCACCTCGCTGCCGGTGCGTTGGGAAACGGCGCGTCCAGCCGCCCTGGCGAGTCCCGAGGCGCGAACAGGGAAGTGAGAGCGGGAAGTGAAACAGCTGCCCCTGCCCTGTTCCTGCTTCCCGGTGCGGTGTTTGTGCAGCTGCGGCTCCGGAGCGCCGTGCCCTCGGACGGCAAAGCCGCTCCGCCGCGTCCCGGGCCCGGTGTGTGCGATGGAGACACGTGCAGAGAGGTTTGTGCGGCGCAAGGCTTCGGCTTTCCCGCTGAGCAGGGGAGCTCAGCCCCTTTCCCGGTGCCCAGAGCAGGGACCCACATTTACTTTGCCCTAAAAGCCTGTTTTGGGGTGGTTTTAGGACCCCCTGGTACTGGTCTGGGGAGCGTGTGAGTGCGCTGTTCCTGCAGCTGCCTTGTCTCGTGGTGCTTGTTTTTGGGGGGCAGAGCCCCAGCACCGTGCTGGGGGGCCGCTGACCCCTCTGCCATGCGGGGGTCGTGGGGGGAGCAGTAGGGTCTCCTCTCCCTCCTCCTGTGCCCGCAATGGGCAGCTCAGGGGCCCCAGGGACGGGGGTCCCAGCCGGCGGGGCACGGCCCGGGGCTGCTCAGGGCACGCCAGCAGCCGCCTCCCTGACTGATCCCTCTTCTTCCTCCCAGCCCTCCTCCTCTTCCCGCCGCCGCCCTCCCCCACTCCTCGCTTTGTTTCGCTGCCTCCGCACTAGTCCTCCCCTCATCCCCTTCCTTCTCCTCCTTCTCCCACCCCCATCCTCTTCCTCTCCATCTCCTCCCTGCATGCGGCCGCCCCTCCCCTCCGTTCTGTCCCTGCCGCCCCTGTCCCTGTCCCTGCCCGCTGGCTCCGGGGACGGGGTGCCCGGGCACAGGGGGGCTTGGCTGAGACCTTCCCCCTGGCAGCTCCGGCCTGGGCAGGGTCCCCTCCCCGCTGTGTCTGACCCTGGGCCAGGAGTCACCAGTGCTGTGGCCAGTGCCAGCCCCGCGGTGGCCCAGCAGATGGGAGGGAACTGAGGGGGACCGGGTACCCCAAATGTCTGCGGGCAGCCGAGCCCCTGTGGTTGGTGTTGCTCCCTTTCTCTGTCTTCTCTCACACTGGTTCTTGACCTTCCCCATCATCCCATCCTCTTCCCCATCCCGTGCCTTGTGCTGTGGCTGGTGTTTGTGTGCACAGGGCACTGGCACGAGGGGACGCTTTTGGGGTCGGCAGCAGCAGGCAGCACAGAGAGGCCGATGTCCCCAGCCATGCTCAGTGTCCCCGCAGCCGACCTGGCTGCAGGGATGGTGGGATAATGCCCAGGCACTGTGGGGTTTCCCTTTTCCAAAGTGGAGGTTCATCCCACAATCTCCTCGTGCTGGGCAGGTTCTCCTGGGACTGTGACAGGATCTGGCTCAGAATTTATCCCTGTTTTACCTCCCCCGCAGGATTCCTTTGTTGTAGCTGCAGGAATAATTGTATTTAGGAGAACACTCGTTCAGCAGGAGGAAGCAGCAGCTCCCAGGCACATCCCTGCCAGTCCTCACTGCTGGGGGGAGGATGTCTGGTGGTGCTGGGACCCCCAGGGTGAGTGTGCCAGCCGCCAGTGCTGAGCCCAGCACAGCCTCTGCCTCTGCCTAGGCCCACTGCTGGGCAGGCTGTGTCCTGGTGGGTCTGGGCCCCATCCCTCTTGCTCCCTGTGCCGTTGCTGCTCCTGCCAGAGCTCAGAGCCACACTCAGCTGAGACCAGTTTCCAAACTGTGTGGGCACTTGTTCCCTGGAGTCACTCCTAGGAGCCTGAGGGCATGCAAGCAGCCAAACCCCATTGCCAGGAACTAATAGCCCATCCAGAGAGGCTGACAGTGGGCACGGATCCAAGCTTCCCTCTTCCTCCCAGCCCCACAGCGGAAACCCTCGGGGCTGCTCTGTCTCCACATGCTGCGGTGTGTGGTGATGGGGACCCACGCTGGCACCACCTGTGTCAGTCTGGGGTTCCCTAAGGAAAGGGATGAGGGCTGGATGAACCCTGTGGCACAGTGTCGGTGGTGGGTGGCCAGGGCTCAGGGCTGTGTCTCTCCCTCCCCAGCCATGACAGCGTAGGCCGGCGGCGAGAGATGGATCGGTTCAGCGAGTGCGGGACGCAGACGGACGCCGTGGTGGTGCTGTCCCTGGCACAGGCCGCCGTCCTGGGGCTGGTGTCCGACAATGAGCTGCTCGGGGCCACCGTCACCCCTGCTGGCTTCTTCCCGGGGCTGGCCGGGGAGCAGCAGGACAGTGCCCCCGTGGAGCCTGGGGAGCCCGAGGGTGAGGAGCCGGTGCCTGGGGACGGGCAGGACGAGGACGCCCTGGAAGCAGACTCCTCCCTGGAGAAGCATGCCCGGAGGAGGAAGAGGCCACCTGTGAGGCTGATGCCCAAGGTCAAGAGGGAGAAGGCAGAGGCGGAGGCTGAGCCACCGTACGACGTGTCGGTGCCCGGGGACGAGGAGGGTGAGGGCCAGCACGGCCACGCGCCCCAGCCCCCGGAGCCCAGCCAGGAGCCGGCGGTGCAGAGCGGGGCCGTGAAGATGATCGACCTGGGCACCTTCAGCAGGAAGCCCCGACGCCTGCGGCACCTGCGCCGGCACCGGGAGCTGGAGGGCGCCGAGCGCCGGCGCAGGGGCGGTGACCCGGCCGGCGGCCACCTGGGGGCCCCGCAGACCGTGGGCGCCCTGGAGGCACCTGCCCCGTCCCCTGGGGAGGCGGAGGCCCCTGCGCCGCCATCCCCCGAGCAGGTGAAGAGCGAGCAGGGCTGTGGCTGGCAGGAGCCGGGGGAGCTGGAGGCGGCCGGGGGCACCAGCGAGCACAGCAGGAAGGCGCAGCTGGACCGGCTGGACATCAACGTGCAGATCGACGACTCCTACCTGGTGGAGGCCGGGGACCGGCAGAAGCGCTGGCAGTGCCGCATGTGCGAGAAGTCCTACACCTCCAAGTACAACCTGGTGACCCACATCCTGGGCCACAACGGCATCAAGCCCCACTCCTGCCCGCACTGCAACAAGCTGTTCAAGCAGCCCAGCCACCTGCAGACCCACCTGCTGACCCACCAGGGCACGAGGCCGCACAAGTGCGGGGTGTGCAGCAAGGCCTTCACTCAGACCAGCCACCTGAAGCGGCACATGCTGCTGCACACCGACATCAAGCCCTACAGCTGCCGCTTCTGCGGCCGCGGCTTCGCCTACCCCAGCGAGCTGAAGGCGCACGAGGTGAAGCACGAGAGCGGGCGCTGCCACGTGTGCGTGGAGTGCGGGCTGGACTTCTCCACGCTCACCCAGCTGAAGCGGCACCTGGCCATGCACCAGGGCCCCACGCTCTACCAGTGCCTGGAGTGCAGCAAGTCCTTCCACTACCGCAGCCAGCTGCAGAACCACATGCTGAAGCACCAGAACGTCCGGCCCTTTGTCTGCACCGAGTGCGGGATGGAGTTCAGCCAGATCCACCACCTCAAGCAGCACTCGCTCACACACAAGGTAGGGGCTCAGGGTCCTCTGGGCTGCTGCCCTCCTCACCGTGCCCAGAGGAGATGTGCCAGCTCTGGATATGGGTGCTGGCGGAGAGGAGTGTCCCAGTGCCCCCGGTCTTGGGAGGAGGTGGGTGGTGCAGGTGGGCAGTAGCACCTGTGGCTGGCATTAGCTGGGGTCACTGACTTGCAGTGAGGGGGACCCAGCCCCTGCCCTTCTGGGGGTTCCCTTCCTCAGGGAGGGAGTTTTAGACCTGGGGGGTCCTGTCCAGGAGCTGTCACAGCCCCTCTGGGCAGGCTGTATGTGGGTGTTTGCCCTTTTCCTTTAATGGGGAGCAATTGGGCTGAGCCCCAGAGCAGAGCTGGCACTCAGCTGCACTTACAGGGCCTGTCCAGCCCCCAACCCACAGCCCCTGCATGTTGCTGGGCTCAGGCCAGGCTCGTGTGTCCCCAGTGCCTGGGGGTCTGCCCAAGCTCCCCCCCGGCCCACAGCTGTCCCACCCCTGGCAGGGCGTGAAGGAGTTCAAGTGCGAGGTGTGCGGGCGGGAGTTCACCCTGCAGGCCAACATGAAGCGGCACATGCTGATCCACACCAGCGTCCGGCCCTACCAGTGCCACATCTGCTTCAAGACCTTCGTGCAGAAGCAGACGCTCAAGACCCACATGATCGTGCACTCGCCCGTGAAGCCCTTCAAGTGCAAGGTACCGGTGGGCTGATGGAGCTGGGCATGGGAGAGCACAGGTCCTGCTGTGCTGTGCCCCAGGAGTCTCGGGAGGCTGAGCACTTGGGCATGGAGGCGGCTTTGTGATGCCTCCCCTGCTCGCTTGGGCGTGGAATTCCTGCTCCAAGCTGTGACGGGAGCATTGCTGCTGCTGAAATGACGACCAGTGCCTCTCTCTGAGCAGTGCTGGATGCTCGGGAGCTCCCAGCAGCACCAACACTGCCTCCCCAAGCCCCCCACACAGCGGGAGGAGGGAGGGAGCCCCGTTATCCTTGGCAGGAGCCAAGAGGGGCCACGAGGTTACTGTTGGTGGGAGCCCCAGGGGGCCCTGGGGGGCAGGTCTGTGCTGCAGAGCCTTTGCCAGCTCTGGGGCTGACCGTGGGCACGCTGCCGGCAGGTCTGTGGGAAATCCTTCAACCGCATGTACAACCTGCTGGGCCACATGCACCTGCACGCTGGCAGCAAGCCCTTCAAGTGTCCCTACTGCTCCAGCAAGTTCAACCTGAAGGGCAACCTCAGCCGGCACATGAAGGTCAAGCACGGGGTGATGGACATCAGCCTGGACAGCCAAGGTGGGTCCCCGGCGCGGTCTGGGCACCGTGACTGCCCCACAGCACCGGCAGCTGGGCTGGGCTGGGCTGTGCTGGCAGGTTCACCTCTTCTCACCCAAGGGATGCCCCCACAGGAGGCCCAGATGCAGCTGGGCTGTGGCTCCCGGGGAGTTCTGGGCTCCAGACCCAGGGAGGGGGGAGCTGCTGGCCCCAGCCCTCCCCACAGGTCTGTCAGTGTGTGTCCCTGTGCTGACTCCTAGATGCCATGATGGAGCTGGCGGGGGCTGATCACACCGAGCTGGATGGGCAGCAGGAGATGGATGACTTCGAGGAGGAGAACTCTTACGGCTACGGGGCTGTGGGCAACCCCCCGGACGAGCACACGCTGGCCGAGCAGGCCATGAAGGAGATGGCCTACTACAACATGTTGTAGCCAAGGCTGGTGGGGCTGTGGGGGCTCTGTGGGGTTAAGAGGGGCTGCAGCACCCAGCCAGTCCCCCCCCAGAGCTGGAGGGATGGCTTCCACTGGGCTTGGGGAACGCAGGGATGTCCAGAAGACTTTGCTGGACCTGCCTTGGCTCTGTTGCCGCCCCCCTGCCCCTGTCTGCACCCTGCAGCTGGTGACTTGAAGCTGCAGGCAGGGGAGGCATGACCCAGCAGATCACTGAATGAGTAAGGATGGAAGGGGCTGCTGTAGAGCAAGATGATGAGCATCACTAATTATTCTACCTCCTGGGTCCCCCCCCACTGCACAGGGGTTCCCCCTGATGGGCAGAAGCCCCTGCCCACATGAGGAGGTGGGTTTGCATTTCCCACTCACCCCGGGGCTCCCTGTGTCGGGCCCTGGGACACAGAATAGAGTATTTTCGTAGAAGCTCAGGGCGCAGTCAGTGCCCACAGCTCCGGGTCTGGAGCTGCAGCCAGCGGTGGATCCGGGGGAGGCAAACCCAGCCCAGCCCCAGCAAATGATGGTATTTTGAAAGTAATTTATTTTTTTCAGATGTGCCGCGTGGTTGGATTTATCTTTTCACTGAGTTCAGTTCCCTTCAACCAATGTGCTTTGTAAACCCGTGTAAGCTGTGTGGTCTGTGTGGGGAGAGGGGGTTGTGAGGGGGTGAGGACCAGAGCAGGGTCCTGGGCAGAGCCCCCCACTAAGGCACTGGCACCCCCTCCTTGCCCCCCAGCTGCCCTGGGGCTGGAGGAAAAGGCTCTCACTGGGGCAGCCTGAGGGGGGGTTTGCCTCCTCCCTGCCCAGGGCTTTGGCAGGGAAACAGCTGGGGCAGTGCTGAGTCTGCTGGGACCGCTCTTTGGGCTCTTCACTCTCTGCTGAGGGGCAGAGGACTCGCAGCACCCACAGCACTGCCCCCCAAGTGTACCCAGAGCTGGGTTGGGTTCTGGCAGGCATCAGGACCTGGGGACCAGCCAGGGCCCAGGGTCGGGGACACCTGTGCTGACCCCACACGCACCCTGCACTTGGTGTCAGTGTTCCCTGAGGCTGAGCACCATCTGCCCCATCCCCAAAAGCCCTGGGGTGGTCCTGGGTGTGGCACCACTCAGTCCCGCACAAGGCAGTGTGCCTCCTACCCCTGCTCCCCACTGTTTTCCCCCACTATCAGCCAGCCTTGGGGCAGGATGGAGATGGCCCCGGCCTCGGCCAGCCCCGACCCTTCCTGAGCACGGCAGGGCTGCAGACCCCCGTGTGCTACCTTCAGGCCAATGCCAAAATGCTGGAGTGCACGGCCCCCCAGGCTGGCAGGGCTGGGCTGAGGGGTCTGGCTGCCCCTGTGCCCACACTGTAAAGCTGTGCCAGATGATGTGCCGTGGCTGGGGGGATATTTAATGGCACCACACGGTTATGGGGTACACGAATCAGGGCAGGACAGACACACCCCCACCCCCC
>VXBN01017113.1:297798-308319 GCA_013397395.1 Sinosuthora webbiana
CCCCACTCCCCTGCTACAAAGGCTTTAAAAACACTGCTAAAAAAACTTTAGAAAAATTATTCAGCGGTTCCTGAGCTGTGCTGGGGAGCTGGGGGGGGCCACTGGGCCCTTCCCAGCCCCGTCCATCCCAGAGATGGGGAGGCTGTCCCCTATTTCTTGCCCAGAGCCTTGTCCAGGTTGTTCTTGATGGCATCGAGGAAGTCGGTAGTGTTCACAAAGTGCTCATTCAGCTTCACACTGGGGAGACAGAGAGGGATTGGTGGGGGTCCCTGCCCACCTCCTCCCACAGGCACCACAGCCCTGGGCCCCTGCCCAACCCAATCCATTGTGAATAGCCACCCTGAGTCCCTGGGGACTGTCCAGAGAGGCCAGTAGCTACCTGTGGCCACTGTGCACAGCCAGCTCCTGGTCACTTTCCTGCCCTTGTGGCCACCCTACAGAGTCATTCCACCCACAGGGTCACCCCTGCTGCCACGTTGCCCTAGTGCAGGTGGCTGCCCCCCTGCTCTGCCCTGAGAAGCCCCCGTACTTGGCAAGGCCATGGATGCAGCCAGCAAGGTCCTTGGTCATCGTCCCGCTCTCCACTGTGTCCACACAAACCTTCTCCAGTGTCTGCGCAAACCTGGGGACGGCAGCACTGAGGCTCCAGCCTGGCCGGTGCCACGGGCCCAGCCACCAGAGCAGCTGCTGGCAGGGCCCCCACCCCGGGGTGCCCACCCCACCCTGCTCACTTGATGAGGTCGGGGTTACTGTCCAGCTTGCCCCGGTGCTCCAGGCCACGTGTCCAGGCGAAGATGCTGGCGATGGGGTTGGTGCTGGTGGGTCGTCCCTGCGCAGAGAGTGGTCAGCTGTCCGGCGTGGGCACCGTGCCGTGGGCAGCCTGGCACAGGCAGCTCACAGGCTCTGCCCACTGGCAGGGCGTGCCCACCTTCTGGTGCTCCCGGTAGTGCCGGGTGACAGTGCCATGGGCAGCCTCGGCCTCAATGGTCTTCCCGTCCGGACACACCAGGACAGAGGTCATCAGCCCCAGGGAGCCGAACCCTGCGGTGGGACAGGGGTCAGCACAGCTCCCAGGGGGGATGATGCAGAGTCCACCACACCCTGCCCTGCTCCACCTTGGGCCAGGATGTCTGACTGGACGTCCCCATCGTAGTTCTTGCAGGCCCAGACGAAGCCGCCGGAGGATTTCAGCATCTGGGCAACCATGTCGTCGATGAGCCGGTGCTCGTACCAGATCTTCAGCTTGTCAAACTCCGTCTTGTAGTGCCTGGGGGCCCGGGCCAGGGGTCAGCCACGCTCACCCCACAAGGGTCTCACTGCCAGCGCCCCCAGGACAGCCCAGACCCCCCCAGGTCCATACTTATCAAAGATCTCCTGGAAGATGTCCTTGAAGCGCCCGTCATAGGCCTTGAGGATGGTGTTCTTGGTGCTCAGGTAGAGCGGCCACTTCTTCTGGATGGCGTACTGGAAGCAGCTGTGCGCAAAGCCAGAGATGGACTGCGAGGAAAACAAACCTCATGGGACCCTGTCCCTCAGCCTGGCATCCCCCCAGGGTGGCAAGACACCCCAGGGTGCCCTGCAGGGACCCCCTGAGCCCCACCAGTACCTCGTCCGTGTTGTACATGCCCATGCCCACGCCGCCGCCAGGGAAGTTGAACACCTCCCACTCCTTGGGGCCGCTGCCGTCCTTGGGCGTGAAGACCAGCTTGAATGTCCCGGACTTGTCCACCACGAAGTCGGTGGCTTTGTACTGTGGGGGGCCAGGAGAGTGTCAGACAGGGGCTGAGGGAGCTGCTGGCCAGCCCCAAGCCACCGGCCCCTGCGCCGGCTCACCTGGTCACCGTGGGCATGGCGCCCAATGGTGATGGGCTTGGTCCAGCCGGGCACCAGGCGAGGAATGTTCTTGCAGATGATGGGCTCCCGGAACACCGTCCCCCCCAGGATGTTCCGGATGGTGCCGTTGGGGCTCTTCCACATCTTCTTCAGCTTGAACTCTGTGGGACATGCAGGTGGGACCCCTGAATGAACCCCCAGGATCCCTAAATGACCCCCCGGCACCCCTGAGGCACATGGCTCCTGCCAGCACCCAGCTCCACGGGCTGCTGCCAGACCCTGCTGCAAGGGGAGGGGACAGCCAGCATGAGGTCATGACTGGCACAGGACAGAGGTCAGTGTGTCCCCAGGGCCATGGGGTGCCCACAGCACCCATGAGCCCCCAGAGTGGGGAGAGGGGCACAGCACTGAGTATGGTGCAGCCCCCACCAGAAACCTGAGCTGGCAATGGGAAGGCACTGCTGACCCCAGGGGGCTGTGCACAGACAGGAGGCTCAGCCCCTTGCCCCTGCCCACCTTCCACCCTGGCTTCATCAGGCGTGATGGTGGCACACTTGACAGCCACGCTGTACTTCTGGGTGGCCAGGGCTGAGTCAATGGTGACCTGGTCATCCGTCTTGTCCCGGTGCGGCAGCCCCAGGTCGAAGTATTTTAGCTGGACATCCACGTTGGGCAGGATGAGCTGAGGGGCCAGGAGAGTGTCAGAATGGGGGGACAGTGCGAGGTGCCTGGGGAGCAGCACCATGGCATGGCCAGCCCTGGCACACATCCTGGCCCAGCCTGGCTGCCTGCCCAGGGTGGTGCCCCCTGGGCAAGATGGTTCTGCTGGCCTGGATCATCCCCCCTGCCTTGAGCAGGCTCCTGGCGTGAGACAGCTCCCCCTGCCCGGGACTGCCTCACTTGAAGGTCCTTCTGGTAGTTGTGCCGATTTTATGACCTGCTTCCTGCAGACAGAGGGACAGAGGCGGGGGGGACAGACAGAGGGCAGCACAGGGATCACCCGTTCCCCCTACAACCCCCCAGCTCTGCCTGTGGCACACCCGCCCATTCCTGGGCCCCATCACCTTCTCCTTAATGAAGGCCCAGATGATTCGTGTCATCTCATCCCCGTCCATCTCCACCACTGGGTTTGCCACCTTGATCCGCTTGTCGGCATCTGGAGAGCAGTGGGGGGGTGTTAGGGGTGCACCCCTGGCCCCACAGCTCCACACCTTTGTGTGGGGCCAGGGCATCCCGTGGGGACCACACAGCTCCATCCAGCCAGGTGTGGGTGCCACCCTGGCTGAGGGACAGGTACAGGTCAGGGGAAAGCCCCGCTGGGGTCCGGGCAGTTACTGGGGCCAACACTGCTGGAGTGGGGGCCAGGGTGCAAAACCCACCATGTGAGGGGAACAGGGATGGGACACATTCCTGTCAGAGTGGCATCCGAATGCCACCCGGGCTGTAACGCCTCAGTGAGATCAAAACGGGACCAGAACCAGGAGCAGGTGCAGTCCCCTGGAGCCAGACTCAGGCACAAACCAGGGTGCAAATCCCTGTGTGGATCCTGGACCAGCACTAAAGCCCTCTGGGTGCCAAACCTGTCCATGGATCAGGCTGTAAAACCCCACGTGGTACCCAGAGCAGAGGTGACCCCCCCGAGTGGGACTGAGCACTGACAGGTAACAAAGCTCTGAGTAGCACCGGGACCAGGAGTGAACCCTCCTGGGGGGCAAAATCCCGCGTTGGTCCGGGACCGTGAAGGAATTCCCCCCATCATGCTCCGATCAGGTACGAGCTGGGGTGCAAAACGCCACGTGGAACCGGGACCAAATTCCCCTGGGACTAAACTCATCTGTGAACCCCTCGCAGAACCGGGACCAACCCCTCCCAAGGACCAGACCTCGCTACAAAACCCGGCGTGCGCCCGCAAAGCCCCGGACCGTCAGTAAACGTGAGTCCGGATACCATTCCAGACACCGCCCCCCAAAAGAATCCGAGCCGCCCCCCCGTGGGTCCGGAGCGCAGCCCGCCCGCGGCGCGCACAGCCCCGAGAACGCGGAGGGCTCCCCGCATCCCCCCGAGGGGTCCCCACTCACAGTGCCGGCGCTGCTGCTCGGGCAGCGGGCAGCGGGGCAGGCGGCGGAGCGCCGGGGCAGCGCGGAGGTAACGGGCGGCCATGGCGTGGGCGGACGCGACGGGGCGGACACGGGGGCGCGGTTCTCTCCGCCCCGGGGCGGGACACGGCCCCGGCTCCCTTCGTGGGGCCCCGCGAGAGCTGCGGAGGGGCCCGCGCAGGGTCCCGCCGTGGGGCGGGGGTCGTCGCTGCGTCCCGCCCCGGTGCCAAAGCGCAGGGTGGCCGCGATCCGCAGCGGTCCCCGTTCCCACCAAAGGGATGTCGCATCCCTGGGTACGTCGGGGTTACGGGTAAGCGGCCAAACCCCACGTGGAACCAGGACCAAACCCACCCGGGGTCAAACCCGCCTGTTAAAATGCGTGCGGAATGGGGACCAGGCCCGATTTGGCCCAGGACCAAATCTAGCTGTAAAACCCTGCGTGGGTTCTGGACCAAACCCCCATGGAATCTGACTCTGTTGCCAAACCCCACAGGGATCGTGGACCAAACTCGCCCAGAACCCGATCTGGTTGTAAATCCCCTGGTGGAACAGAGAACAAATCCCCTTGGAACCAGACCTAGCTGCAAAACCCTGCACGGGACCAGGAATGAAACCTGGGGGTCAGACACAGGTTTAAAGTCCCTCGTGGAACTGGGAGTGCCCCCCACCCCCCGGGACCAGACCCATTTGCAAAACCCCTCGTGGAACCGGCATCAGACATCCCTCAGGATCAAACCCAGCTGTAAAAACCCTCAAAGACCCCGACCAAACCTGACTGCAAAACCCCGTGTGGAATGGGGGGGTACAGTGGGGCTGGGGACATGCAGACACAGCCTGACCCTACATGGAAGCCGGGACCTGCTGATGGCTGGCGCGTGACTCGGCAGCTGGATCCAGCAGGACAAGGACAACTGCCACTGTTCCACCGGGGACCTTCACCTCGCCTGGCCCCCGCACGGGGAGGAGGACGACGACGACGAGGAGGACGACAACGACGACAACAACAGGGGTGATGCACACCAGGGGCACCCCGAAAAGGTGCATGGAGTGTGCTAGGGTTGCCAGGAGGCTGCTCGGGCTGGGAATTTGTTGTCCTGCTGTCCCGGCCAAGCCGATGGCTTTTTTTAGCCACATGGGACGGGCAGAGCCTGCTCCAGGAGGAAAAACAGCCCTGGAGCTGGCAGCCCCCAGCGGAGGGGCCGGAGCTGTTGACGTCTGCCTGGCTTTAACATTAACCAGAGCAGGAGCCGCGGGACCGCAGTGCCGGGCGGGGGGGTCAGCAGTGGTCCGGGGTCCCGGGTGTCCCTGCTCCCACCGCCCAGCCCGTGCTGCCAGCAGCCCTGCGGCCACACACCGGCCCTGCTCCGGGGCTGCCCCCCCGGCTGCCCTTGCCCTGGCCCCGCGGTTGGAGCCGCCCGGTGACCGCAGCGCTGGCAGGACGGGGTCAGGCCAGCGCGGCCGCTGTCCCCCCGCGAGGAGGGGACAAGAGCGGCCATGTGGCACAGGCCCAGGGAAGGCCCCAAACAAAGGCACCGCCCGTTCATCCCTGGCCGCAGCTCAGCCGCCCTCCCTGCTGTGCCACTCCAGTGTCCCCAGCGTGGCCGCCCTGGGGACACGAGAGTGCTGGCAGGGCTGGCTGTGGGGCCGGCAGCTCAGGGAGTGACAGGTTTGGGACCCAGACAGAGCATGGACAAGGACATGGTGTGGGGACTCCGTGTGTTGTTCCCTGCTGCCCGCAGGAGCCCCGTGTCTGCCCGTGGAGAGGGCACCGAGGGGCTGACAAGGGGCCGCGTTTCCTTGTGCTGCCCGCAAATGCAAGAACCCAGCACTGCCCAGAGCTGCCGGCCTGCAGGCTGCGGTGGGGGCTGTGTCCCCCCTTCGGCAGCCATCCGACCTCCTGGGGCTGCCAGCATGACCCTGGGACCCCTCTGGGGACTCCCGCCTGCCCAGCAGAGCCAGTGTTTGAGTGCCCGTGATCCCAGCAGCTCTGGGTACTGCTGACACCCCGATGCCAGCCACCAGCTCCGAGTGTGCCGCCGTGGGGCACACCCATGGCCGTGGTACCCCTGAACCCCACAGAGCTACCGCCGTGAGGTGCCCAGCCCCATGAATTACCCCAGAACTCCCTGAGCTGGCTGTCACCACAGGGATCTATCTCATCATGATGCCTGGAGCTGTGTGCACAGGTGTGAGGTGTGTCCGTAGGTACCCGTGGTACCAGGGACCCCCGGGAAGGGCCCCCAGTGGGTGCTGCCCCCCAAACCAGGCTCCCCAATAGCCCCACGGTGCTGGAAGCCCCTCGGTGTTCTGGGGCTGAAACACGCAGTCCTGGGCACACCAGCAGGACCCCTCTAGGGCCGGTGCCGTCCCAGAAGCCGTGGGGGGGCAGGGACGGGCCCCTCCAGCTCCCGCCCCCAGATGTGGGGATGAGTGCCCAGCCAGGAGCAGCCGCCCCCGGCCCTGGCTCCCCCGGGGCCCCCGGCGCGGCGGCGGGGCCGGGGCNNGCCCCCCGGAGCCGCCCCCGCACCGCCCCGCACCGCCGGGGGGGGGAGACACCCCGGAGCCGCCCCCGGTGCCTGCGGCTCCCGCCGCGCCTCGGAGCCGCCGAGCGGGTGAGCAGCGGGGGGAGCCCCGGGCAGGGGATGCGTGTGAGAGGAGCGAGGGTGCAAGGGGCGTGCGTGCGGGCGGTGTGCGTGTGCAAGGGGCGCGCACGGGCGGCTGCGTGCGGGTGTGCGCGCACAGGGCTGTGCCAGGGGCGGCGTGTGCACGTGCACGGAGATCCCCGAGGGACATGTGCCCGGGGGTGTGCGGAGGGGCTGGGAGTGCCTGTGAGTGTGACAATGTGCATGTGTGCCTGTGTGAGTGTGCGTGTGACAGTGTGTGTGCATCGCTGTGTGGCCCTGTGTGTGCACCTGGGTGTGCCTGTGTGAGCCTGAGCTGGTGAGTGTGCCTGTGTGTGTTGTGTCCGTGTGTGTGGTGTGTGTGGGGGGGGTGTGTGTCTGTTGTGTATGTGTGTCTGTTGTGTGTGTGTTGTGGTGTGTGTGGTGTGTGTCTGTTGTGTGTGTGTGTCTCTGTGTTGTGGTGTGGGTGTGTGTGTTGTGTGTGTTGTGGTGTGTGTGTGTGGTGTGTGGTGTGTGTGTGCGGGGTGCAGGCACGCCGGGGGCCATTCCCACAGCCCGTTCCCAGGCGTGTGTTTGCCGCCCAGGGTGTGAACACCCCGTGACCTCTCTGCGTGTGTTTACATGTGCCGGGTGTGCGCACGCCGGGCCGGGCTGTGGTGCTGGGGCCGGGCGTCACAGGCGGCTCACGGGGAGGCGTGTTAGTGCGTGCTCAGGGCTCGGACATGCGTGTGTGCGGCGTGTCCCACGTGTGGGATGTGCCCCGCACACCTGCACTCGTGCTGTGTGTCCCAGACATGGGGCCACAGCACCTACCTGGTGCCCAGGCAGCCCCTGGTCTTGGGGCGCAGGGAGGGTTGGGGTTCCACAGGGTTTTGGGTCATCCCTTGGGCCCTAGTGCCTGCTCTGGCTGGGCCTGGGGCTGTTTGGGGGCTGGCACCCCCGCTGACCCCAATGAACACTGGGGCAAGGCTAGCAAGAGTGCTCCAGGATCAAGGATGCTGTGGGGCTGAGGAGACCAGTGTTGGTTTGGGATCTGCAGAGTCAGGACCGGCTGGGAAGGGGGCACCCATCCCTGAGCCTGGACCCTCCATTCCTGCACTCCAGGGAGCTGACGTGCCTGTGCTCAGAGTCCACCACCTCGCTGCCCCCCAAGGGTGCTCACTGCCTGGGGCTCCTGCCGGCCATTCCCTGCCCTGTGCCAGGCCTGCTCAGCCAGGAGTGCGGGCCCGGGGCAGCACCCCGTGTGTCCTGCAGCTCCCCAGGCAGGCAGGGTGGGGTGCAGGCAGGTGCTGCCATCCCAGGGGACAGGTGGACTGTGGGGATACCCTGTGATCCTCAGAACTGACTCTGCCACGGTGCAGGAGTGATGGGAGCAATGAGACAGGAGAGTTGTGGGGTACCTGGTGCCCTGGGCACAGGTGCCCCACAGCGCCCTGCCAGGGCGAAGGGGATACAGTGGGGGGCTGGCTGTGTGCCACGGTAAGATAGATAGCACCGGTGCCCCAGCCAGGAGGTCCTGGCAGTAGGGTCTGAGCTCACGGTGGGCCAGAGAGGTGGGGGGCACCCAGCTTGGCCCCGTGGGAGGCCCTTGGCTCAGGCAGGATGTCACTATGGAGGATGCCCCTCCTGTCAGGCTGTCGGGCCAGAGGCTGCCCCAGCCCCTCGTCCTCATTAAGGGCCGTCCCAGGAGGCTGTCCGGACGCAGCAAAGGGGAGCCGTGTCCCCGTGCCACGCTCCAGCTGTGGGAACCCCCGCCCCGGGGAGACCCGGGCTGAGCAGCTGGGGCTGGAGCATCTGTGTGTGACTGTGCAGGGCCCGCAGCCGCGCACTGCAGGTGTGCATGCAGGCGTGCTCACACTCTCTGCGTGTGCACGGCTGAGAGGAGGGACTGCCGGCTGCTGTCTGGCAGCTCCCAGCAGCCAGCCGAGCCGGGGGCGTGCGTGTGAGCCCCGGAAGGTGGGGAGAGCCCGGGCGTGTGGGCTGTGTGCGAGCCGGGTGCGGGTCCCCGAGCAGGGGCCGTGCCCGTGCTGCCAGCCGTGCTGGGGCAGGCTGCAGAGGAAGGTGGGCAGCAGAAGCAGCAGCGGCGAGGCACACACAGCCCCTGCTCTGTGCAGACAGCAGCAGCACCCGGCTCCATCACCGCCTTCCCAGGCACCCGCTGCCGGTGGGAACGGGGTGGCGGGCACTGGCGTGGGAATTTGGTGCAGAAACCACTGCCCCACCTGCCTGCTGACCCCAGGCCATGGGTTTTGGTGCTGCCCAAACAGCCAGAGAGGTTTCCCCCTTGCCGGCAGTGGGCAGGGAGGGTGGCACGGTGCGTGCCAATGCCTGCAGCAGGGCGTGGGGCACGCACAGGCCTGCGCGGGTGCAGAGCGGGGCAGGGTGCTGCGGGTGCCCCCGGCGCTGCCCCGCTGGCAGCTGCGTGGGCAGGACGGAGATAAATGGGAGTTTGGCGTAAACAGCCCTGGCTGCCAGCAGCGCTGGAGTGGTGCTTAAAGGCACAGGCTCTGGCCTGGTTCTGCTGCCTGCTCCTGCCCTCCCTCCCTGCCTGCTCTGCCATCCTTTTTCCTCCCTGCCTGCCCCTTCCCTCCTGCCCCTGCCCTCCCTGCTCACCCCAGAGCAGCTGCCCTCCCCACAGGAGCTCCCGTCCTTGCTGCATGCCATCACACCGGGGTGTTGACACAGCACTCCCACGGCCATGCACAGGTGACAGCCAGGTCCCTGGAGCCCCCCAAGATGCTGTGAGGTGGCCTGGGGCAGGGGGGCCATGGCTGCAGGGTGAGTGCCTGCTCCCAGCCCATTCAGGGTGGTGTGCTTGGCCGGGTGACGTAGAGTGCTGTTCGTCTGTGCCACTTCCCGGGCAAAGGGTGCTGATAAGGCTGGGGTGGAGTTGTGGGCCTGTCCCAGGCCTGGGAAGGAGCGGGAACACTGGGACAGGGAAGGAGCAAAGTCGAACTGGGGCAGAGGGGCACACCACAGCCCCCGCCCCTGGACACCAGGTATGGCCTGGGAGCGGGTAGCGGCCAGCAGTGCCAAGCGGGCAGTGTGGGAGTATGGGCACAGCTGTCCCAAGAATGTGGGCAGAGGCATCCAAGGAGTGTGGATACAGTTGTCCCGGGAGTGTGGGGAGTATTTCTCCTGGGCAGGGGGCTCACAGTGGGTCCCACCATTGCGGTCCAGGGCTGGGACTGACCAAGAAGGACATGGGAAGCTCTGCCCCACATTGGGAGGGCAGTGCTGGGTACCCTGGCCCCAGGAGAGCTGCCTCCTGCAGGGGAATCCCCGGACCCCCTCCCTCGGTGCCCCTGTCCCTGTTGCCATGGCGATTTAAGGAGTTGTCATTAATAACAGTTGCGTGGGAGCTGCTGGCCGGGTGGGCAGTGCTCTGGGGGCTGTGAGGGCTGTGAGCACTCCCCACACCCCGCCAAGGACAGAGCCCCCCGAGGGTCAGGCAGAGGATCCTTCCCAGCACTGCCTGCTCAGCGGCATGGCCACACCGGGACCCCCGGGACAGCACAGGGGCTGGCAGGGTTGTGTCCCCTGTGCCGAGTGCTGCCTGTGAGGACACCGGTGCCGGCCTGGTCTGCCCGTGGTGGGGCTGCCTCGGGCACGCCGTGGTGCCCCGTGGCTCCCGAGGGAGGGCAGGGAGCGCTGGGCTGTGCCGGCCAGAGCCCCCAGCCCCAGCAGAGTGGCCGTGGGGCACAGCTGAGGGGCAAGGGGGTGGCTCTGATAGCAGCCATGGGGCCGAGCTGTTCCCAGGACAGTGGGACACTCCCGGGACAGCTTTTCCGGGGACAGCAAAATACACTCCCAGCCAGCCCCTGCCGGGCCAGCCCCCGGGATCCCGGGCCCACCGGGATCCTGCCGCGGGGAGGGAGGAGGTTGCAGGGAGCCCCCAGCTGCCGCTCGCGCCGGGGACAAAGCCCCGTCCCCTCCGGACCGTGGCGGCCGCGGGGCGGGGGCGGGGGCCG